>JBBPDC010000109.1:12888693-12913054 GCA_037974485.1 Hemigrammopetersius urotaenia | reverse complement strand
TCTTAGGCTTGTGTTCCCCCAACTTTACATAAATATATAGAAGATAAAAATAAAATAAAATAAAAATAACAAAATTTTAAAAGTAAACATTTGACAGTTGAATATCTATGTATAAATACGTATATATATATTATTATTATATATATATATATATATGGGAATGTAATGTATATGTAAAAATGTTAGAAAATATGTGCAATATTTGGAAAATAACGTTTTGAAGCGTGTTTAGCATTTACAGAATGGAAAGGCAATACAGAATTAATATTAATAGAATGTCTAGTGCAAATGATGCAGTGAGGTATTTAGAATGTGGAGTGCAAAAAGACATAAGTTAAAACTTAAAAGCATAAGTTATTCAGTAACTATTATAAAAATACTACAAAAGGTATGTACAAATGCAAGGGATTCTGTGGACAGTTGAGAGTTTTGAGAGATTAATATAAGCTGAAAGTCTAATCAAAAGTTTATATAATTTATATTGTTGCATACTTTTTTCTAGGCTTGGGTCACTGTGCCCTGCAGAGCTGTAAGTGGCGCTGCTGGACTTCCTGTAGACTGTAGTGTGACTGTTGAACAGGCGGTCAGTCTGTGGGCTCGGCACTTCCAGCAGCACGGTGTCTCTGAACCATTCTTATCCAGCCAGTACATTATAGCACATGTACTCGGGAAGAAAACAGTGAGTTTCTTCTCTCTCTGCATCTGTCCTTCTATCTGCTTATCTCTGTCTGGCTTTCTGCATGTTAATCTCGTGCTTATTATTTCATTGTAAGCTCAATGTGCTGGAATACAGATAATGTTGTCAAGATGAGTGTGACCTAGTCTCATCCACTGCTGACCGATCTTGCCAAGTGATGCAATTCTCAGCCATTTCTGTGCTTTATTCTTTAAGGTCTCAGTGGTGTCATCTCCAGTCCCCATCTATTATCACAGTGTTGTACAATAAGTCATAGTTACATCATCTGGTCTTCTTGTCCCTCTCGTCAGACATAACACTAAAACCACCTGCCTAATATTGTGTAGATTCCTCTCATGCCGCTAAAACAGCTCTGATTCGTGGAGACGAGTCCACAAGACATCTGAAGGTGTGCCGTGGTGTCTGGTAGCAAGATGCCAACAGCAGATCTTTTATGTCTTTTTACGAGGTGGTGCCTCCATGGCTCGGACTACTTTGAGGAGCACATCCAACAGATGCTCGATCGGACTAAGATCTGTGGAATTCGAAGGCCAAGTAAACGTGTTTTTCATGTTCATCAATCCATTCCTGAACAATTTGTTGCAGTGTTGCAGAGTACTTTCGTCTTCTGAAAATGGCTACTGCCCATAGAGAATACTGTGGCTACGAAGGGGTCTACGAGTTTTAGGTAGTGTAACCAGATTTCCCAGCAGAGCATTGCTGATGCTCACGTGCACATTGTAGTTATTTGAGAATGGTGACATGCTGACTGCTCTGTGGCTACACAGCCCCATACACAGAAAGCTGCATTCTGACACATTCTATTAATTTATTCAGCAGTTTGTGCTACAATATGTTTTCTGTGGGATCGAACTAGCGGGGCTTGCCATCGCTCCCCACACACATCACTGATCCTTGGCTGCCCATAAACCTGTTGCCTGCTACTGTGAATATCCCTCAAGCACATTTGTGCTGCTTCAATTCAATTCAATTCAATTTTATTTATATAGCGCTTTTAACAATGGTCATTGTCACAAAGCAGCTTTACAAAATGAAATAAATGTGTGAATGTGTGTGAATGTGTGTGAATGTGTGTGAATGTGTGTGAATGAAGTGCCTCTGATGAGCAAGCCTACACTTCCTACACATCAGCCTCAAAAACGGACTGTTCACTAGCTGCCTAATATATCCTACCCCTGAGTAGGTGCCACTGTGATGAGATAATCACTATTATTCACTTCACCTGTCAGTGGTTTTAATGCTGATTGATGAACTTCCTGGATGAAGTTTATTTGTGGCTGACAATGACTGGGTTGGAATAAATTTTTTTAATTTTCTCTTTGTCTTTCAGTTTTCATTTATAAATAATTCAATGATTTGCTGCTGAGAAATATTGGCTTTAATTTGTGTATGCGTGTGTGTGTGTGCATGTGTGTGCGTGCTCTTGTGCACGTATGCATTCAGGCGTGAACATGTGCATGTGGCAAATAGCGCAAATATTTCATTGTTTTTTGACTATTTGTGTAGAGAGGGACACTTATGCATCTGTTCTTTCACAAACAAACTGAGCCACTTTAGCACAATTACTGCTTGTTTGTCCGGGAACTTCTAGGAATCAAATTATGTTTCCCCACATCCCCACCGCCTTGTTTTCCTAATTATGAACTAACTCCCTCTGTGTCTCTCTCTCTCTCTCTCTCTCTCTCTCTCACTCTGTCTTTGTCTCTGTCTCGCCCTGTCTGACCCCCCCCCCCTTTTTTTCCTTTCTTTCTCTGAAAGATGGAGAGTTTGGGGAAGAGTAGGCTCAGGAACAAATTGACAGATCAGCAGAGAGAGAGAGTTTGGAAACTGTGTTCAAAACGCCTCACAAGGTACTGTCCCTGCTTTTATATACTGCTTTTATACAGGTCAAAGTCAAGCAACCCGAAGCAGCTGTTCACTGTCCCAGTACTGCTGCTCTCACAGTCAGTAAACATGATGTAGTAAAAATACACCATCACTTATTGCCAAACCTCAGCAAGATGTCCACACTTAAGAAGTGTACAGGTGAGGTAGAAGGTAGAGTGTGTTGCATAATTCTGCATTTATTGTGGTTGTTTAGAGGTAGGATATTTTTTTTTTACTTTGTACTTGTGAAGTCTTGTAGTGTTCTGTTTTTGTTCTTTGTGTTCTGGATGAACATTTTCATTTTATTGTGTACTGTTTATATGGTTGACAAGACAGCTGACATTGACAAGAAACATCTACTTGACCTACTTCGGATATATTTTGCCCAGTTAGTGTATCATACAAAGTCTAAAACCACTGACAAGAAGCAAACCTGTCTAGGCTAATCAACTACACCGGTGGTGTGTGCGTGTGTGTGTGTGTGTGTATTTCAGGATGCCAGTGCAGTATATAATTGAAGAGTGGGACTTTAGGGACCTGACTCTGAAGATGAGACCTCCAGTGTTTATTCCCCGTCCTGAAACAGAGGTCCAGCACCACACAGACCCCCACCCCCACCCCCCCATACACCATACACAGTCTTCCGGCAGTGCCCTTCATGCTGTTTGCCAAGAAAGGAATTTCACACCTACTGAACTCAATGGAAACACGGGATATGAGTCATAAGCAAGTCATGTGTGAACATACGGGCGTCAGTGAATACATGTAAGTGTGTGTGTGTGTGTGTGTTTGCATGCAGGAGCTGGTTGGTTTGGTGTTGGAGGATTTCCAGGTGGAGTTGAGGAATGGGGTGTGGCCTGTTTTACGATCCCTTGAGGTCGGCTGTGGAAGTGGCGCTATCTCGCTTAGCTTACTGCACAGCATGCAACAGGTTAGGCTCTATTGCACTCTGCCACATCCAACGCTCATTATACACTTGTTCCTTCATTTCTGTGTTACATGTATAGGTAGCTACGTTAACTGCAAGGGCATGTATTGGAGCACAGTTCTACACTTCATAACACAACTTACACATGTTCTTACATTAGTCTCTGAGTAGTATAACAATTATAGTGGTTAATAAGTATTCCTGAAGGTGACATGTCACACAATCAAATAAACTTGATCCATACCAATAAAAAAAAAAAGGTTTTAGAAACAAATGAGCACAGAGTCAATGTGCAAACAGGATGTTGATGTTAGATGGGCTGAGAGTTTTTGTATGCTCCACACACTTCATCTGGGTTCCTTCTGTAGACGATTGCCTGTAGTTAAACACAACTGATTGACACATCACATTCACATATTCTCACGGAAGAGAAGAAAAGCTGAGGTAAGGTGGCTGCATATATGTTGCACAACATTACGAAATGATTGTCCTAGCTCAGCAGAGTTATTTCTAATATGCTGCGGTAAATTGATTTTAGATTCTTAAGCTGATCACGCATTCTTCAGTGTGTTTTTCTCTTGAACAGCAGCTGTGGCCACCTCACCTCCTTCTCTTATACAACTCTGGTTAAAAATGATGTGCGTTAATGGTTGCTTTAGATTTTGCCTCGTAATCATAAACATGACCCTATGTTGAAAATATAGTGTCATCTGACAACAACTGTGGCTAGTTCAGGAAGAGCTAGTGGATAGCAACAGACTATTTATGTCATACCTCCGAATTGATTCTTGGTAATGTTTCTATGTTTGATGGACCAGTGTTGTCAATGGTTGAGGTTTTTTTTTGGCTTTCCTGGAAAAACATTTGTTGTGAAAGATTTTTTTTTTTTAAGTATCAGCATGATGCAGCTATTTAGTAAGTAGCTCAACTTGACTGTTTCCCTTTTAAGATTACTATCTGAGTAATAAAGCTTGCAGTTTAATAGATTTAACTTTTGACTTCAGTACGATCTAAATTCACATTAACTGAAATATACTAATGTTGTGTGTGTATAGTGGTTTATTTCTGCTGTCTCTATTCTAAGCTCAGGGCTGTTGCAGTGGACCAAAGCCAGGAAGCGGTGTGCTTAACGAAGGAAAACGCAAGCAGGTGATTCTCAGCAACAGAGAGAGGTTAGGGTATGGGGGGAGTGGATGTAAATGTAATAGAGCTGTTCATTCATGCAAATACATTTTCACATTTTCTTTCTTCAGACTGGGGCTCCAGGACAGACTGGACATTCATCATTTAGATATAATAAAGGGTAAGTGATGTCTGTCATGTCTGATTCTCTTTGATGTAAAACCACAATGTTGTGGAGTTACTTCAAAAGGAAAAAAAACATTGTTTTGGTCCATGGACTGTTTTGACAGCGCTGCTGAATTCCATGGTAAAATAGCAGCATGACATTCATAGAGGACAAGGTCACCAAGCTTAGAAAAGGTTGTTTTGGACAAGTCGAGACAAGGTTACACAGACAGGGTTTTCCAATTACAGTAGATAACTGAATTCTGGCTGCAGAGAAACTGAGAGGACTGGAACTAGGTCTGAATAGGAACGGGTCGATTTTACAGTCGGACGCAAAACACAAAGAGGGTATGCAGCGGGTTTTGTGCTCCATAATAACAGATGATGAAAAATGGGTCTCAGTACTGTGGTGAGTGTTATATCTGTCAGAAGGAAGCCATGACAGACAAAAGGACTGAGACGTCAGTGATCCAACACAGTGTTTAAGCTCTATTATGGCTTAGAACTGTAGTTTTACTGTACTTTTCAAATGTCATATAATTACATATTACTGAGTTCCGTAAGGGTGGCAGACACAAGCTTTACTGGTGAGGTGGAAGCTGCAGTATTCTCGATTGTTGATAATGCACAAGGCTGTGTACTCATTGTGTTTCTCACTGTTGGGTGGTTGCTGGGGTGTGGGTAGGTGGTTGCTGTGGTATCCCAGGTGGTTCCTAAGGTGTTATTAGGGTGCCACTTTGCTATGACAGGTTTGTGCCACTTTTTCCAATTTGTTAGACAGGCAGTTGTGTGTGAGGGCAAGAAAAATGGCAAAATATGCAAACCTTGGGTACTTTGAGCCTGAGGTTTATGATATTACATGTCATGACAGACTTTGCCCACTAGATGGTTTGAAATCTCTCTCCACAAACACGCATGCACTGGTTGTTCTTTCTGAGTCCATGTGAGGTCACCCTACCGATAGTATTGGCTTGTGTGAGAAACAATTTGCAGTGACTAAATGTACTAAAACGTTTAATTTGTGGAGACTCAGTCGATCCAGTAGAGAGATTAAGTATCAGAGATATATGATGATTGTTACCATTTATGCCAAAAATGTTTTACACTAGAATTTCTTCCCCCCATTATATAGAGTATATATACTATTTGATTTAGCAGACATGTTTGGATTGTCAAACATTTTTTCATCAGTGTGAAAGGAAAGTTATTTTTTGCCCTACTATGTGTTTCCTCCAGATTGGTTGAACTCCCTCATCTTGCAGGCTCACTGCCTCCATTAGTGGGTAGCTGGGGATGAGTGTGTTGTTGCAGAGACAGTTGGCATGCTAGTGAGGGTCACATGCCAACTTTAACTGATATTGTATTCAGGAATATATGTGTGTGTGTCCTATTCTTAGATGCAGACTTGCTAGTGAGAGCCTGCAGTGCTGTTGATGTGCTGGTTAGCAACCCCCCCTACCTGTTCACTCAGGATATGGAGTCTCTGCAAGCGGAGATAGTCAGGTACTGACACCCTGCCCCAAAGCACAGACAGAGATAGAGTGGGCCAAACTGACGTATGCTAAATGCAAAGGCATTTTCTAAGTGAAAATTATCTTTGATATTCTGTTAGAACTCGCATGCAGTAGTGCTTAGAAGTTTGTAACTATTGGATTGTTTTCAGCAATGAAACCATTTTGATTGCAAGTGTATGACATGATTAAATATTCAAATGAAAAGTGTGATATTAGAAAAAGTCTCATGAAAATGAAGAAACATCAGTGCATGTGTATGTATTTAAAAAAGAAATAAATGAAGCTAATGATAAGACCCTAAGTATATTATTCCCCTTTGGACAGACCAGCTTTGGCTGTAAAGAGTTTTCTTTTAATAATATTTTTTAAGCAGAAAACTGCCAAACAAGGGGAGAAGTGAGGCTGAGTGTTGAAAATAAACCCAAAATAAATAGAAAGAGATGATTTATTAGAGTAAACACTAATGGTGAAAAAACATAGAATGTGCTTGCAAACATTTCCAAAGAACCCAAAGTGACCCTAGTGACGGGCAGTGTATGTCGTCCTCTCTGCAGATTCGAGGATCACTCAGCACTGGACGGGGGTCGAGACGGCTTATTGGTCATCAGTCAGATTCTAGACGTGGCACCAAGACTCCTAACTGAGGAGGGGTAAGAGAGAGAGAGAGTGTGTGTATGTAAAGAAGTCCTGCAGTGTCTGTTGCTTGGCAAATATGATCTTGTGTCTGTAGCCTAGAAGAGCAGTGGAGTATAAATAGCATGCTCTAATCTGGCTAAGGAGCTTTCCCAGCACTTCTTAAGCGCTTCAGGGAATCCGCGCTGCTCACACTTCTCCCCACTTTCATGGAAGAAGATAACAGTGTTCCAGGGATCAGGGCTTTCTCCCAGTAATAACCCAACAATACACACCACTGCACACTGTATGATTGACCTGCTGATGGTTAAAAAGTGCTGAGCGTTTTCCCTTCCTGTGAGATTAAAGATCCGAAGAATGCCTAACCTCCTGTCATGTACACTTATAATGAACACAGTGTGTATGTGCGTATGTACATGTGTGCTCCATAATGCAGATCTAGTGGATATTCACTGAAATCTTGTTTTCATTAAATGGCACAGAAGTGACACTTTCTGCTTATTTTTGTTACAGAGGAATTATCTACCAAAATCTCCCTGAATATCTGAGTTACCCCATTTTGTAATTACATTTCTTGTAAAGCTGTTGCTGTGATAAAATCTCTTTCGTACATCTTACATCCTCTTTTCTTTATCTACTTTCCTGCACTGGTTCAAATCTCTCTTTTCAGCCGTGTGTATTTGGAGGTGGATCCCCGCCATCCTCCACTCATAAAGCATCTGGTAGAGCAGAAGATGGTAGAATTGCAGTACTTGGAAACACGCTGTGATCTCACTGGCAGGTCAGAGTTACTAAAAGACTGATTTCAGTGTTTGGGGTGAATTAAGCAGACTGTGAAGTTATGATGGAAGAGTGTGAGGTACCATAAGGTACACATACGATGGGGATTTATTTCCTTTTCGGCAGTAATACCTCCTTTTCCTTCGGGAAAGCCTTGCACTAGATCTTGGAACATTGCTGTGAGGCTTTGATTGCATTCAGCCATAAGAGCATTAGTGCAGTCAGGTACTGATGTTGGAAGATAAATTCTGCAATAAAATCCCGGAGGTGCGGTTTGGAGCTTTATCACTCCAGATTATATGGTTCCATTCCTGTTCAGATTACAGTGCTGCCTTTCCATTTATTATTTTTATTCTTTATTAATCACATGTTACAATTATCCTGAAAGATCACAGGCTCCAGTTTTTAATTGTATTAACTTTCTATCACTGGTCAAAGCTGGTTATCATTCATGTTTTTCCTTAGTAAAGATGGTCCACTGGTCAGGCTCCAATTTTATCCCTCAGTCTGTTTAGCATCTGAGCTAAAGAAGCAACAATGTCCTTGCAGACTGATTCCATCAGGGTTAAGGTGAAAATTGTGTAAATGACATCTTTTTGCAGAACTGTTCCTTTTTATTATGTATGATAAAGCACGGTCTGTATGAAGAAAAAAAAACCCCACATTCATTGGTCTGAAACAGACAGTAATGAGTTCATGTTTCAGAGCACTCACCAGCCTCTGTTAGCTTGGAGTTGTACTGCAGACAACATAATACTGTGATAAGCGCGTGATTCCACAGGACAATCACATCAGTGCTTTGTGTAGCCAAAACCACAGGATAATAAATAGAGTTAAATAAAAAAGGATTATGCTCATTCAGAGAAATCTCCTCATGCCAAATTCCCTGTTATCTCCTAACTTTTATGAGATATAGATCTAATAAATATCAAATAAGCACAAGACAGTAGACATTTGTACTAATGTGCACCACTGTCTTTTTACAGGCCACGGTTCTGCATCCTAAAGAGAAGACAACCAGACTGAAAGAGTTTCTGTGAGAGTATGAGGTATAGATTGTGTAAGAGAGAGAACTCAAGGTTGAGAAAGAGAGGGAGACGCCGAAAGAGAGTACATAACTTGGAAGAAAGCTGATACGGAAACGATGGATGAAGCCACTGGCATGAAGGATCTGTTTCTGTGGCCTCCTGCCAAAGTACATTGCTTGCACCTCACCTCATGTCATAAGCTTCCCTTTTCTCTGCATGTACTTATATTTTCTTGCAAACGTAAATGGCCCATAGCATAGAAAATAGAATTCTCTTCTCTTTTTTCACATAAGAGTTTGCTTTAGTATGTATACTCTATTAAAGTTTAAAGTGTACCATGTACCACTGTTTTTGAATGAGCCCCAATTCAGGGTAGTCAGTCAGGACAGAACTTGTTTACATATATCAGTCTTAAAGGCACCGTCATACAAATGGCCGGCTTACTTTTAAGGGATAAAACACAGTTTGAAATAATAATGAAAGAATAAATTATGACTTTTTAGTACATAAACCCACACAAATGCCTCTGTGAACGATAAAATACAAGAACGTATTATGATTATTTAAAGCTTAAACACACATAGACCATCTCCACTGACCTGACTTTTATAAAACAATGTAAAATATGTTGGTTAAAGGCAGGAAGAAATTCTAACGTTCTTTTCATACAGTTTCCAAGCCAGGAATTGTTGGTTTTAAGTTTTCCCAGAATAGTGAAAAATAAAATACGCAAGTTTCCGCCGAGCCCAGAAGTAGTTGATCAGCCAAGATAAATTTGCCATCAGAAGAGTTTTTTTATTTTGACACTGGAGTTTCAAAGCAAAAATTTAATTTTGTTTATAACTCAAAATAAGCCAAACTGTCTTAAACCACATCGACAAGTCTGTAGCACCTTAATGAAGGTTTGCCTGTGGTTTGAGTAGATTAATTTATTTTATAAATATATTATAAATAACATTCATTCTTTTTATTTATTCATTTATTAGTGACATTAGCTAAGATAGACACAAACATTGGCTACAAATAGTGTAAAAATTGTGCAAATTTGATTTCTCACTAAATTGCTGCAGGTGGTCTGTATGTGGCTTTGCCACCACAAACTGATGCAAGAATTATAAAGGCTACAAAAAAAGAAAAGTTTTTTCTCTGTTTTTTTCCCATTAAACTGCAACTCATTTCCGGTGTAGTTGACCGAACCTGGGCTTCAGGGCACGTCGGTGCGTTGTCCAATTATGCTTTTTACAGTTTTGCCTTATAGGAAACCATAAAGTTATCATGCAGTGCCACTTGAGCTTGTAAAGCCTGTGAACAATGTATATTGCATCAGTGAAAGTGACGCAAAATGAATGGATCTCTGTGGAATTCTGCTGTATCCTGAGCCGAACGGTAAGAGGTTTGGGCACACTTCCATTAGTTGCAACATGCAAAGCACTGGCCCTTTGGCTTGATTAAGAAGGCTCCGTGTCTTTAGCATGATTACATTTCGTTAAATTTTTGTGTTTGTGTGTGTGAAATCTCTGTGATGTAGAATGTCTGGCAACTTCCCTGCATAACTGCCTTTGTTGTTGCGATTGTGTTTGGGTTTTTTGTTTTCTTTGCAACCGTCCTGTGCTTCCTACACTTGCATATCTGGCTATGAGTTCTTGTATGTGGCTGTGGTTTATTGTGGTGAGGTTGCATTTAGCGCATTTGTGTGTGAGTCTGTGTGTGCGTGCGCGCGCGCGTGCGTGTGTGTGTGTGGCAGGGTGCAGTAGGCTGAAGGTAATTATTGAGGCCTTTTTCTGAGAACTCCCCCTCCCGATGCTGCACTATCCGCTCCCTGGAAGCAGTGTGTTCATTCTGCGAAACAGCTGGCGGCCTGCCGCACACTCACTCGCAAGCGAACAAACACACACACAGACCATACACACAGGCGAGAGCCCATATTCCTGACAATTCTGTTTAAAGTGTACACTGTGTTTTGTTTAACTGTTACTCTGAATCACTTGAATGCAGGTTAGACTGTTCACTTATAAGAAAAAAACTTTGTAAGAACTTCATTTTCAAAGGAGGTTCTAACCCTCTTGAGCTGATCGTTGTGATTATATTAGAAAAACATACATCACTGTTTGCTACAGTTAAGCTCCTATGGAAAATATCCCTAACTGAGGAAAACAGTGGGCAGATCTGTCTCAAATGGTTCCACACGTTTATGTAAGCTTGAGCCGCTCGAGAAAAGCCCTGCTTTGGTTTCTTCGAAATACTAATCATGATTTTGCCGAAAGAGAGAGAACGTCAGTCGAGGAAGCGGAGGAAAAATGATCAGGCCATCGTTCTCCGATTCTTGTTAGTGACACATCACTGTCCCTCTCTCTCTTCTGTGAATTTGATTGCCACATTTATTTTTCCCCCCCAAGTAAAAGGCTTTGGAAAAAAACTGTTTGTAAACAGGCAAGATAAAAGGATCATACAATTTCCACTGTCTTTTGTGATGCTTTCATTTGAATAAAAAAAAAAAACAAATGGAGAAAAAGAATTAAACTCTGTAGTTTTATGTTTTTTTTATGTTTTAGCGAAGTTGGATTAGAATGTGTTTTTGTGCCTTGGAATTATTTTTGACATTAGTTTATGAATAACATTTCTGTTAAATAACAGAGAAAAAACATTTGTAAAACAAATAAAAGAAAACCTAAAAAAACGTGTTCTAAAAAGAAAGAGCTTTAATCTGCTGAGCTCCTCAGGAGACTGGTTTCTAATGTGTTTGACACTGATTGCTCTGTAGACCATTATTGCTCTGAGAGTCGAGAGCCTATTTACTAGCCTATCATCCACATCTTCTGAAAAGCCAGTACCTGGAAGACAATTGATTCAGCCAGATTCTCTTACATATTAATGCATTTCAGGTCATTCTCTTTCCCAGAACGTTTTGTTTTCCCAGAGCTCTGTGTTGGACCAAAAAAAAAATCTGCTTTATCACTGCATAGTGTCCATGTTTTTTTTGTTTTTTTTTAATCTATCCCTATGTCCTTACACCACACACAGGAATAATCAAAGAATTTCGTACCATTTCACAACAAAAAAATCCTAATGTTTAAAATGTGAACAAGTACACCAACACAGATGATTTTACAAGAATTGAAGATCAACAGAAAGGAGTCAAATATCTCAATAACGTTAGGTTTTATTACAAAATGAAAAGGATCTTTGTCCATAAATATATACAACACCCACACTGTGGGGATAGAAAAAATAAATTAATCTGGACTGATTAATATAGTCAGATATGCCAGAAGGTATTTCACTGAGAAAAAGTAAAAAAGAGAAAAAGAGAGACAGGGCTTTGGCTGAATGTGCCTCGGTGTACCGAGCTGTAGAGCTCACTGACTGTTCCACATTTTCTTCTGAATTTCTGAAAGATGTGTGGTGATCCTATGCAAAGGCTAAATTGCAGGGAGCAACAAACCCATGGTCTCTTTTTTTCTTTAAGTCCACTCAAAGTCTGTGGGCTGCTGACATTTCTTTGAGGAAACAAATCATTCGCTTCCATTTCCGTTAAACACTGTCAAGACACTGGCATTGCTTGGCTGCACACATCTTTCTCGCCTATTTGTCATTTCGCAAGTCTATAAGGTTCCATTACAGTTCCACACAGTCGGTTCTTGGAACATAAAGCCTAATTTAACTTCCTAAAGAAAGGTGTTGGCCAAAACATGAATTAGGCTTAACAATCATGGGATAGAATGTTCTAGAACACTATGAGTAGCCAGCCAAAAGCCCATTTTTTTCTGGAAGTGTGCCTTCGTCTGTTTCCCATGCCTTCAAGGCTGCTGGCATGACGTCAGTGTCCTCTTCATTACTCTCAGCCTGGTATGTGTTTTCCTGGAGTTTTCAGAGCTGGAAAGGATAATCCTGTAGATACTGGAGAAGTGGCCTTGGTAGAGGCAGCCTTTCGGGACAGGTTGTGTTTCTGTTGATGGCCAAGCGTGTGAGATGCTGCAAAGAGGGGAAAGCTTGGGGTCGGTGGAGTGGGCGTTTCAGCTTTAGCAGCACTGCACATTCTTTAGGCACCGGGGGCACTTTGGAATCCTTCTCGTCCTCCTCTGACACCTCCTTCCCTTTCCCGGAGCCCACATAGTGCTGCACGAGGCTGGGCACGTCCGGGAAGGCGAGCAGCCGGGTTCTGGCTGGGGTGCTGGAGTCCAGGCGAAAGCGCCCGTGGCTGTATTCGATGCGCACATTGGTGGGCCCGCGCCCCGTTTTGACGGACAAGGTCAGCATGTAGAGCGGGTGACTGCTGTCTCGCACCAGGAACGTGCCCTCCAGTGCCCCCTGAAGGACGGAATGGGCCTCACCAGCAGTGATGGCACCCCAGTACCAACCTACAAAAACAAGTTCAGAAACCCTATTGTATAAATGTCAGGAACAGGACAATCAGAACATTGACCGTTTCTATATATCCACACTCCTACTTCACATCTGAGACATGCTCTATTATGTCCTCTACATCTCATCTGATTGTCCCAACCCCGTTTAAAGAAACATAAAGTACAACAGAACACTGAAAGATAACATGCTTGGCCTCCTTGGGAGGGGTTAGGCTATAAGAAAAAGCAACCCTCCCATATCCCAAGAAATCAGACTCTTGATTGTTCAGTGGTTACATCTGCTTATCTTACTTGTACGTTCTATATAGCCCCCCACTTACGTAAGAGTTTATTGTGCATATTACTGTGTAGGTAGTCTGAATGTCTGGGTAAACCTCAAGAAAAAACAAAATATTGTTAATACGTCAGTAATTTTTCTCTACCTGATGCGTCTAGATAGCAGAATGTGCTGGCAATTGCACGCAGGTCTTTGGTAGGGTCCCATATCTTGGTGGTGCTGTGAAGACATCTTGGAGAAGAGGAAGAGATGACGGACACCCCAAGAGGGACCACCTGAGGTTGAGTGTCTGGCAGCAGTGCTCTTGGACTGGACAGAAGAAATAGAAAAAATAACAATTAAACTAAAGTCAACTACTTTAAAACATATATTGGGCTGAAAGCAGTGTTGCCTGTCGCATTGCTGTATGGCTAAGAAGAAATCAAATCATCACAGCGGATTACGAGAGAAGCACATTAGAGAGAACAATGCATCACTGTTCTCTTTGTTCTGGGCTGGGAGAGCTGTCCCTGTCTATTGATTTACTGCGTCAAACTGGCTGCTCAATCTGGGACAGGCTACAACAGCCTAAAGTGTATATGATATAACGACTGGTAAAGCTTTTCTATGACATATAAGCTCTCCATTTGCAGCCTATTATGGAGAGGCTTCTTAACGTCACCACACTGAACTACATCCGAACAGATTTTTAGGTTAAACCTGTTTTCTTCTGTTTCTTTAATGTCAGTGGAGGCTATGGCTTTGGCTTTCGTTGCGATTACTGCACTTTACAGTAAAGTGACCCTGATGAACACACCACAACACACAGTGTGAACAATGTCATTCTTTCTCTGCGTTTACCCCAGTGGGCTGCCACCATCTGAGAGCAGTGTGTGGGGACGGTACCTACCACACTGGTGCCTCAGTAGTGCCTCTGACAGTTGTGGGATTCAAACAAACAACCTTCTGTTCTAAGGGGCAACTCCCTAACCACTAGAACACCATCTGCCCGAGAAGGTTGTGACCTTTAGCATCGCAGGTAAAAAAAAAACGTAAAACTTTCCTCGCTTAGTGAGGAACCTAACTAACCTAACTGTGGTGGGGCAGCTGGTGACCTAGTGGTTAGGGAGTTGCCCCTTCGATCGGAAGGTCGTGGGTTTGAACCCCAGGGCTGCTAGTGGCAACACAGATACCTTGAGCAAGGTACCGTCCCCATACACTGCGTCACTGGAATGATTAAATACAGAGAAAGTACTGTGACCATAATGACCACTTTACTTTAACCAGCTTCTCTCAGAGGCCTTAGCAACAGATTCAGACTAAGGTAGAGCCCACTAAAATCTACCTCCATTCATACACACGGAGGACCGAACTCACCCTTGGACGCAGAGAATCATTGTTAATCCTGAAGCTCTGTCCGAACAAGGAAACTTTCTCCGGGAGGTTCTGGTTCTTGGTTGTGTAAAGAAAAGTTAGTCCAGCCCTGGGGGCTCTTCTCGTCTTAAACTGGATACCCAGTAGCACAGGAGTCCCTTATAAAGATAAGGACGTGTTGTAAAGACTGGATCGGGGCTGTCCGTGCAGTGGCCGTGGACCGGGTCTGCTGTGTGGTGCTGAAAGGTGTCTCGCCTGTTAATATCCTAAAAGCGAAACAGACGAAACCCTGTAGGGTCTGGCCGAGCCTCACTTCCAGGAAGGCGTTTTCTCGGAATCGTCTGTGACGTGAGCCTCCCTCAGACCGCTTCTCTCTCTCACACACACACACACACACACACACACACACACACGCACATGCACACTCAACATACACATTCACACACATACACTCATACACACTCACATTGTCACAAATACAAAAGCACATATACATATATATATATATACACACACACACACACACACACACACACACACACAATCACACACTTGCGCACTCATATACATAGGCGCATACACACACCCACAAATACACACTCACACCCACAAATACACACTCAATGAATCATTTCCACTGGGCAACCAATTCTCAAAAAACCTTCAGCAATTCACAGACTAGTTGTGCCATGAATCATGAGGGATTTTTTTTATTGCGAGACAGTTCTGTGTCTAACAGACATATGGCCCGACCCCTCCTGCTGTTGTTTGAGTTACAGGGCGTTCTGCCCAAAACCTTTCTCAGAACTTTCCAGGAAAACGCAGCGTGCAGCCCGTCCCAGCCAATCAGTGCACGGGCTGCGGCGCTGTGGCTCCGCCCCCCACACCCCCGCGCTGGCTTTAAAGGGGAATTCCACCAATTACTTTTTTTCAGAATACACTTGTTGAGACGTGAGATGAGACCTTATCTATACAGAATTAGATGGTCTATAAAACGATTAAAACTAATATTAATAAATATAGTACAAACATAAATACTAATAGAAATCTAATTCATATAAAACTATTCAAATGAATCGTGCACAGAGGTAGTGAGAGGGAACCAGATGGTATGTGGTAGGTTTTACACAAAATGGCTATGAATTTGTTGCTCGAGACCTAGTGTTTTATCACGTAGTGTTTTATCCTAATTTTTTAAAAATAAATTGCCACCCTGAACTACATACAGGGCATAGGAGCAAAAGCATGCCTCAGCTTCACTAGCTGGATAAAAAAAATCCATTATAATGGTTTCTGTCATCAACTTCAGAGAGAAAAGTTCATTCTCAAGAACGGACCATTTTCTTAAGAAACTTTATATATCTTTATTATTTTATAACTGATGGAATTCCACCTTCATTTTAAAGCTTAATAATTGCATACATATTATGAACTCTGTCCCTCACAGTATGTTTTGGTTATGAATTCGTTGTTGTTTCATCCTTAATCTTTTTTTATAACCCCCCTCCCTAAACTACACACAGATGGCATCATAAGGAGAAACAGTAGGCCTCAGATTCACTAGTTGTTTGGATTTTTTTTTAACAAAAAAGGTCCATTGTAGACATAATGGTTTCTGTGACCTTCAAAAGAAAATAATTAATTCTCTAGAGTAAACTCTGTTTATTATTATTATTATTTTTTTTTAATTAATGGAATTGCACCATCATTTCAATATAGGTATTACAATGAATTAAAGGGAAAGGTGAAACTTCTTGATGAATCCAATATATTTGTTTTTTGGTCTAAAATAACAACCTAAGGCTTCAAAGTGGTGCAAGAAACAACATGGACCAGAACTAATAATATTCTGTTCTTTTGAATATACTCTTGTAGATGTGAAAGTACTATCATTTCCAAATATGCAGAAAGCTGGGCCTTTTTATAACTAGTGTTTCTGATCATATATAACAGGGCTTGGCATAACCTGCCCGATAGCTGTAATAGTAAGGAACATACCTCTACTCTGCAGCTTTGCATTGGGCTTAAACTCAGCCCAGTGGGGCAGCTGGTTAAGCCTCTGTAAGTCTCATTTTTCAACATGCTAAACCCACAGTGTAGTCACATGTGCTATCATGTGTTATACCTTTATTCCAATAATATTATTGATAACAATTCTGCATTTGTTACAGAATAATTCAGATAATTATTCTGTAACAAATTTTTTAAAAAAGATTTTTAAATTGTGTCGGGCTAAGGCTATAGGAGTGCTCTGCATAAATAATGATGGGAAGCAATTTTTATTGTGCTATTAAAATGGCTTTTGGTACGTTATAGTGGTAAGTGTTAGTTAGATTGCATTTTACTGTCTATGTTTAAGATGCTGAGCCCTATACATAGATAATAACTACACACAGTAGACTGTGCTGTGCTCAGTTCCCCACTGACAATACATAAGCCTGAGCATGCATGAAACATGCTTGTTACTATCGCCATCTGGAGGCCATTAACAGCCCCCAAGCTTGGTCAAGCTGCCCGGTGTCAGACTGTAGTCTATTTCGCAAACAGACTTGAATAGTAACAAATGTATGTTGTCTCAAATGTGAGTTATTTGATCTGAGAGTGGTTTCCAGTAACTCATACCTTTGTTTTGATACAGATACAATTATGTGTTTAACACCACATTTTATAATTAAAAACTACCCCACACATGGGGTTTAAACAAAACAGCACAAACGAAAAGGTGGTGCAAATGAATGAAACATTAGCCGCCCTGGATCAATAAAATGAAACAGGTCCTACAAAAAATTTCCCATTTCATAGAATGATCAACACTTTAACTTTAGTGAGATTTTAGGCTGCTCCGCTCACCTCAGTTGCCGAACAATGTTTGACCAGTTTGTTGTCTAGTTTTTTTCTCCGCTTGAACTCAGGAGAGGTCATCCCACTTCCACTGAAACAGCCAGGACAGATTATGCCTGGAAATGGATTCACGTGATCTGTGTTTCATTTTGACAAACATGCACCTCTCTAATCTGGTCCTGTATGTGATCCATACTTCACAGATACAGATTTCATTGTACAGATCTTAGAAAGGCTCTATATGCAAACTTTTCATGTCTAAATAATATTCTTGATAGACAATAATTAAGTCAAAAAACTGTACACCTTCTGAAATCAGGGGTATCAATTGGGGAAGTTTTTCTGTTTTTGCTCTGGTAACAAGCTCTGCTTATCACTGCTGTGAAGATTTGATTCAGCCACAAAAGCATCAAGCCGGGTGCTAATAATGAATCATATTCATATTATGGATCATAAACATCACTCCAGTTTATCCTAGAGGTACTGTGAGGAGTCTTACTCCAGTGAATAATGTTCAGCTGCTTCAGCTGGGGGGGTCTAGCTGAAACTCAGCTTTGAGCAAGGTAAGCTCAAGCTTATGAGTGGCTATTCCTTTTGTTAACAGTGCTCTTCTATGGAGATTATATAAACTGTGTGCTACGCCTGTGTTAGTGATGGGTAAAGAAACGGAATTCACTAAGTAGAGTGTCTGGATATTTCTGGACATATAGAGTAGATATTGAGCACATGTTCAAATGATTCTTACAGAGATCATGATTTGGACCTTCTGGGCCCTGCATTCTTATATCCTTTATTGGCTTGCTGACAGTAATTATCTGAATCAGTATATGAATCCTTGCATTTCAAAAAGATAATACCAAATGTACAGAAATCTTTTTTTTATTTGGAATAATTCCTCTATTTGCACAAAATGATATGTTTGACACAAAACAGTGGGCAGATCTGAGGTCAGCATGAGAGTGAATGAAGCCTGTGTGCACACATGGTTAGGCCTTTAGTGGTAATATGGCAAATCAAATCACAAAATACCCAGACAGTCATTTATACCCTTGTTCTACCAGTGTCTTATTCAGGGCCCATTCACTGCTGTTTTCAGATGGCTCTGTAGATATGTCTGATCTTGCTGCATTCCTTTCCTATTGGTCGGTTCATGCCTAATCCATTGAAGTGGTTTGTTCACTTGCAAGAGCGATTTGGCTGTTTTTGAGGGTGGGTTTGTGTGTGTGCATCCAGTAGAGAGAGAAGGAAGGAGAGAATCGAGAACCTCAGTAATTCACCAGCTGTTTTGATATGTGATTGGGATTGTCATACGTGTCTGATATTCATTTTTTTTTGTGCCCAATCTGAATTTTTTGGAATATGCATGTGAGAGTCTGTCAGCATGTACCATTGATTCCAAATGCATGACAAAATGGACAAACAATGTACACAGTCATGATAAATTCCTGAGCTTTCCTTTTTTCCCCAATTAATGTGTGCACAAGTTTGCCAAAAAGAAAGGCATCTTATGAAAAAGTGATCACAAACCAAAGAAGTAAAAATCAAAAACAAAAATCACAATTCACAAAGAATAAAAACAACTGGAGGCAACATTGCAGTCTGTTCCATCCTGTTCTTTATAAGCAAACAGGCTGCTCTGCCTCAGCAAGCAGCCTCAGATACATGGAGAGAACAAACAGGACCCGTCCTCTCGCTCTAGCTGTTTTCTCCGTTCTCTCCTCCTCCTCCTCTAATGAGCCGTTTGTTTCCTCTCTTGCCCGCAGGGCCGCGGGGTTTGGCGAAGGCCTGCTTATGAGCGTGCTGTTTAGGATGAACCTCCTCATACAAGTACTCCTCAGTCAGCTCTTCACCACTGTCTATCTCCAACTGCACAGAGAAACACACACGCACACTGGTATTACTATCTTTTTGGGATTTCGGACCATGCATTCAGGATAAAACTGAAGCACACGAATAAACTGTATAATTGTAGTTGAAGAGATAACACTGAGAACTTTAGCTGGAGTTACAACACTGTGTAAAAGTCTTAGACACCTATGCAAATTGTTTAAAGTCATTTTTCTCTCTGTGTGATAATGTGTTTTTCTGCTAGCAAAGTTATCAGTAGAATAAATGCAAACAAACAAAGCAGTAAACCGCATTAGGATTTGTTTTTTTTTGTAAAAAGTAGTTGATATTTTATAAGCTGGTGAGGAGAACACAGGTTCGGTCACAGATTTCTCCTCGGTTCCTCCAGCCATTGCTTGGATTTGTGAAATTCTTTCAGTAGCTCCTGATTTAATTGAATGAAGGACTGATTAAGTCAAATCAGGTTTTGGATGAATGCTGGACTTCAACGAGGAACACATGAACATACAATCACTATTTACTGTATAATGTTACTTGTATTTATTCTTTTTAGGTTTTATTTAGTATATCTGCTATTTAAACAGTTTTTAAACATTGTTTTGAATATTATTTTCAAAGTGAAAAAAAAGGCTTGTACAGTATAGTTGGTCTGAACTAAAAGGCCAGACTGTCTGTTGATGAACAGAGATAGGACTGAGAGAGAACAGGGAGAATGTGGGTGGCTTTGACATGGTAACACTTTGTCACAGGAAATGGAAAGCAGAGATGAAAAGTAGTTGCTGCTCCTACACTTCAGTTCATAACTTTGCGGACACAACCATACATTTGAATTTTCTTTCTGTTACATGTCAGTTAAGTCAGAAATAAAGTAGCTGGACAAGTTTAGATGGCATAAAAGAGCTATATGATCTTATATACAGTAAACAATGAACATACAAGGGAATGTAGATAGAGACCGGAATGTCTACCTTGAAAAGCAGGTTTTGCCTAAAAATGCATTTTTTAAACCAGCTTCCTTATTTTCTCCCAGCTTCCTTATTTTCTCCCAGCTTCCTTATTTCCCTGCAAGAATTATTCTGCCCGTGTTTTCTGTCCAGTTAAACTAATGACTTTGGGGCCAATTCCTTACTACAGTGTTGTTTCCCTGACTTGACCTTTAAAAATATACACATATTTTCCTCTGTATTAGAATATCAGACACAGGCCTATCCTCCTTTTTCTTATCAAAAAAACTAAACTATTGTGTGTGTTGGATCAGCATACTCAAAAACTAAATACCCAGAACCAAAGTCCAAAGAGAGTAGTGCAGTGTGTTTGTACCTTTTTGACCACCTCTATGAGGTAGTCCCGCTCCACCTCCTCCAGCAGCCGACTCTTACAGCTGGAATACAGCATCCTCTCCTTAACACTGCAGCGATATCCCGGCATTGAGTAAATGAACACTGAGCAGAGCGTATCAGAAAGAGAGAGAGAGAAAGAGAGAGGATGAGAGAGAGAGAGAGATAGACTTATCGTATGATCCTACCATATGATCAGTTATAACAGTAAAACCACTAACAGGAAAAGTTAATCAAATTGATTATTGTTACAGAGTCAGGTCTTGAAGTTGATATGTTGAAAGCAGGGGACTGTGCTCTTAACCCGTGCAATAATTATTTATTGTTACTATCATCACGTTCAAGTTCAAGTTTATTTATATAGCACATTAACATACACAGACGCTCATTCAATGTGCTTTACAGAATGGAAAAACTATTTATTCCCACAACTATTTATTATTACTCTGTGTCTCTGTGTGACTGCTGCTATTTTTACACGTCTATAAATATTTTATATTCTTTTCTTATTACTCAAATGTTCTTATATCGCTTTAAATAGTTTTCTTATACTTTTTATCTTAGATTTTTCATTTATATGCATGTAACCGTACTGTTATGTGTAACTGTACAACTATGCCTGTGTACTGCTGCTAGAAACGATCTAGGTCGGGTGTAGTGTTCCCCACAAATTCTAAAATTCTCAACAAAGACTGATTAATTGTTTGTGGGCCAGTGAGGCATGCAGGACTTCCCAAAACTAGAATTCCATTGAAAATGATTGGAATTGAATATGGTGTGCCAAGAAGAATGGGCCAAAACTGGAAATACTGCAAAAAGCTAATAACCTCCTACCATGTGTGTCACAAAGGTATAGTTGATATTGGTGGCTTTGCAACAAAGGACTAAAGTTATTCATTTAAAGCAGGGGTCTCAAACTCCAGTCCTGGAGGGCCGTCATCCAGCAGGTTTAGTGATTTCCTGTTGGAGACCCCTGATTTAAAGTGTCTGAATACTTTTTCCTTTTTGTGTTAAATGTGAGGTGGATATATGACCTGTAGGTATATTACATTTTACATTACAAAAATATTAGTGATGTCATTCCAGATGCTGAACAATAGTGTGTATGAAGCTCGTGTGAGGGTGCATTAGTTCGTACCCACAGACTCTAGGTAGTCCCCCTCGTGGGTGTGTTTGAAGAGGAAGAAGTGATAGCGGGGTGTGTCTGTAGGGATTCTGCAGGGCAGGTCACGTGTCTCTGTGGACCGAGTGTGCACCAGCTCAATTGTCTCCTTCTCTGTGTCCAACCTCTGACAAACACACACACACACACACACACACACACACACACACACACACACATTTTTTTCAGTTACAGAGTTTTTTTTATTACTAGTTTGTAACATTTAATACGATCATAATGGTCGGCAAAACACTGTGTAATTAAAACTACTGAAGCTGGTTTAATGTGGCCATATAAAATAATGTAATCGTTTTTGTAGGTTCTTAAAAAAAGTATCTGTAACCATGAAAAAATGTGTGTGTTTGTGTCGCAATTTTACCAACTGGATGTAGTTAATACGTTTCTCCGTGAGCTGCTGTAGAGCGCGCTTGGCCTCTGCCTGGAGAGGGAAGGCCAAACCCTGCATAGTCTGATGCTTACTTTCAACACTGATCTCTGTTTTTACCTGCAGAGGGAGACATACCCATACCCATACACACACACACACACACACACACACACACACAGGTGATGGGCATTATGATCAGGAGATGTTAATTCCCCTCACTGATCTACAAAGGTGAAAGGTGAAATACAGCTGAAAGAGTGATAATATGAATGAATGGTGCATGGTTCACACATGCTCCCTTTTTTGAAGGATTCTACCGTACAGCCTGAAGAACATTAATAAAGCATCATTAATGAAGCATCAAATAAACTAGGGGTGTACTGGTATTGGTCAGACGTGGGCCAAAAACACTGTAATGTCTGAGCAACCACGTAAATGCCTTGCACAGTACAGCTTAAAGAGAGCTGTGTAAGGACATGAGATAACACAGATGAGCAGCAAGGATGTGTCTCAAATGGCCCTATACTCCCTATATAGTGCAATATGTAGGAATTAAAATACAGGATCCTGAACTCCTGAGTGTTTAATATGTCTTACAGAGAGTCAGAAATTGTGCACTACAGTTGCAGAAACTCAAAATTAAAAACTTACATAATGCATTTCAGAGGAAGCAGGGAGCCATTTCAGACTCAAAGTGCATCCAGAGAAATTCATTATTAAAGGCTTAGTTGAATAAGAGAAGTGAAAAGACAGTATTGGACTCGTATCCATATCGGTTTTGGTTCGAACATGAAAAAGTGGTATTTCGCCACACCTCAATTTAACCAACAATAAATACATTTTCCACAAGTTTTTTAATGTGATCCATAGCACTTTATAAGGTGCTGCACTGTGTGTTATGCACAACATATAAACTTTTTTTTTTTTTTTTATTTTACCTTTGAAGCAAGCCTTTCAGCTGAAGGTACATTATTCCTACTCAGACCTTAGGTCTTACACTTGGCCTATGCATTTTAGAAAGGTGGAAATTGCAAGTATTAATGTGCTGATGGATTGTCCTTCAAATAAAGTATTTAGAAGAGCATAGTGTGTCACTTTGCCCATTCATATGAGTACACACACAGTATCTACACTGAAGAGTGTAGAGAGTGGACACACACACGCTGAGTAACAAAACTGGGTCAGGACTCAAAGGCCACTCACCTGCTTAACCCTGCTCTGCAAGGACAGAATATTAGAAATAATTTACTGTTGGCACTAAAATGACAGATATTGATATTATATTATTATTTAATATCTTCTGGCTGAGACATACATCATTGTTAAAAAGGATTGTTATGATTTCAGTGAAGTTCAATAAAGTTATTAGGGTAAACTGAAAGAACGGGAAATCCTACCTCAGTGATTTTGATTTGCTGTAACTCTTTTTCAGCAGCTGTGAGTGGAGCAGGACCAGAGCTGGAGGAAATATGGCGCAGGTAACCCTGAAGACAAACATCATCCTAATGGAGGTGAAAAAACAAACCACATAATGAACACGATTACAAGAAACCCTTACAAGTTTCCTTTCTAAATAAAGCAAGCCTGTGATAAATTTAATGAAACTTTACAATAGCGAATAACTTGGTCATGTGCCATATTCTTAGATACGGGTGCTGTCTCACATCGGATGTGTCAGCATTATAACTGTAGCCTTCAATCTGAAGCTGTACTGCAGTGGTCACAACCCTTCTCCTAGAGAGTTTCTTTCCTGCAGAGTTTCTTTCCAAACTGGAGTTTACAATTTTACTTAACACTAATGCATCTGATCCAGACAATCAAGAACTTCTGAAGAGGTTAAAGAAGTAGTTCATTAGCCTTGATTAGGGATGGGTACCGAGACCTGGTACTTAATTCTATCCACTAAACAGAAAGGAGAATACAGACCATACTTTTCTCTGGAGTTTCACACATTCCCTCCAACTCTCAGAAACAGCTTCAAAGTAGAAACTGGGCACCGACTCTCTGGCTCAGCCAGGCTTTAACCACCCATCCAATCACACGACACGGACACTAACG
>JBBPDC010000109.1:12819396-12853606 GCA_037974485.1 Hemigrammopetersius urotaenia | reverse complement strand
ACACACACACACACACACACACACACACACACACACACACACACACACACACACACACACACACACACATACACACTCACACTGCTCTCCATACAGTATGCCACCACAACAATATACCAAGGCCTCAAATTCAGGGAAGAAACTGTTTAGCTCTCAATACATACAGTATGTAACTGTTTTATAGTAGAAAGTGTAACTTCCCCCAGTACACAGTACCTTTACAATCCTGATGAGGATTTTGAGTTGGTAGACATGGAGTTGTTGGTCCATTCGGTCAGTGAGCCAGGTCCCCAGCAGATTCATGGTGGCTGTATACCATTGCTGCAATGCACACAAACACATCGTTCTCCAGCAACACACACGCACACACCCACAAACAAACAAACCCATGCAAGAGACCAAAGTGTCTAGACGTACACATAGACATAAATTGTTCATCAATATTGAAAACATACGCATATTTGTAGTCACACTAACTTACGACTGCGCACATACACCCACCCTCAGAAACATACTCACGTGCATGCACGGACGCACGCGCACACCCACGCACGCACGCACACACACACACACACACACATACACATACACATACATACCCGAATGCATGCAGAGACAAGCACGTACACACAAAATACACCAAATGCATACCAACAAGGACATAATCACACCCTCACTTAGCACTAGGTTAGTCAGGCCATTTAAAATTAATTTACAGAGGCAGCAATTTGATCATCTGCAAAAAAGTACATAAATCATGCATTAATGAGTTGCATAATTAACAACATAAACACTTGAACTGTATTTTTCTCAACATATATATACATATACATATATATACAGCATAGTCTGAGAATTAAAATTAGCAAGATTGGATAAGAAGTCTAAAGATTATTTAGGTTTTAATGGTAGGCCTAAATCCAGTAGCAGAATTGATGTGTTTAAAATGTCCATAATTACAGTAACAAATTGATTAAATGCGGCCCGATCATTTTTTTTGGCCATTCTTTTAACAGAACTATGCTGAATGTAATAAATGAAAACCTTGAAATTAAAGCATTTATCCATGCTATTAATCTTTAAATGCAAATATCTTACAAACATCCCCCACTCCAGCAAAACATTTTCACGTCAAAGCAGCAAACTTCAGTATGATCATAGCCATAAAAGTCGGCAAATCAATATATAAATGTGGGAGTGAGAGGAATCTGGAGGCAAGGAGGGTTTGTACTGTTGTCTTAAACCATTTCTGTACTATATTGTATCAACAATACTTAAGAGTATGTATAATGCTTCAAATACAAATCGGATGTCAATGTGTACTGGAAACTGAAATTACAGAATGCCATACATTCTACTTATAGTTCAAAGAGAACAGCACATGTGTTGTGTAATGGATGATGTTGTAATTTTGTAGAGAGAAATAAATAGTAACAGGATTCTGTGGAGTGACTCAGCATATTAGAGCATTTTGAAGTGGGGGTTTTTTCCATGAAAGGGTCAGAATTGTCTGTTCAAGCTAGGGAGACTTAAAATTACAGCTCAACAATAGTTTGCTGTAGGGAGCCTTCCAGACTAATGCTGCTTTCAAGTGCCTTCTAGAAACTCGTATTTTCACACTTGTGTGATGAAATAATGGGCTTCCCAAAGTTATTGTGATCTGAATGTTAGAAATACAGATTTCATAGAAATGTGTTAGAAATCTTGACTGGCTTTTTCCCCATATCAATCTTGACCTTCCTTTAGTGGTGTTTGACCGGTGTTGGCCATTGCTCATTGCAAAATGAAAACCTGAGTAAAATCATTAGCTGCATCAATATCAGGTGAAAAATTTCCAGTGATTAGGCGACCATTTGAACACAGCAGTAGTTGGCAGTTTCGAACAGTGGATAACTGTGTAATCAATGACTTCTTTGACCAGTAATTGACAAATCTACGTTATGATTGTCATTTGAAGAAAGATTCGATTTGTGATTTAGACCTGGCCGAGTTGTTTGCTGTTTAGTAATTTGGTTGGTGATTGGCTGATTTGTTTGCTTGCATGTCCACTTCAAACAGTTGATTCATCGGAGCGTGCAGTGCATGCAGAAGGAGCAGGTGAGTGGGTGGGCAGAGAGCTGTGTGTGTGTATGATGTGGGAACTTTAGGAGGTGGGTCATGCTAGTAGATGTACACAGGAAGATTATTTGATTAGAAATCATGCCACTCAACAGAATGTGATCAAACAGCAGGACATCTAGAGATAAGTTCCACTTTGTTATAAAAGGGTGTGGTGGTATTGTCTTGAAGATGGAAAGAATAGAATAGAATAGAATAGAATAAAATAGAATAGAATAGAAAGGGATGTAGTTAAATATGAAGAGACGTGACAGAGACAACCAGAAAGTTCAGATGAGTATGGGGAGACTTGTCTGTAAACATTAACTGTTTATCAAAAAGCGTGCTTGCTTCCTCTATGCTTATTTATCAGTGCAGAGTCTCTGTAGTGGGTTCAGTGTCACTGTTCAACAGTTGTATGAGGATAAAATATATTTTCTTTAAAATCACTTGGAAATGGTGTGAAAAAAGTATGTATGAGAACATTTTATCACAAACAAAATATTGCTTAGACACTACTTTGATCATTGCATATGATAAATAATCTTCTGAGTATAATCAGGCAGTCAATATCCCTTAGTGCAAATTAGATCTACACTGAATTACACTGTCCTCCACATAGGCTATGCAAGCACGCAGATTAGGAAACAGCTTAATGTGATATTTAGTTTGGGAAATGGAAGGCTGTAGGTCCTTTAATGTCTCATAACGACTTAAAGACTGCAAAGTTATGAATCTTTGAACATACAGTTTGTTCCAAAGTTCAAAAACACTTGTCTTTCAGCATAGTGACTTAGATGCATCTGTGGCTACTCCAAAGTGTCCTATTATATCAGCTGTGCTTTTCCATGGAGATGAAACAATTGAGATGAAACTGTGGAGATAAAACTGTGTAGCAATGGGTGCACCTTGAAGTAACTAAATTCTCTAATTAGAAAGGGTGTCTGGACACTTTAGGACACAGTGCATTGTAATCTATGTAGCTCAAATCTGTACCTTACGTCATTGTATGTTTATTAAAGGGGCAATATCTCAACGTTTTTCTTGCTTTTTGTGTTTTTCCCAGGGATGTACTGAAAATGTTTGTGGTTTTATTAACCCAAAACAGTCATAATTCATTTTTACATAACTGTTTTCCAGCATTGGTTTATCACTTAGGCTTGCTGTTTTTGTTACTGTGCCTTTAAGGCAGTTTTGGCTGTCCTGTATTGCGCTTTTTTGAAAAACACTTTCCACTGAAGCACCCTTTAAAATTTAGGCATGAATAAGCAGAGATGGATTGCTAAAGGCTGAAAAGGCAGATAAATGTGAATGCACCACTTTTTGTGGCATCACAAAAAATGAACTGTTGCATGGACTATATGGACCAAGCAGTGAACAGTATGCTTTGAAACTTTAACAGTCTTTACATACTACATCAGCCAGTTTATTACTAAAAAAAAAAACAAGGAAAAGTCCAATTTTGATAACATGGCCCCTTTAAAGTAAACATATGTTTTGGTTAGAGAATCTATGTAGGACATACAACCTCTCATCCAAATGTTTGAATGAAATTTAAAAGGATGATTCAATGATGCAATGAAC
This sequence comes from Hemigrammopetersius urotaenia, assembly GCA_037974485.1. Taxonomy (NCBI): domain Eukaryota; kingdom Metazoa; phylum Chordata; class Actinopteri; order Characiformes; family Alestidae; genus Hemigrammopetersius; species Hemigrammopetersius urotaenia. The sequence continues at coordinate 12,849,925 of JBBPDC010000109.1, read as the reverse complement.
TGCAATCGTACTTTAAAAGGAAAGAGAAATACAAGCATTAGTCATGCATCATCAGTACTTAACACACATTCATACACACAAACAAGAAAAGCAGCAGGTGTAGCACAGTGCATTTCTCTGACACATTAAATTCAAATGCAAACAAATGCACATGCACACACACACACACACACACACACACACAAACACACACACACACACACACAAACACACACACACACACACACACACTGCTCTCCAGCACTAATGGATACTGTATATACTTTACCCTACTGTGCTGCATCTTCTCAAAACGCAATCACAACTTCAAAATAACCACGCACACACACACACACACACACACACACACACACACAAACTACACTACTGTACACAGAATCACCTCTCACTACACACATGTACACAATTGTGCAACATAGAGTCACAAAATGATTCACAAAGGATTATTTCTATATTTAACAGTGCTCTCCAGTGCACACCATTATTTACATCAGAACTACTGTTAGTCTGTCATCTGATACCTTTGCTACACATAGTATTTACTGTGTAATTTCTCTTTCCTGAATTCCATCCAATAATTAGGGAGATGGATGAATAAGGCAATAAACTATTATTTATATATATAATAAACATATTTCATATATAATAAACATATTTCATTTCAATCACTGTCTTTGAGAGCACTGTCTTAAATAATCCACTTGGTGGTGGTAGTGACACTTTGCCTCGTGAGCTCTGAGCGCAAAGGTCCAACAAACAGTAGCTAACGCAACATCAGAGCACAAAGGTGCAACTCATTATGGCTAATGCAACACCAGAGCACAGAGGGCTGAACGAGAATTCACAGCAATGAGACACTGAAGAGTGAGAGAGCAAGAGCCTCAGGATAAGACTGGCCTTATCTGTCAGGATGGAAGGATTTAGAGCACAGCACTCAAAATGTGACTTATCCCTCATATGCCCCATTGTTTTGCCACATTTTGGATGGAACCTCCTTAGGCATGGAGGAGACGGCATCTTACTTACATCAAATAACCTCTCTATATACACCTCCTCATTGACCTTATCTCGCAGTATGTCCTGAGAGTGCCGAACAAAGGTCACATAGCCATCAGCAACATCCATTCCTGGTTTCTGCAAAAAAGAAATTGAGTGACTGGGTTACTCACTGTATGACTAAGAAGAAAGACAAAAAGGAACCAGCTACATTTTAGGCAAATTTGTTCAGCACTTACAGGGACATCCACATACTTTGAAGCTGCTTTCACCTATAGACAAGGAGAGTTTTACATTAGGGTGTACATGTACCATATTAATGACTATAGTAAAAGCATAACGGTGTACGAAAGTCATTCAATCTTACCGTAAATGAAAGGAAAGATGAGAAGAGGGTTCCCTCATCGTACCGGGAGATCTTTGCTAGAACACTTTCCAGAATCGCCACAAACTGTGCAGGTGATATAAGTACAAACATGATCTAACATGGGTGAATGACCACACACCAACACAACTCACAGCACAGGCACAAAAACACATGTCTAAGAAAATACTTCTGTTACAGTTTGTACCTTAGCCACCAAAAGAGCAATCATGTCCTTCACGCTCTCTTCAATAAGTTCATCGATTTTAGAATGATACTGTTTCTAAAAAGCAACAAGATTTAAACATAAGGTTAATGATTGCATCACAGATGGTATTATGTTTAATTTACTCTTAATGTAGGTGTAAGCATCAAACACATTCATAAAATGGTGTCACACTAAAATACCAAAAAAAAAAAAAAGAATACCAAAAAACTGTGATGATGTGTGAATGCCAAGAAGTAGAAATGTTACACTGATCTTTAAGAAGTTCAGGTCAGGACCTGGTCCAAGTAAGTCGATAGGGAGTCAATGATTGCAACTGACAAACTGACTGGCCTAAATGTTACTAGTGTTTCCTACTACTTCTGTAGCAATACAATAATAACACAGACACTTTTTAATGGCACATAATGGAGTGTGTTAAGTTGAGATGCAAATCACAGAAGAGCACTACCCAGCCTGAGAAATATACTGAGAAAGTAAGCAACTCTCAGACCAAATGCATCAGTCTTAACGTTAATCAAAGAAATAATTTCCAATCAGAGTAAGAAAGATCACACAAAGTTACAGAACTCCTCAGTGGTCTTTTAGGATTTTCTTCAAGAAACAGACCAGACAGATCTCATTACCTCCTGGCCCATCTCCATGGCACACAGTTTGGCTGACTGGTCCTTAGCATCCACCATCACATTGAACATGGTACATAAGGACAGTGGGATGCGGAAATCTGTTGAACGGCTACTCTTGGTCAGCTTGGATTCAAATGCTGCCCTTGTGCTAAAGCAAAGAGTGAACCAGAAAGTCATTAGAAACATCTTAAGGCCCTTCAAGCCACTAATCTTTGTATAAAGTATATCTGCATTCTGAACGATCCTGGAAAATCATTTGTGTTTAGTTTAACTTCAGGCTGTACCTGCAGATTTCATGCAGATTGTGTTTAAATCTTCATAAATATCAGCTGTACGTAGTGAGGTTTTGTTGTACTGGTATTATCTCATTTCACTCTCAACCCAAAAACAAACATACCGTTTAACACAGGACTCAATCATATCGCTGGACATGAGCTTCATACGGTTGTCTAGATGCTTGGCAAACTCCTCCTCAGGCCAGTGTAGGTCTCTGATGAATGTCTGCAGGGCATCCAGTTTCCAAAACAGATCTTCTGATGTCCCTGAGCCATTACTGCCAGGCACAGCAACATGTCAGAGGTCAGTGGTCACAACCTTTGCCAACAGGCTGCTCAGTGAGAGCAGCAACAGAAATGTAGAGCTCTATCTCTATGACTCTACTTATGTCATATTTATTTTCAGAGTTTTTAAACCATACACTGACAAGTGGCCCAGAGGCCTGTTTAATTCACAGGGAAACGTTCCACATGGTCAGTCAGTGTATGGTATAATAGACAAGTGTGTTTACAAAACACATCAATAACCTCGCACACTTGCGTGGTTATTCACCCGTGAGAGGGCCTGGAATCATGCACACTTTGGTGGATCACATTTCTCTAAGGAAAGAGGGTGAGGAGCTTGGGAATGTCATGGTGAGAGAAGGCATGTATAGAGAATGGGTCACTAAGCCCTTTTCTAAAGGCTTTTGCAGAATCAGCTTTCAGCAATATTAAGCTGCATATCTACATAAGCTGAACAACATGAGAGTAAACCAGTTGTACCACTGTATCATTAATTCTACATTGCAAATGGTTCAGATGGTCCAAACAGTATAATCTACATGGACCATCATTTTCTATAAAAGACAGAAAAGGCTATCTTGACCGAACAGGTAAAGGACAAAGCCCAGAAGAGGAACAGAGACACAAAGATCAGGCTCTCTCTCACCACCCATGCCCGACGAGGCTGACGGAGTTCCAGAGGTCAACACACATCATGCAGTCAACTCTGAAGACGCTGCCATCCTGAGTGGAGATAGATGGGACGGGAGGAGGAGGAGTGTTGTAAGGGTCAGGAAGGGGGGTGGTAAGCTACCATAGAGTTGAAACATAAGAGTGATTGTGATTTCTGAAAGTACGGGACTTTTGGCACATTGGGACAGGTAAAGCCACAGAAAGGTTTATGAACAACTGCTGTTTTCATTTTGGTTCACAGGGCTTTGCTCCTGTATGAGTTTGTTCCTGTAGTCACATGACTTTATTAGGTCAAGATCTGTGTGTGAATGCTACATACTATGGAATAGGGTGTTCTTTGTAGCATGCAGCTATAAACATCTTAAGGCCACTCTGATGTTTAAACTCCACTCTGGCTAATTTCTACTGCCTTGGATGCCAGCTCCAGGTTGACCTGAGAACTGCTTCAGAGCATTTTATTCTAATACAAAAAGACCAAGCAGGGTGTCTATGACCAGGCAGGGAGTTCCACCAACCCACACCCACTGACACCTTTCAAACAAACCTGAACCCACTGATGACCCTCTAGCAAACCCCTCCGCCTCAAAGTCTGGATGGATCCTCTTAAAAATGGATTTCTTACCCCAGATGTCAAAGATCCACTATAAGATGCTGCTAGGAGTTCCTTATGGTCAAGGACCGCCTACACCCTAATGTCTCCACATGATTAAAATGTTTTTGTTTTGGGGTCAGTAATGTTATATGAGCTGATGAGAGACTAACGCAGCCTTATGAAGGGCTGGGTGTCAAACTCAAAGAGGTTCTGGAAGAACACAGATGAGTGATTTAAACCGCAGTCCTAACCTTAGGATTTAGAGGCTGATAGTGTGTTGAATGGGGAAATTTTCCTTAGTTGGAAGCAAGGAGACTTAGGGCTGACTGTTCGTAGGTTTGGGTTGTAATCCAGATCTCACCACCTCAGTCCCACCTCAATGGCATGCACATTGAGGAAAATGAAAAGCTTTTCAGTTCTCATTTCAAATAAACAAACAACATGGGCTTGACCCAAACCTCTTGCAATCTACTTGGCATGAAAATGACTTGAAAGGCAATCATTGTTGAACATTCTCTTCATAACAACATATTTGTTGCTTATTTAATTGAATGTAATCACTTTTTCCTATTTTTGCAAAAACATAAAAATTATTTAACATATTATAGCTTAATCATGCTGGCTTGACAAACATTTCAATCAATAGCTTATTTATACTGCGTGTGGTGACATAAATAGTAATAGTGTGTATCCACAAAACTAGGTTGTATGAAATGGGACAGGAATTTAAGGTTTTGCTTATCATCAGGAAATGCAATTTGTGCCTTGAGACTGTGCTAAAAATGGGTCACACAGGAGGTGGTAACATTGGCACAGTTTTAGATCAAAGTGAGTGGGTATTTTGAATTGCACCCCCGCTGTTACACAACCGAAACCAGTCAGTGCAGGCATAGTCATTTCTGGACATGAAAATAGCACTTGAGCAAGAATGAGAAACAAACTGGCTAATATCCTACCAAAAAACTATAGGCTGGTTTTATACTACTAAGTCACATTTGCACCTCCTCAGAAAGAGCTCTCTGTATTATATCATATCTAAACTGCTCTATGCCCAACCTTAGGGCTCAACTGCAGAGCTTATGATCTTCATAATGAGCTTCTTAAGATGTTGATGCTTCTCTTCTTTTGTCTTGAATGAGCAGAATAAGATGTAATTAGTACTGATAACCAGAGATGTGGATTTAGTTGTAACTTAATTTTATACTCCCAAAAAAACCCATTTGCTTACACTACTTCTATTCTGGCAATTCTTAAGCCATGGCCTGGTTTTAAAGGTCCCAAGGCATGCTGCTTTTGTATGCTTTTATATAGGTCTTAGTGGTCCCCTAATACTGTATCTGAAGTCTCTGTCTGAAATGTACAGTCTCTGAAGTCTCTGAAGTCTCTGAAGTCTCTGTCTAGCCAGTCTTATGACTTGCCATTTCTGTGTCTGTAGCTTTAAATGATAATGAGGAGCAGGGCAAGGTGGAGGGTGGGGGAGGGTCTAGCTTGCGGCCACGGTACCATGCGCTAAAGTTTACAGTGTATAGAAATGGCTTGTAGACATGCAGTCATTCAAGCTTTCCAGTTTGACCCAGAATCTGATCCAGATGGAGAAGCACCTTACAAACTCAGCGACTACAGCAGGACGTCTCGTAAAAATAAAATTAACCCACTGGTTCTTCAGAGGCACGTATAAAGTAACTAAAAAAATAAATTTGTGCTCGTTTGTACATCTAAGTACCAAGCAACTGCGGCGGTGGTGGCGGAGTAGTGGGTAGGATACTTGCCTCTAGACCAAGAGGTCATGGGTTTGAATCCTACCTTCAGCACACCACCAATGGGTTCCTGAGCAAGACCCTTAACCCCAAGTTGCTCCAGGAAGACTGTCCCCTGTAGTTAGGGATTGGAAGTCACTTTGGATAAAAGCGTCTGATAAATGCCATAAATGTAAATGTATGCAAGCCACAATGTCTCTAGAGGAAAAACTGGCCTCTCACACAAAGGTCGGTGGAGCTAATTTTTTTAGAAGAGAGGGTACAAAATTCTCTAAGCGGGCAAAGCATCCGAAAGGGGAGGTAACCTTTCCCCGTATTATGACATACAGGGAAAATTCCAGCTCGGGCCATCTGAGCTGTCAATGGCAGAGCAGGATGATCAAAGTACTCTTTACACCTAATGCAATTTCTAGCCACTGCAGGACCATAGGCAGGCTAGGGGAACTTGTATTAATGTTAAAAAATCTCATAAAGTGAAATTTTCATGCCATTGGACCCTTAAGGAATGTAAGCTTTAAATTATGTATGAAGTTGACTTCAACAATTTGACCATGTTTCTCAAGCCAGAACAACGTTTGCCTTAAAAGAAAAAAAAAAGTTTTCCAGTTTTTACCCAAAGTTAACAACGAGCCTCAGGAGAACACCTTCATGCCAAGGGGACACATTTTGAATTTAGATCTGATGTAAACTCATTGAATACACACTCAGAGTCATAAATAGCAGCCATCCAGGATGGAGTGGAAAAGCTAGGCATTTGTGGAAGGTTAACAGATAGTCCTGCTACTGGCACGGGCAGATTTGGTACTTTGGGAATTTGGAGGTTCACATTTGGTAGATTCACATTGGGCAGATTACTTGTTAAACTCCTGCAGAAACAGACAAAAAGAAAAAAAAATCCATAACAGTGGCAATGTGGAATGCTGCAAAAAAGCAATGTAAGACATACAGTAAAAAAGTAACAGGAAGTAGAAAAAACTATATAAAGGAAAAGACCATTTTTAGACATCCGAAAGTAGCAGACATAAAGAATCAGTTATTAAATGTAGGGAAGGTTTCTAAGACATTTAAAACAGAGGAGCTACAGTAAAACAAAACATGGCTCATAATACAGACAAAAGCACAAATATACATATAAATAAAGAAGCAGAAGCAGCATTTTTCAAGAGCAGGCACAAACAGGTACAAACATTGACAGGTTAAACAGCCAGCGGTGAGAATTTAAACACACAAGTCGAAGACAGACAAATAAAGGAAGCTGTTTTCTATGGTACTGTTGGAGCATGGTTAAAAAGGTCTAACCTTTTTCTTTACACAGCCACTCATTAGAGTTCAGAGGAGTGTCCCTTTAGTTCAAAAATATTGATGAGACTTTTTGTTAAAAAAGAAAGCTTGCCAGCCGCTCATCTAAATAGCATTATCTCTTTCTAGGAAATGGTAAAATCAATACGCAAAGTAAAATCAGAGAGGCAGGGAAGACAGAAGAACTAATTAGCACATAAAAGGCATTGTATTTCATTCAAGCACATATTATGAGGGTTAGTTTACAAAACAAAAAGATGAAAACATGAAAGATGCTGACTGGAGTCTAGCCTGAGAGAGTGAGGATCCTTTTGGACTAAAGCTAGCTATGGTAACTCGTGGATTATGATGAACAGAGGTCAATGAAAGAGGTTGATCCGCTTGGAATAATTTAGACCCCCGGTATTGAAGTGCAATGGAGTTCTATTGTTGTGCTAAAAAATAACATGTTAAACGTATTTAAAACCTTGAATTCGCTGGAGAGTTAGACATAACTGAGGTGGTTGAAAATGAAAAACTCAATATTAGTGAAAACATAACTGCTTAATGCCAACTGCTAGTGGTTCATGATGCCTCTAAACAATGGATTATATGTATCATTCTGTGTTTGCCCATATTGCTCTTCGGGGGAAATATTGGCCTTAAGTAATTGTTTGTGTCATGAAAGACTGCCTCATAATCACACCCAGCGCTGGAGAGTGGGCAGGAATTGGTGTCTTACTTCACAGGCTCCCATGACTCGCGCTCAAAGCCCCTGTGAATGGACTGAGAGATGGAGGACTCCATTAAATCGACATATCGCACCACCAGGGGGGCATAAAGGTCCTGCAGGTGCTTGTGGAACTTTCCATTGCACAGATGGTCTGCGAAGAGACAAATGGAGGTCACTGAGTCAAACCAAAAAAAATTCAGTTAAACACCTATAAGTGCTATGCCTGCTGTTAACTAAATCTGTAAATACAACAGCAAGTGCTGTGTTTTGCCACTTTACCATGCAATTGCAAAGACTGGGGTACTTACAGTCAGTTCTCAGGAAGTCATTAAGGAGCTGGAAGAGAGGGAAACTATCCCAGCTTTCAGGAGACTGGATCTCTAGAGCTGCGTCCATGTCTACGCCGTAGAGGGACAGAAAGTGCTCAGCATGCTCCACCATCAGATCTGACCACCACGCAAATGCCTTGTTTACGAGGGAAAGACAGCAAAAAGGGGAAAAATGTCACAGGGGGAGTTAGAGTGGAGATTAGGTAATCTAACAAAGAGCAAATGGAGTAAACTGGTTCTTGCCATGTGATTTCAATTTGAAATGCTACTAACTGATTTTTCAACAACAAGATTTGTCGTCAGATTCTAAGTCGGTACACCACATGTTATTGACTTAAATATGGTGTCACCTCAAAAACACCGGCATAAACGGAACCTCTTATTTTAAACCTATTGTGCCTACACTGCAAAATGCTCTAAGTCATGATTAGTGTTATTGCTCTTATGGATGCATTGATGTGAATCTTGCAGTGAGTAAGATCTAAAATATGGCAATCCTTTAACCAGTTTACACCAGTATATGTGATAGGTTTAGCCTTAAAATCTAGCGGTGAATTTCAGGGAATTTGCAACACAGATAAAAATCATATTTCTACAAGCTGTATCATTGCTGTGCAAAATAGTTTGCTTTAGGAAGACACTGACCTAGTGGCTTCACACCTAGTGTTTTATAAGTGCTGCATGAGTCCAAACGCTACACATATATATACTGGTGTTACAACTGTTTAGATGACCCTTTAACAGCAGAAACCATTGTTCATTTCACCTGTCTTAACACTTTAACACCTGTTCTAACACTGTTCCTTTAACACCTATTGTGTTGCAAATGTGAGCAGAGACCTGTTACTTATTCAGTAAATCTAAAGTCAGTGGAGTCAAGATGCCAGAAGAAGTGCAGTTCTCATGCAGGTGAAGTAGAAATCGCTGCATGCTTTCGCTCCCCAGATGAAAGATGTAGTTGTTCAACCATTCACATCACTGCATCCCTGCTGTTAGGATGGGGATGTGTCTCATCATCATGCAACCTTACCATATCTGTCATGCCTAAGACTGCAAGCATGCAACAAGCTTTGCAAAAACAAGTATGAGAGCAGAGTATTTTTTTTTCTGATATGCATAAATATTTCTTTTTTTGATCAGGTCTCCATGAGCGCTGACCAGCTTACTTTAGTCATGTGAGAAAAAGGCCCTCGTATGCTCTCTCAGACGGATCAACTTGCGTGCAGTCTTGGCATCAATTACTTTTTTCTTTGCTCAAACTGACCAGAGGCAAAGTCATTCAGGGAACTGATCAGCCTTTGTGAAGGTTAATCCTTCCCCCTTGGCAGCATGCTGTTGTTATATCCTGCCAACCCACTCCAAAGCATCCACAACACATTATTTTTCCTCAAGATCAACTCAGGTGGAACTGGGTTATGAACAAGGTCTAAACTTACCATTTCACTTACCCGGCCTACCCACAATTAAGCTTTGATTAGACTACATTGACCAACATCTCAAATTATGAACAGAAAACAAAGCATTCGCAGGGGCAGCAGGGCAACGCATATAGCTGAGCTCAACCAGACAAACAGATAGAAAGAGAGTAGCGATATTAAATCCAATCAACTCCAAGATCCTTCCCCAAGTCCTTTCTTGCCATATGGAAAATGTTACTCTAATGGTTAGAAGACAAATGTGACATTATATTTATTTTTTTTATTGACTAAAAAGGTCCAAGGGAAGTAGCTAGGTTCTGAGTTTGGATTATAGTGTTTCGAGAGAGGCACTTTAACTCTAGAGGGGTAGGGGGCAGCGAAACACTAGCAGGAAAGGGGCAAACTGGCAGGGCAAACTGGGACAAGGCTAGGATGACAAAACTAGGGGATGGGGTGGTGCAATTTTATATATTTATATATACATCCTTTGTAGAAAAAGAAAAACTTTCCACCAGACCAACCCCCGGAACTTGGAATGCAAGTCTGACAATCATTTCCTTCAGGAGACACTGGACAGAGACAGTGCTAGCAAACTGGGATGCACCAAAGTCAGACAACGCAAATATTTCTCATACTGAGAGGAATAGGGAATTACAGGAACAGAGGCCCCACACAGCTCATGCACAAACCATTATTGGGAAACAAAGGGGCTAATTCATTGCATTCAGTTTGCTCACATACCTCTTTTCCCTGCCCAAGCCCATAGGATGGATTGAGCGGTGAGAAAGACATGGAAATATTCAGTGATGTAGGTGCAAATCGCTTAGAATATGAGATACTGAGGTGAACTCAGGGCAGTAGAAAGATCAAAGGAATATTTCTGATTCTTCCGCAGAGGACCTCTGTTCACACCTTGAAATATTCTCTCATATATTGCTCAAGTTCTCAATATAAGCTTCTTAGGCTTCCATGCTTTGATCAAAGAAGATTCATATTAAATAAATTTAAAAAAAACACCCTTCCTTCTAGGGGTTTTGGACCCTCATAGATGAATTAAACACTTCATTAATGTCATCTCATTAATTCACTTCCATGCTCAGCCTTCATAATCTAACTACCCCATCCACCCACCCCTCAAAAATGACAGTAAAGCCCCTAGCGTGACTTGACATGCTTGAGGGGAAAGATACACTATGTGATGAGGACTTGAGAAGAAAGGAAACATGGATACTGTACCGACTGGTCTCCTGTACTGGTGACCGCAGCCTGTTAAGCATATTCAAAAAAATACAGTAAATCTGTAGAGCTCAGGAAGACCACGGGTTATCTAAAAATAAACTGCATGTACTGAACTAATGCCAACCATGGATATTTCTGACCAGTTGGTGGAAGTAAACAACTAATGAGTCATGCAGACTGGCTAATTACTATGATGCACTCCTTCTCAACCGCTTTTTCTCTTCATATTTTATGCATTGTGCTTTTCCAGGGAAAAATGTCCTGCTTTTGATAAAGACAGACATTTGTTCTGTAATTTTGAGGCTGTTTTGTCTGTTTTGAGATCCAGAAACAGATGGCGAAAGACTTAAAGAAAACTGCTTAAAGAAAACTGTTCTACTGCGCACTTGATATTAAAGAGGATCTTTTAAAGCAAAACACTATTCACAGCATAAGGCCTGAGATACTGGATGCATAGAGAGAAAGAGGGACAATAAAAGAAAGTAACGGAAGTCTTGCTCACCTCTGCATGATGGTCCTGATTCTGCTGGAGAACCTCTATGACTAACTCTGCCAGGCGGATGACGTGCTCCAGTTTTTTGGCAGGTGTAGCTAGGTTGGCTACATTCTCTGGAGCAGAAAAGTGTGCAAGGAGAGAGGTCAACAGCAGTGCAAAGATATTCGACGGGGTGAGACCTAAGCAGCCAAACAGCTCCATTTCACATGCAGGAACAGTAATGTGGTTGATGACACTTATTTTTAACACTTTAAGTAAAGAAGCCTTCCGAAAGTCAATGATGCCTACACATCAACTAACATCAATACTTTTAGAGATCAAATAGTTCGATCAAATAGGACAAGAAATGAGCTAACTTTAAAGAGTGTTAATATTAGGCATATGTTCCACATGGTTTCAGCTGTCAGCTGTCCTTTAAAAGTCATAAAGAAAATGTATCTACAGGAGTTTTATAGAAGCCTATGGACAAAAACTTTCCATAGAGAAATGTTGCACTTTCTAGGAAGTTCTATTAATTCTAATTAATTGATTAGAAGATCAGTGAATGCTAGATTTTAGAATCTTATTTTAAGATAGAACTAACCATAACTAGCAATCCTGAAATGTTCAGTTGGCAAAGTCCCTATAGCTGAATTTGAGTAAATGCCACACATGAGACAAACAGCAGATCGGACTGTGAGACATATGAATGCAAGACATAGAACACTTGTGATTTAGTAAAACATTCTCTGAACAAGACATTTCAAATAAGACAGAACAACAAAAATACGTAATAACGATAAGCAGCAAAGTTGATGTCTTTATCCAAGAGCTCGCACCAATTACGTAAACGCTGGTTCGGTCATTTTCATTCAGGCTGTCTGGCCCTTAAAATTGCTTATTTCAGTACATCATATTTTGGGTTGAAACTGGTTAGCTGACTTTAGACTGAATTTAAGATTAAAAGCTATTATTAAATTTCAGTGCAATACTATACTACTGCTAATTAAAGTTAATGCTGATTGGCTCTGAAAGCCATGATGTCATCACCACAACATGATGAAGTAATGACAGCGGTCATAATGATAATCCATGATTATCATTATCCAGGTTTCATACTTCATCCATTTTCAGTGTGCTGAACTGCACTCAATAATGCTTTTCCCTGGTTAAGATGTTATATCGGCTTATGTTGTTCAAATGAGAAACTGGTTGTAAATAAAAACTGTTACCTGTGATTTGTCTTCCAATATTAGAGGGGCTACACTAGGACTACAATGGCCATACATTGTTGCTTCTAATCCAAGTGCTAAATGTGGAACAGTTGCAGCAAAACATACATATTTTTCTTATAGTTTAACACACTGAAAATGCAGTCACTGAGATATTTGTGATAGATAGTATTGCATACATCATTTATAGAACTCTTTGCTGATCATTTCAGTTATAAAACAATTTGTCCCAGGGTTATAGCTTAAGGAAGCTTAAGGGTTAAGTTTTTGGAAGTATACTATCTTCACAAACAGTCTTCAGCACTCACTACGGCTCAGAGAGGGAAGACAGACCATGCCAGAATTGTATAGGAGAAACTCTTGTGTCAGGGGTAAATATTTTTCTGGGTTTTTTTGACTGGTGATGTTTGACTAGTAAGCTGGTGATGAGTGTACATTTGTGTCTGAGTGATACATATATATATATATATATATATATATAGATAGATAGATAGATGGATAGATAATGGGTGCTTGTTTATATGTTAGAGGGGACAGAGGTTGTTTATATGTTAGAGGGGACAAATATGGCTTCACCTGGATCCCTTTGATCCTTTAGAGTTTTCTCAACTTGAGAGAAAGAAAAAGGAAGAGAGAGAGAGAGAGAGAGAGAGAGAGAGAGAAAGAAAGAGAAAATGAAAAGAACAGAGAGAAACAAATAGTAATTATTGAGAATCTTTTTCCTGTGGTGGGGTGTTTAAGTCCCAAAGACAGGGACAAACGTCACTCCTTGAAATTTCAATCTCGATTGCACTCCGAGGGGATTTTTGGATGTTGGTAAGAAGACAAATCTCTTCAAAAAAATAATCAAAACATCCAGCGACAAACATGGACACAGACCTGGCAGAAAAGAATCACACTGACGAAGCAACATGACACACTTAACAAAGAGACCACAGAGCTGTTCGCCTAACAAAACAGCTAGCGTACTTGTGACCAGAACACATTTGTGACACCTGCTCGAACACACATGACTCATTTTTCCATTGCTCTAGTCCAGTTCTCCTTGCAGCTGAGTCACCTGCTGAAGTGCTCTGGAATCTCCAGTGAAACCAGCTAGCACACTACAGCACAGACACACAGGCAGACAACTGAGAGAGATAAGTGAAAAGCAAAAATGCATTCAACTCATGAGCATGAGCTTCCAACCAAAAAGGACAAGAAGAAGCTGAACAGATGCTTAGTCGTGTTATGTCACAAACAGATGTGGCCATAACTGACACTTATTCCTGTCCACTCCATGGATTTATAATAGGTAGAAAGGACAAAACCCACTGGGTGGTCTAATAAATCATAAGTGATGGTGAAAAACATATTAAGGGTTGATTAGTGTACAACCAGTACAAGTATAATGTGAGCCTTCCATATGAAAAGAAACCCAATAAAAGATTTTTTATTTATGTAACTATGTTACACAGTTTCATCAGTAGTAGGTAAAATATGAGCTATCTAGTTTGTGCGCGAGCCTTTAGTTAAAATTTGTTTTACTTACTGTGAAGTCACAGCTATAAGGCTATTTCAGAGCACTACTGCTACGAATACCGACGTTAAATGTTCATATAACTACATTATGATTATGCATAAAACTGGAATAACGCCAATCAATTGTGCAAACTATTAATTTACCTGCCTGTGGCTGTTCCTGTAATTCATTTGAATTCTATGCTCCTTTCATCTTCTCCAAAAAAAAAAGGATTGACAACTTCATGAAAGATGGGGTGAACAGGAGTGAATATAGAGGGTACAGGATGAAAAGGATGAGGAAATTACTCACGGATGGTTAAATCCATCACTTGTGTAGCCAAGGAGTAGACAGGGTGATCATACATTTCCCTCTTTTTTCCTGAAGAAAAAGAGGATTTTGGCATGCAAGAGTTTGGGGTCAGACGTTAAGGGTTAAAGATGGTGAAGGGCATGTCTGGTGGTCACTCGTGCAAACTGTCATTTTTAAGACAATGGCACCGAAATTATCTGAAAAGGGAAGAGGTAGACCATGCCCCTGAAACGGTATTGTATTGTTTGGTTCACCATTTGTGACCCTAGGGTATAACAAATTACAAGGGACAAAATATTAGGAGGGAAAGAGCCAACAGCTTGATGACTAGTTGGGGGTGGGGTGGGGGTGGTGAGGTGGGGTCAAAAGAAAGGGGAGCCCCCTGTCTTTTTGAAGAGCCCAATTCCAACCAGATCATCATCACATTCCTGTATTATTTCAAACATTGATGGCCTGTAGGCAACCCTTTGATGCCTGTTATTTCTCTCCTAGGTCCTTCCATTGAGGTATTTGCTACTGAAAAAAGTCCCATTCCCTGTTTTGGATTCACTGTATGTATATAGATACACTATATGGACAAAAGTATTGGGACATTCCTCTCAATAACTGAATTCATGTGGCCTCTTACTTCCAGTGAAGGCCAGTTATAATGCTTCGGCATACCAAGACACTTTGGACATCATGTGGACACAGTTCGGGCCTTTTTTATTCTAGCGGGACTGTGCAAAAGTGCACAATGCAAGGGTCCATAAAGACAAGGTTGTATGAGTTCAGTGTGGAAGAACTTGATTGGCCCCCACACAGCCCTGACCACAACCCTAACCATGAACTGGAATGGAGATTGAAAGCCAGGCCTTCTTGTTCAACATTCCAAATTTTTGTGGAAAGGCCTCCAAGAAAAGCGGGAGCTGTTATAGCTGCAATAGGGGGGAAAACTCCATTTTAAAGTTTATGTATTTGAGCGCAATGTCATTACAATTCCTACTGGTGTCCCAATGGTCAGGCATGCCAATACTTTTGTCCATATAGTGTATATGCTGCTCAAACGTTTTCCTAAGCATAACCTAACTTAATCTCTTAGACATAATAGCCCTCTTTAGCACTGCTTTCCTTTCAGAATTTTTCCTAGTATAGGTCTTCACCTTGCTTACCTTAAGCCCCTTCCTCAAGTCTCTTCCCAATTCCCTAGTCTTTGACATGGCCTGAAGACCTGAATGGAAGGAAACTCCATAAGGCCAAAGAGAGATCTTGGCAGATTTACTTTAATCCATCCATAGCAAGAATAGATGTAAGAATGGATCTTGGCTTTAGAATTGGGCAGAACTGTATACAGAGAAACAGAAAGGTGCAGGGTAATGGAGGATAGTTTACATATTTATGTCAAGTCCTTGTGTTCCACTTTCCATGTCACATCAAGTGAATGGAAGAGGTCAGAAGCTCTTCACTCTATGAATTTTAATGCATTTTCACTCACAAGTCTATAACAAGAGAATGCACACAAAAAAGCCTTGATTTAAAAACATTTGACCTCAAGTTCACCAAAATGGTCCCTGAAAATATACAAGATGCATAGTGAGTCCTTAAATTGCACTTTATGACAGAAACAGAAAAATAAATGTCAATTAATTGGTCATTCCATCCTTTTTGTACACAAATATTTTTCTGTTTAATTAATTCAGGAAGACATTTGTTCAAAGAGGATTAAAGTACAAGCTTTTAGCAGGCCGATCATTTAATTGCACCCACTTGGCTACCTTAATTCAGTTACTTCCTGCCCTCAAGTGGATAAAGAAAAACTTCACTGATTAACTCAAAATTAGCTTTGTGCAGACATAGGACCTTCGTCACTAGAACACTAAGAAGTTCCATAAAGAAAGCATTAAAGGATAAACCTATATAAAAAATCATTCACCCAAACATCCCAACACCAGTGTACAGTTGCTTCCTATGAAAAGCTGAACATTTCACTTCATTTGACACATTCCTCGAGCTCTTCTGTTAACAAGATCCACAACAATTTGAATTTATACAGAAAGAGGCAAATAGCTGTTCATGATGCGGTTTCTTTAGCTCATTAGAAAACGGGTGAATAAGAATCTGAAAGTCATAGTGAAAAATGGTAGTCACCTTCCACTCTAGCGTAGTCAGTAATGCGCTGGTAGTTGATCTGAGCTGCCTGCTCCAAGCATTTGCGGATCACAGTCTTCACTTCTTCTTGCGGGACTGGAGTCACAATGTCCTTCATAAGAACCTGAGGATCAACAGAAGACCAAACACATTCAGTGTTGCTGCGCATGTGCTTTGGGACTGTCTAACAAAAGATTTCCTCTCTATCCACTTCTTAGGCACACATCCATTCTACCACTTACAGAAGGGCATCTACAGAAAACAGTGGTTTCTTTACCCTCTCCAGCAGAGACAGAGTGGCTTTCAGTGCTCCTTCAGGGCGACCAAAAGGAAAACAATACCTAGATGAAAACCAAAACTACAATGAGCAGAGCTGCAGGTGCCACATTTTTTGGACAGAAAGCCAAAATATGAACAAGAAGATGTGTACTAAAAAAATTACAATATGTGGGCTAGTAGCATCTACTCACCTAAAGTTTGTGATCTGGTTCTCCAGCAAAACACGTAATCGTTCTTTGATTTCCTCAAAGCGTTCTTTTTCTTCCACTGTTACGGTCCCAAGACCATCAGGTCTATTTTAGAAAGGAAAAGATGTTTCCTAATGTTAAGACATCAGTTAACCTTTACTGGTTAGAATAAACAATAACAATATATTCCTATGATTAGAAATAAAATACTCTTAATACTAAGAACGTACACCCAACTCTTGAGATGACCTCGCAGTAAATTATGTATTTTTTACCAACAATAAATGCAGCCTTGCACTCTGCTAGACCTCTAGGCCTTAATGTACAGGTTTATTCATTTTTAATTAAAAAAGAGGCCGGCCATGCTGGAAGGTCTTCGAATGTAGCAGTTCTGAAAAGAGAAGTGACCCTAAATTCCTCTACAGCGATATGAAAGACTGATCTACAGAAAGCATTTTATTATAGCTGTATTCACTCAGAAAAAAATTGTTTAAGTCTCTCAATGCGGTTCATGGAAGGACTTTGATTACAACCTGAAGGCTGTGAAGCCGCAAAGCATTACAATTATCCACCACATTATCACACTACTAAAAACAAGTTTGACTGTTCCTGTCCTGTTTTTCTTGTTGTGGAATGCTTTGTTAGCGTCAGCTAACCCTAACCCTTAGATGTAAAGGAACCTCTGTCTTTCAAGAAAAAAAAAAAGTTTTGACTTTAGGGTCATAAAGATGGAATCTTCATGCTCCTCTTGGTTAGCAGTTTTTTTTCCTTTCAGCTCATCCACTGATACCATTTTGCCCAGTCTCTTTAATTGTATAATCATAAAAGCTAACCTAATCTGAGGCAAGTGAGGTTTGCAGCTTCTTAGATGTGCATCTGCGTTCTTTTGTGATTTTCTGAATGAGCTGTTATTACCCTCTTGGAAGATATTTGGTAAGGTGGCCTCTTCTGGGAAAATTCACTACTATTCCAAGTTTTCTCAATTTGGACACAATGGCCCACTCACTGTGGTTCATTCACAGTGCCACGTGTTGCTTGTTGCAACTTTTTATACCATTGAAAGTTTCTGTTTTTACTTTCTGTGTAACTTTTTCATGTCACCGCATAAAAAACAACAGTGGCTTCATTCAGTCTATATATTTGCAACACAACTATTACCAGCATAAATCAGTATTTCTGGTAAGGCAGTTGGTTTGATGATGGAATTTAGAGTTCAATCTTTGGATTGAACATGCTTGACTGACACTTCCTCAAGGTGGTAGCAAAGGCACATCCTTGTCAAACACTGTCTATAGAGATGAACGAGGAATAATTATTCATCTTCACAATACTTAAAGATGACTTAAAGAACAATAAAAACAAGACAAGGGGTACTTTTTGATGTGACCAAATCTGAACTAAAAGCAATACACATGTATTTTCACTTTCAATTTAGACTAATACAAACATTTTATTTTGAATTGCAGCACATCAAGATTGGCCCTGTGTGTCTTGTTGACCCATTTGTGATGGGGATGCCCGGGAGAAAACACTCAAGAGATAAAGTCCATTACTTCTGCAAAAGCTAGAGGGAGCCTTTCACCCACTATGCCTCTCGAAAGCTCAACATAAAAATAAATCTGTTCTATTTTGGGAATGGACCCATTTCTCTGTTGTTCATAACCGAGGCTGCTCCTAACACAAGTAACGGTTTAATGATGCACTCAGCTCACAATTCAGTTCAATACAGGATACAGCATTTTTGAGCCAATTTTCTCTCTGTTTTCTGTTTTGAAAGAACTTTGAAATTTGAAAAACAATAACTGTATCCATGTTGTTGCACAACCTACTAATGGGACTAGAACTGGGACATATGATATAAATTGTGCTGCCGTGGGTTAAAACGAAAAATATTTTTTCTTTTCAATAGCACATTTCCATTCATAATGCTGTGTAGTCAAGGTCTAGGCTTAAACCCTGTCTCAGAAATTGGTACTAGGTAAATGATAGTGTTCAACCGAATTAGATGGCCCATTTCCACAATGCCTATGTTCACATGTTCTGCATCATAATGAACAGTCACGACATTTTTGTTACTTTCTATTCAAGTAATGCTTATGTTTTTTAGTCATTTTCTTTTTGTCATGGGGTTTTTGCTGATTAAACAAACCAAAAAAACAAACATATGGTTTCTTCCTTGCATTTAAAGCCCTCTTACCTTTGGCACACCGGGGTTGACTGAGCTTTACAGTTCCTCTTTTTTTTAGACTCCTTTTTCCCTCCCGGCTTAGAGACACACCCCTGTAACTCAGACCCCCTCTGACTATCAGGAACATATGATGAGGTGAGCAACATTAAAACAATGAGGTTCAGGGAGCAAATCAATGAGGAAAAAGAAGGAAGCCTTTATGGTTTAATGAGCACTGTTGAAATATAGGGGAAGAAATGGATTTAGGTGAGAGAGAACAAATAAAAAGCCAAAATTAATTATGTGAAATGCCACCAAACAAAAAAACATGCATGACATTTAAAGGACAAAAAACAACATAACAGACAAACACTAAAGCAAAAGGTGATTAAAAAACTTTAACAGCCCTCTGGTGCTTCATTCTTCCACATATTTTTCTTTAAACCCTCCCATAGTCATGTTATAGCAGACCACTACAGCCTACTACTTTTGCTAAGAAATGGTATGTGTACCTGTTCCCATGGACATGTGAGGCACAGAAAGCAAAGCTGTAGTGCAGCAGCGTTGGGTCAATCATGTTGCCTGCATCTGCTCTCTCCAGCAGGTCGCCAAGGTAACACAAGTGTCTGTGACATCCCCTCACTCCATTTCGAGCGCAGTACTCATCCAGAACAAAGACTTGCCCTGGGCTAAACCATCCCTGCAAGCAAAACAGTAAAATAATAAAGAAAGTACAGCTAGATGTAGTGCCTGTAAAACAAAGGGGTGCCGACGACTCTTCATGAATGTGTGTCCAGGGAAAATGGCCTGTGGGACAACGATCAATGAGGAATTCAGTTGGGGTAGTTTATAGTAATTGGGGTAATTAGTACACTTCTCCAAATATGTTGGTAGCTGGTGGCATGAAAGCATTGTGATCTATCAGATATCACAGCTTTCATCCTCTCAGGTACTAGACCATGACAGGATGAGGAATTGGAAAGGACACGATGGTATTCAGAATTCAGAAGTACATCTAAAATTTATAAGTACAGGACCGGAATTTAGTTTAGGTGCTATTTCTTCTCTTTTTGGACGTCATTTGGTAAAAAATAAAATGATAAATGAGTGGAGCGCCAGCAAAATAATCCAGGTGCTGCTGACCCATGAGAGAAGAATGAAGTTAAATCAAAAAGCAATTAGGAACTAACTGTGAAAAGTTGAAAAATGGAACTGGGCAAAAAGTTGCTTTACTTAGAAGTTTACTTAAAGTATTAGCATCTGAGAATAGGTGCAAATCAAAATAATATTTGAGCAAATGTAACTGAAGGCAAATCACAAAATATGAAAGCGAGGATAAAAGTACTAGTGTCTTATGACCAAGTGTGTCTCACTTACCAAGCATGCAAAGTTGTCATTGAGCCTGTGGTCCAGTGTGAGCCTCTGCACCATCTCAAACAGCGAGGCGTGGTCAAAGCTACAGGGGTTAGCCGAGATAAACTCATCCATGCCGTGCTTCTGTGCCCTGTCAGCATCTAATCCATTCAATCACGCAAGACGTAGGGAAAGGGGGGTGGCGTAAGGAAGAGGAAGTTAGTGAAACAGCCTGCCGAAAGATCCCCCTTCAACAAAAGATTAGCATCTTGTTCAACTACTCTATGGCAACTCAAAGACTTTCAGCTTTCACATTGTCAACTTGCAGCAAAAGTCAAGCAGAGTTCAATCGGACCTAGCAATATGGAACTGGGCGATGCTCAAGTTCAACTCATCAACCCACATTCAAACTGGATGGACATGCATGGACTGATTAGGGTGCAATTTCTCCAAACGTTCACTAGGTTTTGTTCGTGAAGATCTGTAATTATAGCTCAAAGGAATGTAGGTAGAGGTGGAATTCTTAATGATGAATTGTAATGCTTTTTACATTCACATGAATTCAATAGATTCTGCCATTCGCAACTGATTTATGTCACTCACTTAGAGAGAAATGATGGATTGTGTGCTTGTAAAAATGGAAATGTCTGAAAAAGTTACTAGTTTAATGTTTTTTGCTTTAGTTAAAATACGCTAAAAAAAATAATGCATGGTCACTCTGTTTTGATGAAGGAGTAAGAGGACAAAAACTATTGGCACTGCATTAAAAAAACATTTTCAACAGACTTTTAGAAACACCAAACCACTTCCTCAGCATATTTGTTTTTTTTTTGCATGATATGGTCTTCACTGTTTGATTATCCTCTTGCTGTATAAGTGTTAGACTATTAGACTATTTTTTAACATAAGATTGATCATTTATTTCTATTTGGGGAAAAAAGGAAAATGTTTGTTAAGCCTACCATAAAATAATTTTCAAACAAGTTCTTAGCATTATCGCCCTATCTGACTGCTAAGGAATGCCTTAGTTGAACGGAATGATACAAACTAGTGTAGTGATGACTGTGTAATTATGAGAGACAATATACAGAGAAAAATGTGTGTAGAGTCTTCGAGCTTAATAGAGTGAGTGGCAGCTCATCGTGATTTTTTGACACATAAACAGGTAGAAATGGTTATGAATGTGGCTGGAAGTGGTGACTGGACAATATAAAGTTTTTACACAGGGAGAGGACAGAAAATAATTTTGCAGCTATTTTTTTAGCATTTAAATGGGTGTAGCTATCCTTTTAATTTAGGTTTTGAGGTCTATCACAGGCACCAAAATATTTATTTGCCAAATAAGAAGGCAGAGAACACAGAGCAAATATGGTGAAAAAGGAATAAAAAGCAAAAATTTGTGTATGGGTAAAACCACAGAAGGAATAAAAAAGCAAGATATAACCAAAAAAATAAATAAATGTTAAAAATTGTAGTGTTTGGCAATATGTTGCACTGAAAATAAAGTATTAACATGGGCTGAGCACAAAAACTGCTAAGAGAAAGTGGGTTACAAAAATAACTGTTAAGAGAGTATGAGTTAAAGAAGGAGATGTGGACAACAGCAACAAAAAAAGATGCAGAGAAAATAAGGGACAAGATAAGCAGGCTTGAGAGAGGGGAATAATATTAGGGCTGAGGAGGTGCACGTCAACTGGGTCTTAAAGTAACTACTTTTCTCAAACAACCGAGAAATCCTCAAACTCAAACAGAAAAGAGTGATTATGGCGAGGCCACACACTGACATACTTAGATTCTATTATTAAAAACTATCAGAGCAGGGGGATTGGATTTTTCATTAATTTGCTTTATAATTTTCATTGAACATGAGTGTATGTAAATGCTCCATGATTATCTACAATCACATGCTGGAAGACAGTGAGTAAACCACTATGCTTTCCAATGTCATGCAAGAAAAACAATTTTCCACTTAAGGCTAACTATTTGCATTCCTTATTTTCCAGTAGCATTTGCAAGTTGACAATACTTGAGAAATTATCAGTGTGTTCACAACATTTGCTGAGCACACTAGCAAGCAAGCCACCGAGGTAGTACGCTAACAGGTTAGCATTACAGTTCTAGTGCAAGTACATGGGTTTAGCATGAAGCCAACAGAGGCTAAAAGTGGGTCATTCATTCTCTGGGAAAATGGGGAATAACAAAACAAAAAAAGAACAATCCTGCCCTTTTGCCACCACCTAAATGGACAACGTGACCACTTGAGTGCTCACCTACTCAAGCAATAAATGGGCAATCAAAACAGAAATTCAAAATAAGTCTCTCGCTGCTATAAAGGTGCTATGCTGGGCCAAGCAGCTATCAAAAATAGACCCAGAAAGTCTGATAAATATTACAAAACTAGGAGTATTTCATTGTAAAAAAGGATGGCAATACCTAGTCTGTGGCATTGGCATTCTGAATACTCCACTTACATATTTGCCAACTCTTGTGAACCAAACCTAAAGGCAACAAAAGAGGCTAAAGGCTAAAAGCAACTGAACCCTCAAGAGTAAAGTAATTCAGATGCAGCTGGTTTAATCAGAGTTAATCAATCAAGACTTGAACCAGTCAAACTGTCATTAAATACATCATTTGTTAAATGCCACTCAAAATTCAACAGTGAAACCATTGTGGATCCTGGCTTTTGTTCCATAACAATTTTGATGTTATGGACAATTTGGCAGATTTTGATAGTTCTAATGCATATTTTGTCAGGTCACTCATTTTTTCCAATCATCTAAAATGCTGTTGTGCCATTTAAAAATAAGCCTTGGCTACAAGCATTTCCTCTTACTTGGATGTTGTGAGCTCATGCAGCTGGAAGCATTTAAGCACCGAATTCATCTTTTATCTTTACTCTGAGGGGTCTCCTCACACCAATGTTATTATGTGCTGTAGAGAAGGCAATTATGCAAATAAATCAATCATAATAACTGAGCTTTATGATACTGAGAGACGAATTAAAATTTCATGCATCCTAAACTGGCAAGAATAATGGAAGTTTATATTGTAGACCTACAACCAATAAATAAATAAAGAGAGTCTACTTTGGTCTAAGGCATGAAAAGCGAGAATCGAGGGAAAAGGAAAGAGGAAGAGGGAACAGAGAAAGTGTAAAAAAGCACGTTGCATTTGTCAGATAATGGTTTTAGGATTATCTGACTGGTGCTAGCTAACAGGGAAGCACTTACCCTTAAGTCCAGCTAGAAGACAGCAGGGTAAGAAGGGACAAACCAGAATAACATAAAGACTAGCAACAAGGCTGAAGGAAAAAAGCAGACACGAAAACCCTGACCCCACTATAGCTGCACGACTAAAGAAGGGTACAAGCAAAGCATGAAGGAAGAAAAACACAACATAAAAACAACAACCTGTACCAACATGATAGTGCAGTCTGAGCTGGCGTGGGACAATGTCAGAGAGAGACAGAGAGACAGACAAAAAGAGAAAGACAGAGCGGGAGTGGGAGTGAAAGAGAGAGAGATAAAGTTACAAAGAGATGGAGAGAAAGGTAAAGAGAGTAAAAGACAAAGGGGAGAGAAGTAGAGAGAGAAAGAGAGAGAGAGGGAGGGAGGGAGGGAGAGAGAGGGAGAGAGAGAGAGAGAGAAATGGGAAGAAAGGCAAAGACTGGTGTATTTTGTTCCTTGTATATATTGTTCTGCTGCAGTTGTTTTTAACAGGATTCTTTTCTCTATAATCCATATGGATGTGCTGGATTATGAACACTTACAGCATCTACATGGAGAACGATAAGAGCAATTCTACTTTACATGTAACATTTACTAATACTGTACTGGCAAATACACTTACCTTTAGACATCCATATCTGAATGCTAGTAAAAATGTGTATTTAATGCCAGTAACAGCAACAATAAGGATTCTATGAAGGTACTGCAATTAGTGAAAGATAAGCTTCACATGTATACTCTTTTTAACTCTTTTAAACTATCACCTGTTTTATATAATTAATACATATAAATAAATCTTATAAATATTTTCATAAATATTGCTTACTACAAAATGCCTCCCCAGAACCTTCATAGCATTCAAGAATCTGGTAAAAAAAAATCAACTGCAGCAAAATGTTGAGGTGTTGTCTCGTGTGCTTGAAGTGTATACTCTATGTGATGTACGTATCTATGCCATTCAATACCACTTGGGTGTATAGAAGGTGAGAGTGTGAAACATTTACACTGTGTAATAATGTTTCAGACGGGAGGGGTAGGGTCTGTGTTTTAGTGAGGAAGTTGAATGGCATCAGCTGAACTTTATAAAGAATCAACTGACCACAAGAAACATTCACATACTGGACAAAAAATCAATGGAGAAATAACAAGGAATCTCTGTTGGTTGATCTCTATTTGTTGCTGAACTGTTTTGTTTCATGAACTATATGAGTTTATTCCAAGCAGAATAAAAACATTAGTTTTACATGCTAGACTACCTTGAATCAAGCTGTTCATGGGAGGATATTGGTTTCAAAAATGGTTTGTACTTACAAGAAAAAGGCAAAGATGTTTACCTCTCAGTAGCTTTCACAAGAAGTCTTTGACAAAAATATTCTTCTGCATAGATACTGAGGTTAAAAGATGCACACCAAAAACAAGGATTGGGTTCTGAATAGCAGGATCTATTTTGTATATATAATCTAATGTAACTCAATTTGAATGATGACTTCCAAAGGTTTTTATTTTGCCTATTTGAGTAAAAGCAAATAAAAAGAATCTGATTGTTCCAAACTTAATTAGGTGTTATTGATAATATAATGTGTCACACTAAGCATGAACTGTAAATTCTGAACTTTATTCACTGATTAAAATGCATCTTACTGATAGAATGGTTTCCTATTTAGAATTAAAAAAATAGAGCAGCTTTCAGATATTACAGATGGGTTAGTGTGAATTGTGTCCTGTATCAGAGGCTGCATGTGTTGTTTAGTGTCACGTTTTAGGTGTTCAGGGGACTCTTAAATGAAATGCAAAAATGTTGGAATCAAAAAATGGCATCACATTTTAAAAGGAAATCTGGTTGTCACGTTTGAATTCATATTTAGTACTGTATCATTCCTAAACATGAATAAATCTTTCATCAAAATATTTACAGAATGCAAGATACATTCTGAAAATCTTCGTACGTTTTTGTTTGGCGGTCTAAAACCCACCACAGAAGAAAAAACAGTATGAATAAGACAGAGAAGGGGACATTAAAATAAACATATGCTCCATTCTACACACTCTTACCTTCCTTTTGCTACTACTGCAGTCTGCTAAGACTGTACTCTGCTATATAGATGAAAGTATTAGCGTCTCAACACTGTACAGTGTCTTGAATCACTAACTGAAAAGGTATATTTTAATGCATTCTGGCATCAGAACTCTGTCATTAGAGTTAATTGAGTAACAGACATTAAATGCTTACTGTGCGAAGAGAGTTTGGCACATATTTTGTTAGACTGTTATTACAATAGCTGAATGTCAATGTGTATGCATGGCTGTGTATTTTTATGACTTTAAATGACACCACTGTCCTTGCGTCCTCAGGGCCTGTGGACTAGCTCTTATGTTATGGTTAGCACGGTGCAGTGCAGAAGCAATATAAATGTTAGTTCAACTTTAGGTCATATAAAGCCCTAATTGTGTTTTGAAAAAATATAGAGATTTTCCCAGAAGGCTAAGAGTGTGCTCTGATTTTTACAAAAGTTCAGAATTAACTGCATTATGATGAACCCTCTGCAGGTGAGAGTGTGTGTATGCTTTGGCAGTGCAGTAACTTACAGAACTGAGATATGGGCGCATCCATCTGCGCTGAAGCTCCACCCTTAGAGTTGAGTTTCTGGACCTGGGTGGGAGGGACTGGTTTATGTGATTGGCCAGTGGCCCGGTACATGGCCTGCACCCATAGGATGCGGTCCTGCTCATCATCGCTGGCGAAGATCACAGTGTCGCCCTCCTTCACAGCATTAAAAAATGCACGGCCTCCATCCAAACCTACATACATCACAACAGATCACTTTATTTTAGCTGTCCTGCAAATTACATTGACCTTCACCAGAACATCACAAATTTTGGACCAAAAAATATTATTTCTATTAAGAAAATATAGTCTACAAAGCAATTAAAAGGTCCCCTCCTGATTTCTTGTTTTGAAATGGTTAAGTTGTAAATTGTTGAAAAAAAGGTCTAACACTAACAATTATTTGGTTTAACTAGGATTAAGTAGGATAAATTAGACAAGATTAATCCAGGATTGGTTCCTGCCAGCGGTGTTAAATAAAACCATGATCAAAGAGGAAGTTATGGAAATATATCAGTCTGAATATGGTTACAAAATCATTTCTGAAGCTCATTTCTAAAGCCCATCAGTAAAGTGAGAGCCATTATCTCTTAATGGAGAACGCTGGTCTATCCAGAAGTGACTGGCTGACCAAAAGCATAAATAAACATCAAAGGAACTGCGGATCTATAATAGCTGACATTAAAGTAACTCAGCATTCCACAATAAGAACATCATACCAGCAGTGTGTTGATTTGGGGATATATTGTTGTTGCTTCTGTACTGAGGGAACCATGAACTTTATTCTACAGGACATTATCTGGGCATCATTCAGCAACTCAACAAATCCAAAGTAAAATCAACACTAAATGACACTACAGAAACGAAATCAGGGGTTTGGAGTGGCCTAGTCATTGCTGCTAAAGGTGGAATGACAAATTACTGAGTCTTATTTTTTCACGTGGATTATACATGTTGAAATATTTTTCTGTCAATTAATGAAATGAATCTGAAAACTGTTTTGTGCTTTTCTCTCTCTCTTGTTTTGTTCTTCCTCCTATTTTTTTGCACTGGGCATGTCACCTTGAACCTATCAGGTCCTGTAGTGGGAAAATGGATACATACAATTTATGAAGAGGGAGGCACGAGACGCTGAAAGAGAGAGAGCTGTCGTATGTTGCTGGTCACCATCTTGTTTGTAAGCAGCCAGTTTTGTTTCTTGGCAGCCACGGTTATTGTGTTGTATGTATCCCTCTGGTTTTTAGAATAATAGGTGTTTGGTGGTTTTGCTACTAAGACCCTGTTGGCTGTTCTTAGGTAGTGTTTATACTTTTTTCACATGTACATATATACTGGTTTTGATACATACTGATTTGCTGGTTTGATGTGAATAAACACAGGCACATAAAATGTACACACTATACAATGTATCTGTTGATCCGGACTTTATTTTCCCGGTGTTCACTCCTGACTCCTGACCAAGGGGTTGTAACAGTGACACAAAAACAAAGGAAACCAGGAGGGGCATATACTTTTTGATGACACAGTATGCTACATACACAGTGAAGGAATGTGTGTGTATGTGTGTGTGTGTGTGTGTGTGTGTGTGTGTGTGTGTGTGTAGGTGTGTGTGCGTATATGCACCTGGTTGTGGGTCAGTATAATCCACGGTATAGCCATCCAGCTGCAGGAGCTCCTGAGGCTCAGACTTCTTCTCCCGATAGCTGCACATTGCAAAGGTGTACTGACTGACCTAGATGAAGAAAAAAAAACGTGTACACAAATAGGAGCAAACACTTAATATAGATTTCATCTTCACTGCACTGTAGTATATAACATATCTCCATTAATTATTCCGTTTTCTGCATTTTTTCCCCTACATGACAGGAAGGAAATTTCAGCAGATTTACCTGAACCAGTACAAAGAATCGCTTCTTCCAACGCTTCCAAACATTCTTCCCAAAAGCCCACAAATACCTGCGCAGTAGAAAAGAGGATGTGTGGATTTTGAAGGCTGTCAATTCTATTTTTAAAGCACAAAGAAGAAAATCTTCAAGAGAGACATTGTGCCTCCTAACAAATCTTGTCTTATAATACTTTCTATTTCCACTTTCTCTACAGCCCCCATAATCATATCTTGCTTAACATACTTAATAAAAACGTAAAATATAAACTTAATATAAACACATAGACGACAATCATCCAATGCCGAAAAAATTATCAATAGCCCCCGAAGTGTTTATAGGTGTATAAATCTTGGGAATGCAGTGATTCACACAAAATTTCAGAATTAATGTTTATTATCCACTAGGTACATGAACCTTAGTGCACACTGTGTTATAGCTATAGTAATACTATGTAATACAAGTTTGGTCCCAGCATGGGTTCCTCAACAGTTAAGGATTTTTGCAACAAATCAGAACTGAAACAAGTCTGTCTTACACCAACACTGTCCTTACCCGCAGGCCTTCATGTTCTGAGGCTTGTCCATGCGGATGGCCAGTTTGATCTTTAAGTCTTGGTCAGGGCAGGCCTTGGTCACGGTCATCTTATGCAGCTCTGACTGCTTTGGGCTGTTAGGGGTTGGGTGCAGGACAACCTAATCAAACCAGTCAGAGAGTGACACAATTTATGAGTGCACAGAGATTTTGACTGCTCAAGCTGAAGAGGAAGACCAGAACGGAAGAGCATTGTGTTACCATATTCTGTCCAACTTATTTTCACACATGCAGCACTATAAAAAGGATAAACAGGTTGCAAGCATGAGAGAGAGAATATCCGCGGGTGTGGGTGTGAGTCGAGTCGATACGAACATATTACTTTTGAGAGTCAGCATTTTTGGAGAAATTCTCAGCACTCAATTAATTTTCACTCATCCCCCCTGAGCGTGGGGTGGCTGAATGTGCTGCTGCTTCTCTGGCACCTTATCAGAGAGAAGCTGGTTTCTTTCTCATTCTCTCTCTCGCTCGCTCTCTCTCTCGCTCTCTCTCTCTCTCTCGCAGTCTTTTTCTGTCTGTCTCTCCTCTCACTCTTTCATCCCTGGTCTCCAGCTCCCCCTCCCACCTCCCTCTCTCTGATGAGTTGGCGTAATCTTTCTCTTTGCAGAGTTAAAGAGCTTTGAGACGGCTGCCTGCTTCTGCCTCAGAGGAAACACATCACACAGCCCTGTCAGCAGGCAAGGTCAAAAACGCAGAAGGCTGCGTCTAGTCAGACTTCAACACTCATGTTCGTTTGCAAAGACGTATGTGGGCTGATGCTGAAAATGTTGCAACACATTTAGCTTTACCTGAAATTATGCCTGGAATAAGTTGATCATATTTGCCATATGCTTAATCATGATAGTGAACACACACTTTGTTGATTTTAACCCCATCATGCATAAAACATCACTGGATATGTTTCACCTTGTCCCCTCATTCAACTCAGTTAACATTTTAAAATCAGCCTGTATAGGCTGGTGCATTACATAAAATAAAAACATGTAAAGCTGGACTTTTTTGTGCACAGTGTGTTTTCTGTCACTGTATTCATTTATGGTTTTAAATAGATCTTTTGTTGATTAGCAAGCTAATGGGCTAAAATATCGATAACAGGCTTAAAGGCTCTGCCATCAATGTTACAGGTACATAAGAGCTTTCTATACGATTCACTATGAAAAAGGGGAGAGAATGTGTTACTTGCCTGTCTTGCTTTACTTAGATTTGCCTTAAGCAGCACTAACCCTCTGCTAGTTCTCAAATGTAAGTCATAAAATTTTATGTTACACATAAGCACTGCATTACTATAATGAATGTCCTTTAATAAATAAATAGCAGTATAAAATGTTTGGCAACTTGACGTTCTTGTTTTTTTTCAGTGTCCATGGTTGATTGGCCAAAAAACTCATTAAACTACTTCGTTTTCTTTGCGAAAGAACAGTTTATTGCATGCCATTTTATGACATGATTATTCAGACCTGCAGCTGTGAAAAACCCTGTAACAAAATGCCTTTTTTCTTTTTGTTTAAAATGGTGCTTTGTGACAAAATAATAATCTGGCTTTGTTAAATTCTTGGCTTTGCTAGATACTTTTTTGTATACAGCTCAAGAAAAAAATTACAGACCACTGGAAAAATGTTCAGTTTGTCAGGTTTTTATCTTTTATAAGTGCAAATATTGAACTGAACAGTTTTGCGTTTGTTTTTAAGAACTGCTGATAATTGCCAAATACTCCTAATTCTACGGTGGCCCTGAAGGTCAAAACACAACGACATTTCATAAAACACAACGACATTTCATAAAACACAACGACATTT
>JBBPDC010000109.1:12800397-12816881 GCA_037974485.1 Hemigrammopetersius urotaenia | reverse complement strand
GTGTGTGTGTGTGTGTGTGTGTGTGTGTGTGTGTGTGTGTGTGTGTGTGTGTGTGTGTGTGTGTGTTTGTGTGTATGCGTGTGTATACATATACAGTACTACAGCCCCTTTCAATGGGCTGTGTTGTGAAAGGAATATCAGACTGAAACGCACATTATAGTAAGTTAAATAAAACAGCAATAACAGAACATACAACATATATTCGGTCAGACAAATTCAGTCCTCCAGTAAACAGTACCAGCATGAATGAATTACTGCAGACCCCCACGTTACTCTTACAGCACTGAGTTTAGAGTTTAGAGACTCAGACATTTAATATGTTCACCTTAACCATCATCCATCATTCAGTCTGCAATCACATATACATATACAACCCTGATGATGAGCTGCGCTGGCCAAGTAAAGTCAGAAACACGTGACATTATCTGCTACCGTGGAAACAGGCTGCACGTGTCAGAGACAGCAGTCAAATGAGACTGAGAGTGCAAGAGGGAGAGACTGCGTGTCTCCATAAGCGCCGTTGTGTGCGCATTTGTGTGTGAATTGTGTTTTACAGAGCGCAGGGAAAAAATGTCTCTCTGAGCAGTGTGAGAGTGACACATTTACACTCAGAAAGGAAGGTGTGGGGGGTGGGGTTGCAGTCGGTGAAGACAATATCACTGCTCTGTTTTCTAACCACATGGGGGTATGACAGTAACTCAGTTAGGAAGAGTCCATAAACACATTTATGGGAACGTAAAAATTGAAAGATTAAACAGCACTAGTTTTTGGGTGGTTGTAAAAGTGGACTAAAGTAGGACTGAAACACAACATAATTGGCAAGGCAGCACAGTTAAATTATAAACAATGATAGTCACTTTCTGGTATCTTACTGTTTTCTCTGAGGTCATTTGTGCGGATGCATAGTAAATGCAGTCAGGTGGGAGTTTGCAGGGTGGTCACACACATCAGTCATATTTAATCAGTACTCTGATGAAGCAATGCAATAGTAAGTGTTTACTAAAATGTACACTGAATGAACTTACACACTCACAGAAAAAATAAAGATTCAACTATCGCTTTTATCCAAACCATTCCCTAACTACAGGGGGCAGTCTCCCTGGAGCAATCTTGCTCAGGAAACCAGTGCTTTGCTGAAGGTAGGATTGGAACCCATGGCATCTCGGGCCAGAGGCAAGTTCCCTACCTACTAGGTCATCACCATCCCACTAAAGGAAGCCGTGTTCATCCATCTTATATAGAATAGTATAGAAAAGTAGCTGAGATTTTACACCCTGATCCATTACAGTGTGGCCAACATGGACATGTTCATGCTATTTTCCTCTGGTAGGAGATTTAAATGAACTGAAGGGGTCAAAATTTCTCTTTAACATACCATAGGGTTCATTTCCATAAGTGAACAGGAAATTCTAAAATTCTAATAAACCTGTTTAAGGGGTATGAAGCCTGGGTCAATGATCAGAGCCTGGTTACAGGTGGTCAAGTGGTTCCTCCCTGGTCTAGCATGTTTGGTTCCCATGACGATGAGGTGGTTAGCATCCTGACAGCACTAAGGGCAAGCGCCAGAGAGGATGCTGACACTGCACTACGGCACGCATCACTGAGCACTGCGCGTGCATGTGTCTGTGTTTCTGTGGTGCTGATATGTGTGTGTGTGATACAAATTGCTTAGAAAACAACACACTTTCTAGTTCTGTCTTACTTTACTGATTCTGTTGGTTATTGCAAACCTTCACATGTAGATGCTGCCACTCATTTGGAAACAGGACAGCAGGGAGAAATAGAATGTTGTAAAGTGAAAAGGGGGAAGGATGAGCAGGAGGGAGGCAAGAGATGCGAGAGGAAGGGGGGAGGAAGGGAGGAGTAGAGGAGAGAGTGTCCTTGGTGCTGCCACATGCTGGGTTTTGTCACCAATGACGCAGAGCATGAAGGTGACCTTGTGTATCCAGGGACAGGCAGAAAGACATTATGTATCTAGCTTCCCGAAGGTACAATCATCGTAGATGTGTTTCTCTCTGTGTGTGTGTGTGTGTGTGTGTGTGTGTGTAGGCATGTGTGTCAAGTAAGGCTGGTGTAGTCAGTTGTATGTGAAACTATGTGTAGCATGTACAATGATGGACCGCATCACCAATTCTCCTGTGATGTCATTATTCTTCAAATCTGGAGGCTCTCTCATTTTCACTTTTTCACTCTTTCCCATTTGCTGTCATTTCTCTCTCCCTCTCTCCCCCTTTCTCTCTCACTCTCTCTCTCCCTCTCTCTCTCTCTCCACATTTCTAATCATTTTCTCCACAGCTGACTGCACTTGTGAGGGGAAACAGAGGCTGTGCTCTCTTTCATTCTTCCGTTCTCTCTCTCTCCATCTCTCCCTTACCCTCCCTCTCTTTCTCTTCCCCCTTTCCCCTCCCCCTCCTTAGTTCATTATAAATTGGCACCTGATCCAATGACAGAACAGGGGCCCAAAAATAGCTCAAAATCATGTGCTCCTCCCCAGAGCCTCTGCCTCTGTGTGTCCAAATGAGAGCAGTGCTAGAACACACAGCACCTGAAGCAGCGCTACCATGATGTTCCCTCACCTCGGCTCAGGGTAGCAGCAGCTTTTTGTAATGCTTTCTGAAGGTCAACAGACTTTAGCCAATTTTATTGTTTTATAATGTCTCCAACCCTTTAAACTGCATGTTCCTTTTTCAGTTAGCAATCTCAGGATCTATTATTCAACAACTAGAATAAATATAGACTTGCACTGAGCATGACATTCCGATGGAAGTAAGCATGTCTTACGTTGGTTTGGAGGCCTCAGCCTGGTCAGTTTGGAGTTTCTCTCCGCCCTCCACCTCCATGGTGCAGTACACAATGCGGTTTGGAGCCAGAGATTTCAGTCCCTGCACCTCCATGATCACCACCTACAGAGGAGGACATTTTACATATTTTACATTTAACAGCAATACGTAACATTGAGCCGTAAAACAAAAGCCTTAGGTGACCCTCAACACTGAGCAATTACTGACCAAAAACGGTTACACATGCAATTGTACCACGGGTGAATAATCATCCTTAATTCATTCTTAATTCATCATTAACTTAGGCTCCTTATACATATTATAGAGGTTAACTCAGCACACTTATCAGTGACAGTTTTGCCAGTGATGTAGTTACATCAGATTTCTTCAGGGAATTGTTTTTGGTGTCCAGTTGAACTGACTTTTAAATACACATCACTTTTTTAAGCTTCCAAATGCTTGCGGTGGTAGTGGCCTAGTGGGTAAAACACACAGCTGTGAGCATGATAACCTCAAAGCTGCAGGTTGAACCCACACTTTCTACCATTGTGTTCTTGAAAAAGACACTTAACCCTCAGTGGCTCGAGACGGACTATCCCTGAGATAGTAATGATCGTAAGTTGCTCTCAATTAGAGCGTCAGACAAATGTCGTAAATGCTTCCCCACACCCATTATATCAAAGTAAAAACATTCCATTCAAATGTACTGCCTACATGAATAAAAACATTACACAACTCAAGGGCAGATGTACAAATAACATGCTTGGATTTCTCAGAGCATCGATATGTGTAATAAATTTAGTAACATTCATAATATATTGTATTAATGTGAGAATGATGTAGGTCTTACAGATTTAAATCCCTCTCCATATTACATTTTGTTTATAGGTTTCTGAAATGTAACATTCTAGGCAAGGTTTTGAACATGTAATGTTGTTTGGGGTTTGAGGCATTTTTAATTTAAGTTCCTCACTCTGTTGCAGCATCTCACTAAATATGTCTCCTTCATTTCACTGCCGAAAGCATCTCCACCAAAATCAATCCCAACACCCTGAGTAGCAACCATAAAACCAGCGTTCTCCCACAAAATAGACATTCAGGACTTCATAAATCATAAACAAGAAGTTAGTGGAGCTACTACTGCCCTGCAGTATTATAATGAACAGCTCAGAGAACAAGCTAGCACAAGATGCTGTAATTACAGTTCTTCAGGGTATTCAATATTCTTCAAGATAATTAATCAAAAATGCAGTATTACTTGGTTTCAAATACCGCAGCCCTGCTCTTCTCACAATGCAGGGTCTGCAGTTATTTAACAGTATCTAGAGAATACTGAAGCCTCTGACATGTCAAACTAGCACTGTAGCACTGTAGCCGCTAACTAAATCTATCACTCTCTCAGATTCCCTATCATCAGCAGGCTCTTCATGAATTCCTAAAATATGGTCAAAACCTTAAAACTGACCATGAACATTTTGTGCGAATGAAGCAAAGTCAGATTTGAACACAGCATAAAAAACATTCTCCTCTTATTCCTACGCACCCACCATAGCCAATATTAATTTGTACTTGTCAATCAATGTTAGAGCACTAAATAAAAGGTGAATCACTAAATCATCCTCCCTGATGTGCCTGAATGACATGGCATTTAATGGGAAAAACATTAAAAGCACATTTAGCTGATCCTTCCCTTTGACAAATTAGCGCTGTCAAGCAGAAAAGCAGAGTTGTAGGCAATGAGTAATGCAATATTTCTATAAAAAGGCTACTGACAGTGACACAAAGTGACAATGCTGTTAGGCCGTGTATAAAGAGGGCTCCCTGCAACGTAAATGGATAACAGTTCTGTTCATATGCCATTCACTTGATGAAGGCTATAATGCTCTGTACCCATACAACTCCTTTCACTGCATTTCAATTTTAATTTAGCATTAGCAAGGAATTAATGCTGGGAGGTCAAGATCTGGGAGGGTTACAGAAATTTCTTTATATGTTATTTGTGAAGAATATCATTTTAAAAACATACTTATACATTGTGTCAAAATGTTATTACTAATAAACCAATAGAAATAACACAACAGGAAAGTGGTTTAAAATGCATAAAATGCAAAAATGTAAAAGTATTTATAAAATAAAAAAATAAAAAAATTAAAAAAAAAAAAATTCTGTACCTCAAGAGTGAAGGAGAGGACCACATCAGACTTGGAAAGCTGGTTCTCGTCCTCCTGGCCCATGTCAATAATGGAGGTGTTGTGTCCTCTCTTCAGCTTTTGAAGTTTGAACTCGCCTCCCTTGGACACTGGCATGCTTTCTAAATTTGCCATAAGTTGGTTTACTGATGACTTCAGCTCCTCAATGTACATGGCCTCCATCTCCTTTGACACAAACTTAGGGAACTTGCCCGCCTGTTGTTTTAAAGAAAAGCAGGACAACACATATTTGTACAATAATGTCACCATTTCATTGACAAAACTACCAAACCACACAACAGGAGAACACAAGTGTCAGCATTAGTTCTTTACAGGTTTTTTGCGCATGTAGAAAAAAATCACACTCCTGTATATGGGTGTTTAAGGGGTGTGACTAATCAGAAAAAAATGAAACTCACCCTGGCAATCTGATCAGCCATCTGCAGACGACCATCCAGTTCCCTCCTGATCTGAGCCGCCTGCTCATCCAGATTATCCAACTACAAACCATACACACACACACACACACACACACACACACACACACACACACACACATGCACCACATGCATTATTTTCCTTGTACACTCTGAAAACATTTGGTCTCATATATCATACAAAGTTTTAGAAATTCATGATAAAATTGACTTTTCAGAAGAAAGTGTATAAGGAACAGAAAAAAATGAGTCTTGCAGGCTTTGAGCCACAGATGTATCACCTCCATGTATAGCCCTAATCATAAATTGTAATGGAACATTCAAGCTTATTATTAACAGCGCAGGTTAATGTCAGTCATCATCCCACTGTCTGGAATTTGAATCCTATTAATTGTCCCAAAACAATTCCTCAGCTGATAAATAGTCCCTATTACCATTTTGTTTATTGCATTATTTTCTAAACCCAGACAATCTGGAAATCAGTTTTAGATCCTGGGATATTTTGTATAACAGAAGGCCCACAACATCCACAGTATGAGGTGTGATTATCTGCACATATGTTGTAAGTGAACTTCCATATACATTAGTCGAGACTAGGGGGGAGTGTGTGTCCAACATCATACGCACACACATTCAGCGTGAGTTTGTCTGTGTGTCCTGTGAGAACTAGCACGTCCCTCCCACCCACTCAGCCGTCACTTCCTGTCTGTGTCACTTGCTCACTCGCGCCCACACAGCACCCAGGGGCCACTGTGCCGCAGCAACTCTCGCTGTGGCAACTGTCACCGTGGAGTGGGAAACCCCATCACCGGGGGCATGGCACAGTGTGTGTCCCCTGAGCCCATTCTCTGTGGTCGGATCTCCCGGGGCTCTACTCTAATTAAGCATGGCAGAGCATCCACAGGAACCCTCTGTGTCCGAGTGTGTGTGTGCGTGTGTGGTTGAGACTCGGGCAAAGGACAAGATAGTGCTGTGAGTGAGGGGGTGGTGGAGTTCCGCTAAGCAGGAAGAGTGCTGTCAGTGAACCCAGCCAGCTTCACCTTCATGTGCATAAATTTCTGTAATATATATGAAGAGAGAGTTGTGATGATTACATGATCAAACCCAAATACTTTTTTTTTCTGATATTCCAATAACTTCAAAACAATGGCATATCAGTTGATTACTAATATTTATGTATTGACAGCCCAACAAAAATTATTTCTTTTTGCTTCTTGCAATTCTCCAATTTGTTTTCTGCAAGAGCACCATATCTTTCCGCTAGAGGTTGGCCTTGATTGTAGTGTTCAGCAACTTGGTTCTTCTCTATCAGTGGTGCACCTGGAAGGGCTTTCACAGGCCTTGCTCATTTTACAGACATAGTGGCGGCCATAATCCATGAACAGTAAATCCCGGCTGTGTCAAGGCCTTGTGTGCACTAACAAAGAATTCATTACAATGTCCACTGTCCCTTTTAACTTCTTTGAATGGATAGAGCTTGTAAAGGGGAGTACTGCCCTTACTACAGTACTCCCTAGAAGATTTCAGGTGGGTGTTTAAGCTTACAGTCTTACAGACTGGCTTGCAGATCAGGATTGTCTGTGTATGTCCTGGCAAATGAATTATAAATTCTAAAATATGCACAAAATGTAAATTGTGTTAAAAGACATACCAGACATAACCAGATCTGCTTCTGGCTGGAAATGTTTGGTGGATCGCTCTCAACCTATTCATAACATTAATGTATATAAATCCCCTGTAACGTGACAGAGGCTTATACACTTGCACCATCACTATACACACTACCATGACACTGCTATGTAAGTTTCAATGCTGTGTTGAGAATAGTCAACCACTGATCATCCACAGATATTTGGTGACAGTTGTTCTGTTGTCAGAGTGTGCATGACAATAATCTGTACAAGCTATAAATGTCCTACAAATAAAGGCGGACCTCGAAGTGGCAGTAGGTGTTTCTAATAGTAATGTATACAATACAATAAAACAGTGTATATGTAAAAGACCTAAGAGTGCCCACTTTGAGAGCACAACTGTAGTGCCCTCTGTGAGAACGGCTGCGGCTCAGTGAACTGGTACAGCACCAGTGAGAAGGGTTAGTTGCTGTCTCTCAGCAGAGGCAGCTCCTGGCAGCTGTTAGCCTAGTTTCATCCACACTCTGATGGAGGGCGCTGAGGATTCTGTGCATTAATAATGAAACCACACATTTAGATTTGCTGACAGCAGGATAGAGACGACAGAACCAAATCCTGTGACTCTCCCTATCTCTCTCTTTTTCACTCACTAGGAGAGATCGAAGTCTTCCTTTTCACCCACTTGACGCTCCCTCTATGTCTTGAGAGGGAAAGAGAGCGACCGTACTGTGGTGACAAGGTTAAAAATCTTCTGGATGTCTGTTTCATAACTGTAATTCTCTGTGACATACTTCTGAAAGGAGAAGGGTGGGTTTTGGAGAGAGAGAGAGAGAGAGAGTCAGAGAGACAGAGAGAGAGAGAGCGCACAAGACACTAAGCAATACACTAAGGGGTTAATATAAGGTGAATGTGCATTGGCTTGAGATGTCTCTCCCTTTTTTCCTGTTTGCTTGACCTGTTTCTAAAAGGACTCAGGAAAGATATGAATATTTTCCATGTTATATGTTTAAGACTGCGTTGATGCGTAGCTGAGTTAATGATGATTTTATGCAGAGCCATAGAAGTATCATGTTTTTGTTATGTTTTTTTAACAATCTTAATCTTTAAATGTAAAGAACCTCCACAGGATATTAAGGTTCTTGGAAGAAACTCTATTTGAAGGTTGTTCACACTCTCATGTTTACAATAAAATGTTTGCAAAAATGGTTCTTTTCACAGCTAAAAGAAGGTAAAAAACAAAAGAAAGCAAGAAAAGAAAGAGAAAGAGGGCGCAATGATCAAGAGGCATGTTTTTATTTTAATATGGAGGAGTCCAGTATCTACAGTAACCTTCTACATGTAATAAATCATTGATTACCTCCCAGACCTACTCTGCTATAAAGAACACAGCCAGGCTGAATAAAGCTCCCACCATGAGGTTGTGTGATTGTAACCACATATAATGTGTGTGTGTGTGTGTGTGTGTGTGTGTGTGTGTGTGTGTGTCTGTGTGTGCGTGTCTATGTGTGCGTGTCTGTGTGCGTGTGTGTGTGTGTGTGTGTGTGTATGTCAGTGCTGTAACCCTGCTGGTTCTCCCTGAGCTGCTGGTTAGTGGAGCACATAATCAGCTCTAGCCACCAGCTGCACAAAACGACCCTCTTTCTTTCCTTCTCGCAGACAGACTGCACTGCATTTTTTCTGCTGCAGCTTCCCAGCATCATTCTCTCCCACAAACAGGCATAAACGTCAATTCCACTGTCTATCACGTTGACTCCAGCCCTGATGGATCAGTGCGTCTCGAGACGAAACATCTCTGATGTCAAGTTCCAACCTAGTTACTCCAGTTATTAATACTCAGTATAAATAATGTGTATGCTCATTCCTAATTAGGCTGGTGCACCTCAGCAGTCAAAATACTCCTGAAGGGGTTGAGCGTGTTTTTAATAACACGGCTGGCGACCCAGCAACCTGCAAGATCTACTGAGCTGTCAGAGCGCGCCGAGAGAGAGAGACCAGACGCTACGTACACGTGTACACACACACACACACACACATACACAATTATAATACCTCTTCACATACAGTTAGAGATTGACATTCTCATTGCTCTCCTGTTCCGTTCCTGGTTGTTAACTAATTCAATCAGCACAAGAGAGCTAGAGAGAGAAGTGTGTTACGAAGTGAATTCGTGAGGGGAAATATTCATGACTGCAGGGAGACGGGTGTGAATGAAGCGATTTCCGCACTTCACCAAGACATAATGATCAACAGCGCTTGAGTCGGGGCTTTATAGCACAGAAGTGTAATACGCTCATTGAGTTTGTTATATAACAAACATCCAAAGGATGCTGAGTTCCTTTTTGGGATTTTCATCTGTCACTTCATGTTTTAGTGATGAATAATCTACGAATATATAATATAATATGCCCATTTTTATAGTGTAATGTTTTATAGTGCAAACCCCCAAAAATGCTCCCAAAACACTTTAATTTCATTTAAACTCATCTTAATACATTACCCTTAAAGAAAATGCAATGGTAAACCCTCAGTGCTCGATTGTAAAATACCGATGTTACTCCCGCATAGACTGTACTTTAAGAAGAACAAAATAAAAAACACGAGAAAACTCGAGACGCTCCACAGGGGAAATTCTGGACTGCAGCTGCATCAAAGGGCAGCAGCCAATCAGCAGCCAGGAGTTCTTGGAGCTTTATTCCACCATCCCAAGATACGTTTTCTTTGTGTTCTCTGGACAGTACTAAAACATTTATTTATATATGGAAAGGTATGGAAAAATTAGCAAATCATATTTTTCTTCATAATTTAGCACTGAAATGCATGAAAATGTATATATTGCCATGAAAAAGCTTTGATGTCCGGGCCTTGTCCGCCACAGCCCCTCATCCTTATGATGGGTTGTTTATGTTAGGGTGAGGTTATCTGCAGTTTCCGCATTCGTACAGGGATTTCAGTGGGGGTTAAAGTGGGGGTTTACTGTATATAAGATGTTAGGGGAGATAACTCATCATCAAAACCTGAACACAAGTAAATACCACAATAAAGCAGCACACCAGTAACTGTGTGTATTTTTACAAAATTGAAAAATGTCCTTCTCTTGGTATGTATGTTTTCAATGTATGTTAACAGGTCTTCAATATCTCTAGGTACATTAACTGCTAAAGAAGTCTGTTGGGTCCAATGACTTAGGGATTAAATAAAGAGATTAAAAACAAGAGATGATAGAGCACAACCTTGTCCCGTGTCTTGCTCCAATGTAAATTTTTCTGACAAATTTCAATTTTACTATAATTGTTGCTGATGGCCTGTACAGACTTCGTATAGTTTCAATCAAGTCATTATAAAAACAAATCTCTCAAACCAAAACTACAGCTGGCAAATTATTGTTATGAATGTTTTACCATGTGAAGAGAATGTGGATAAATACAATTTATAGAGTATTCTCTTCTACAGGGCATTTGCCATTTACATTGATGGGGGTAAAACTTTGGCATATGACTGTGTATGCAGGCACAGTGGCCTTTTCACTTATTAGTGCTTCTTCTAGGGTGCTAGGTTGACAGTGACCTTCCACTCAAAATCCAGCCATCATGAGCCAGAAACCTAGCACTGATAAAGGACCAGAGGATGTCTAACACAAACTGCATGAAAAAATGAGCTACAGTTGCTATTGCTAACTATACACCTGCAAGATAATAAAATGGCACTGTGAGTATATTAATCACTGAGTAACCAAATTATCTGGAAATATATTCACTACATCAATTTAAAAGGCCTCAGTGGAGGGACAAAGGTTGATTGGACTGACTGCTCTCAGTTGCCAAACATCAAGCAAAAAAAAAACCTTCTCCATGGTCAGTAGTTGGGTGTTATGGCTCATTATGGACTTCCACACAAGAGCTCCTGCTTTGCTGGAGACAACAGGAGTTGTTTGCCGATGCGAATGCTCAATCGGCCAATTCCCACACAAAGGTTTCAGCTGCCTCATTAACCGCGCAGGTGGGTGATCATTATACTGTCTTTTAGATTCAGTGGCTCAGCAAGCGTGCATTTTGGAATATCTGATATTAAAATATGCAGAGTCAACATTGAGACAGTGTTTGTAGAACTTGGCTCCAGTATCTCTCATCAGCAGCCTCTAACTGAAATTCCATCCAAAAGAGGAGCTGCTAATGTAAAACGATGGACCATTTAAAAAATAAAAAACTGTGACGAGATGGATGTGCGAGTGCGCGGGGCAGGCAACAGCGCAGTTGCTCTGACTGTGTGTGTGTAGTGCCAGACAATTTCAGCCAATTACATGTGATTGTGCTTTCATTAAATACACTCCAGGTGGTGTATGAGGCATCTATTGGCAGACAAAGAAAAAAGGACTCCCATGCATGGCCTTGAGATCTATACGGCAGCGTCCTTCCCCTGGATCAGAAAAAAAGGAGCGAACAAACTGTTTTCCATGCATTTACAAAAGCTAAACAAGCTAGCTCTGATGTGGCAAAGACTGATGTGTGTTTCCTTGCCTTCGTTCACAAAATGTGTGTGCAACAGAGGCAAGTTATTGACTTAACAAAGGTGCCCAGGCTAAACCGAGTTTACTTTAACACTGGGATGCCTGACACAGGCTGAGAATTGCATGTAGATCCAGTGCAAGACATGCAACGCGTATCAATCTAAGATCTTTATTAGGCTTTCGTGAACATTTCAACTTTAAACCCCATTCATTTAATTCATTTGATTACCCAGTTATTTGCTTTGGAGCAGTGAAAGGAAATAGGCGGTATATAGGCTACATTATATGGGTGAAATACTGACTACAATAATGATGTAATAAAATTAGAGGCTCTGACCAAACATGTAAAATGAATGTAACCTTGTCAAAAAGAAAGGATATTAGAATGATTTTCAAAACAAGGCTACTAATTGCCCAAATTGACAGACTGCTACAGCTTTATGATCAGAAAGGTTTTTGCTGCTATAGCCAACGGTGACAGCTAAGCCTCTGACTCATACCTAATGTCGGCCTGCTTTGCTTGATAAGAGACAAAAATAGGTCTCTAGATTGTTTCACGCTTCCTGGATCTAAGGATGAATATATCTATGATGTGGGTACCCTTAGGCAGCTGCAACAGTTCCACCTGATCTCTCTGAACAAACTGTCTTTAAGGTGTTTGCTGTCCCACACTTGCTGAGCCATCTCTCATTTAAGAAGGCCGATGTTTGCCTCAAGAACCAAAAGGATATACTTATGTCCAGATTTGTATATGCCTCACATATAAAGTCTCCTGATTTCACAGTGACTGCCAGCCAGACATTCGTTACTAGACCATTTTGAAAATGTCAAAAACAATCATATTTGACTTTTTTGTCAGTGGATGTGCCGATTTTTCCTTGGCTACACTGTGATGTTTTGACTGCACTGGCATTGCCAGGAAGGGGAAGATTTAATGCTGAATACTGTCTGTAAAGTATTCTCTCTCCTCCATTACCTCCCTCTCTTTGTCCGTCAGAAGGACACATTTGCCAGTCAGTGCTGGGCAATTAGAGTTCATATATTGGCTTGTTTCCTCCAAAACACTTTGTAACCCTTTCAAGCTCTGAGATCAAAACTCTATTTGACCACTTTTGTTAAATGGAAGGCAGTTGACTACTATAAGTGCAAGGATTTAAACTGTTCTTTGAACTTTATAGCATCATGACAGAGCAGTCTAAAGTGCTAAAAAGACAAAACTCTGTGCTCTATAACCTTTGTATTAAGATTCTGTTTAGATTTCTGGGCGACATTTGAGGGAAGGCAATATGCTAATTCCTGACCCTGAAGTCTGAACCAGCAGCAAGAGAAAACTGGGTTACTCATCTTCAAAAGACAAGAAAAAGGAAGAAAGAGAGAGAGAGAGAGAGAGAGAGAGAGAGAGAGAGAGAGAGAGAGAGAAGGGTAAGTAAAATTTAGAAGCTCAGATGAGATCTATATCACTACAGAAAAAAAGAGAAAGAGCAAAAAACCATAGAAAGTGGTTGAAATCATGTGTTAACAACTGCATGTGAAAACTGATTTTGTTAAAGATTTTACTGAAGGTTTCTGACCTCAGACTGACAGCTAATTTATAAAGTTACTGGAAAAAAGGTAGTTCACATTTATCAGTTTACATTTATGAACGTAATCCTGTAGCTGATGGCAAGTAGCTTAGCGGTGTTCAAGGGCACGTGTATTTTGAGTACATGTACTGGAGAAGAGGGCTCTCAAATGCATTAAACTGATGAGGAAATGTAAATTTCTTTCAGCTTCTTGCTTAATCGCCTCGTGACAAGGCTTCTAATCATGGCCTTGGAAGAAAGCATTAGCACCAGTGTGCTTATTATTCACAGAGCTCACTTCAAATGCTGTAAAACTTGCTCTGAGCAGAAATAATGAGTTGTGAACTTGGTGACACTGAAACACTGCGTATCCTTCATGAGGTGTCCCTATCCTGAGAATCTGGAGGTTATTTCATTTAGAAATATAGATGGCTCTTATTTATTTATAACTCCATTCAGAATGAGGCATAATCCAAATAACACAAAAGGAAAGGTTGGCGTTCACTTGTGGGGGCTCATTCCTTTCAATGATACATATGAAATCCCCGAATGGAGAATCTACTACTTGACAAACATGACTGAGTGAGTGAATGAGTGAGTGAGTGAGTGAGTCGGTCAGTCAGGTCCATGAGATGCTTTGTGTTGAATGAATTGGCTAAAAATGTTTCACTTGTTATCATTCTCAACACCCTGTGATGTGACTGTGAGAGCGCCCTCACCTGGCAGGCTTGGTAGAGAAGCTGGTGCTCGAATTTCTTGATGCCTAGAATCTGCTGGAACATCTCATAGAGCTGGTCTTTGCTGAGGATCAGCTCAGAAGCTGCACTAGCTGTCATGCGCTGCTGTGCCTTGCGTGGGTCCTCGTCTCCACGGTAGATGGTGTCAAACTTGGCCATCCAGGAGCTCAGCACTGTCTCTTTGCTTAAGCCATCAATCTCAGGGAGGCTTCGAACCCGTTTCTCGATGTGGCGCTTGAACACTTCGCGGCAGTCCACGGCTGAGAAACCTCCGGTCTGGACCATCTTAGCCACGCGATCACTCTTCAGAAACACCTATGAGTCACATATCCACAAAGCAGTTTTTAAAGTATCTGGGAAGGTCTCTACTTCACTAAGATCGAATGGATGTGACAGTGGTAACTAAAGTGGCCTGTATTTAACTACGGTACTTATAATTATTGCTTGTAGATACAGCATTAGCATGAAATTACTCCATGTTTTGGAATTAACATTCTTAAAGCATTCACTGTATACTCTAACATAATTTTCCTATTAAGACACAAACTCTTGACTGTTGACTCATGCACTCCCTTTATATATATAACACTGCATAATGAAATATAAAT
Organism: Hemigrammopetersius urotaenia; assembly: GCA_037974485.1. NCBI lineage: Eukaryota > Metazoa > Chordata > Actinopteri > Characiformes > Alestidae > Hemigrammopetersius > Hemigrammopetersius urotaenia. Next base: position 12,802,433 of record JBBPDC010000109.1, on the reverse strand, counting down.
GTTTAAATGGTTACGAATGATACAAAAGGTACAAGAAAAAAAAGAAAAACTGCAACACTTGAACTTTGCAGAAGCCTTTGCTTCCACCTGCTACTATATGGTTTTATGGTTTCCAACAGGTACCACATGGTTTCCCACAAATTTGCCTCTGAAAAGTAATAATGATAATGATTTCAACCAAAATTGGGACCAATTCCAGTCTGCATTGGGAAATTATGTCTCAGTGCTATGCTTTAATATTTTACAATATGATGGATACACCTCCATCTATAGTGATATATTGCAATAATATAGCAAGGTCATTACAGCCGCGGGAAGAAATGGAAACTTTAAAATTTCACAGCTTTAAAACAATGGGGCCAGTGTGGGCAAAATGCTGCATTCATAAGACCACAAATTTTCCATCTCTCTCACCCCTTTTTCTCTCTGAATTATTCAGATCATCCTTCCCTTGTGCAAACCAGGCTGATAAAAAAGTGTGATTTTCTTCTCTGGCCCTGCTGCAGCGGCAGTTTAGAATGGCGGAAAGAGTCTGACTAAACCCAAACTCCTACTCTGCAGCCCCACCTCCCCTCCCCCAACCTATGTTTCAAATGGAGTTTTATGGAGGTGTGAGTAAAATGTGATTTATGTTGTTTCTCTACATTTGGAAGGTCTGGTAGAGCCGCTTGGCAGCTGCTTTTCCTTGCTTTTAAAAGCCCCTCTCCACTGTTCTGTTCAGGAAGACGAATGGAGCTCTAAATTGCAGTCTGGTTCCAATCCAGACGTCGATTTCCCATGAGCCTCTATCTACCTGCACATACAGTAACAAACCACTTTGAAAATGAACTGTTGTCTGACAGAGTTTTTGGACAAACATGACCTTGGAATTGGGCTAAGATGTTTGACTATGAAGACCACAATAGGTCGTTTATGAATTATGAAAATTAACATGAGCTGCAAAGACATACATGCTCTACTTATGCATTTAAAAATCATTAGTTAGGATAAAATGAACAAAACATATTAAGGATAAAACACTGGCCACTCAAAACAAAACCAGAATTGTATATTTAAGTTGTCCTAAATCTTTAAGAGAATGTAGCGTGGAAGCACAGAAGAGTCAGAGTCACGTGGCGTGTAAATATAGAACACAGCGCCCCAACCACCAGCACTGTGTAGATAAGGCCTCACTTAAACATGCTTTACCTCCATATAACCAAGCTACTGTGTTACAATTAGTACAACTGGGTCAAAAGGTCTGTCCAAAATACTTATAGACTATAGGCTCTTAGTATTTTGTTTTACTGCCTGTTTAATCCAATGTTTACTGGTATTTAACCCAATGATGACTAAAATAAAACATAATTATTTAACAAGGGAGTTTCAATGAGTACTAATTTGCTGCCATTACAGAATCATCACATATTGGATTTTATGTTTTGTCTACATATGACTTGAAAATAAAATAAAAGTTAAAGATCCCAGAGCCCAGCTGTTGAATGCTAATAGATCAGGGAAAGTCATAATGGTCTGTTATCAGAGTAATCTAATTAGATCAAATTACCCTGAAAGAGAAGTCACATTGTTGTGTTTGGTTTAATGAGCGTAGCTTCACTTTTAGGGCTCTCGTAATTCCCTTGACTTGTTTGTCATTTCTTATAGGACATATTCTTGACAAATTCTTTAGTCTCCCATATATTTTTTTAAAAATGATGACACTGATACTGAATATTGTTGGTGTTATTTTTGGGCAGAAATTATGCAGCATTTTAACGTTGAACCAAAACTAGGGTGTTTGTCTGTTATTCTGTCTGTTATTCTGTTTTGTATTTAGCTGCACAGGCTAATTAACAGCCACAGAGGCCCAAACCATAGCAACAGAAGAAAATGACATAGTGACCTTACCACAACAATACTTTATCAGTAAGGCCATTAGCATAGAAATTTCCTCACTCTGGGTGTGTGCCACTGAATGGGTGTTTGTGTTCGTGTGTGTGTGTGTGTGTGTGTGTGTGTGTGTGTGTGTGTGTGTGTGTGTGTGTGTGTGTGTGTGT
>JBBPDC010000109.1:12779528-12796187 GCA_037974485.1 Hemigrammopetersius urotaenia | reverse complement strand
AACCAATCAGATGACGACTTCGAGATTCCTGAAGTGTTTCCAGTTAAGTGTACCATATGCATCAGACATTTAGCCAATGTTCTGTGGGCGTGACGTCTGAGGCTGAGACTAGTATGCTGTAAACGTTGTCAGAGCCAGTTTATGAGAGACCCAGCCAGCTAGTTTACTCAACACTGTAAATAAAAGTTTTTTTCTACTCTGATGTGTAGGCATTTTCATAAATTTTTGAAAGAAGAAGAAAACAGGACATAAAAATGCATGAATACTTTGAGGATTATTATTATTATTATAATAATAATAATAATAATTATTATTATTATTTAATTTTTATTTATTTATTTATTTTTACATTGAGCAGGTTTGGGGTATTAGGTGTTCTGGTTGCTGGGTGCTGATTGGCTGCTGAACTGAGCAGCTCATTGGCTGTTTGTGCTTACTGACATCATGAGTCACTGTTAGAAAGTCCAGTAACTGAAGCTGGACAGCTTCTAAATATGACAGCAGTGCAGAAATGTAATATAAATATGTTTGAATAGTTTAATTTGTCAGCACTTTCATGCTTCAGTACCTTGAAAGGCCAGAGAGAAATTTAGAGTAAGAAATGGATTTTTTGGGAATGCTGTTTGGATTCAGGACTGTAATTCATTTCCAGCCAGCTGGAAAGATTGAGTGACATGTTTTCTATTGTTATATCCTTTGCATTGTTGGTTTGGTGGTTCTGTTGTGTGAAACAAGGTATACACAAAGTACTGGAGCTGAATCTGAATGAAGGGAGATTAATTGTCTTAAAAAGAAGAACTGACATGCATATCAGGAGAATCTGAATCATCCATTATGTGTCTGAATGCCTTCAGTGTTTAATTGGTTGTGGTCCACTGGTGTCAATAAAAATAAAAATTCAGGGCTGTGAGAGTGTGTGTGCATGTGTGTTTGCATGCGTATGAGATCCTGGTGTGGGAGGAAGGTGGAAAAGTACCATGTAGAGTGTGCCTGTGAGGCATTACAGCACCATCTGTGTGTTCATCTCTCTGCTACTGCCCTCGCTCTCCCTCACACAGGAATGGACATACACAGACTCGCATACTCAGAATTGGTCCTTCCTGAGAGCTGCAGTCTGTCTTGGAAATGAGCAAAAGCAAAATGCAATCAATATTTCAGATATGTTTTGCTCTGAGAATTCCTGGTGAGAGTAGCAGAGGCTTTGTCTTTGCTGCACTACGAGCTCCTGAGAGATCTGCTTCAGCAAGAAAAGACTATTCACTCTTGAAAAAGCGAAAAGGTGGAGGTGCTGGTGGGGAGAAAAACAGAAACCAAAAAGTTTTCCCGCCTAAAAGTCCATGAACCAGTTTTATTTTGAATCCTTCTACACACTTAAACATACTGGTGCATATAGGAGAACCTTGGGGAACACTTGGATGCCTAAGGCACCCTTCAATGGGAAAACACTAAAAACTAATTCTCTGAAAAAGATATATATATGGGCAGAGCCCTTTAGTTGCAGAACCTCAGGATAATGTAATCAAGCCAAGTGGATGTGTATTATTAATGGCTGTATATCATGCTTTGGCTTAGAATCACATATCCTTGAATCATTTGCAAACCTGAATTACTTTTTTTGGTGAAAACCTGCATGTTGTTCCACCACCCAGCTCACTCTTGACTGTATGTCCATGCACTCATGCCCTACTTAGGCTATACATGGTCCTGCTACACTGTTCCATTCTGTCATGTCCATGGTATTGTAAAATATTTTGTGTGGAATTTATCCTGTTTGTGTATGAGCTTGTGTTCATGCATGCAAAATTAATCTCTGCTTTATATTTTCATGAGAAATCTTTTAGGCAATTAGAAGCATTTAATTTGATTTAGGCCTTTTTCAGATTCATTTAGGAGCGTCAACTGTCATTCACTGTTCATGTGTAGATAAGACGGTGTTCTTTTGCTAGCCAGCTACTGCACCTTTTATGTGTTTTCCATACCTATTATTTGCTGCACTTACTCACCTTCTTTGCCACTTTTGGGGATATAGCGTTAATGGGCCTCTGTTTGTTGCACTAATTGTGTTGCTTTGCTTGTGTTTTGTTTGCATAATGTTGTTGTGCTTTATTTATTTATTTCTGTTTGCCTGTGTGCAGAAATACAGTTGGTAAGAATAAGGAAACAAGAGTTGTCTGTGCCTTTTTGCCCCTTTCTAGATGCAGCTCATTAGAGCAGCTGGGATATGAATTCTGTTGGCTGGTGGTACCACACTAACAGATTGGGAAAATATTAAAAATAGAAGTGTGATGCCTCCATTACCAGTAAAATGAAGGAAACGAAACATTTCTTTATAACCTCCCGTCTGTGTACGTGTACGCGAAGGAGCAAGTAAGCAAGGGCAGTGTGATGAGTCATAAGGCTAGCATAGGTCAGCTAGGTTCTTAATTACGTTAAAAGCACTTGAGCCCTGGTTAGTTAATGTTGTTCTGGCCTTTCACTTGCTGCTGAGGCCTGTAATTGCTCATCCCTTTGACAGATTGGAGAAGGAGCCAATGTTCTTCAGCAATTTCATTGCATCTCCTCCTACATTTAACCCACACAGAGTTCCATCAATCCTTTTTTTCTCTCTAGGCCTGCTTATCAGAATTGCTGGCAGCCAGGTTCAGAACAGCAGACTAGAGAGGACAAACACATACATCATCCTCTATATGTCAGCGCAAGGGCAGAGAACATACACTACACGTGCATGCTGACTTGCACAGATGGGCAGTTTCTGTTAGTGAGAAGAACACAGGGAAAGTGTGACTTTCTGTCATCAATTGTTGCTAAAAGCCTGAATACCAAGTGTGTCTTTAAGCCAACTGGAAAACTCCATTCTGATGCAACATTCGGTAGCAGCAGACATTACTTGTAAGCTAAGGTCTGTTTTCCATATGCGCAGTTGTTTTTTTCTTTCTTTCTGAACTGTAAATAAAGCTTCCCTCATTGAGCTATACTAATGTGTTGTTCGCTTTTGTTTACTATAGTAATTGAAAATATCATTTCCCGCTCTGTGGTTAAGATACTGACATTTTTGTTTCAACAAGATATGTGTTATTTACGTATTTATGAAATCATTTGCATTTGTTGTCTATTCAAAACAACATCCTTTGCTTTTCTTCTGTGAGCCTGGAGAAGGCCCCTCATGCGCAATGTAAAACCATGCAACAGTGTTTGTGTGTGCATGTGAGTGAGTTTGTACGCATACTCAGCAAAGGAACACTGCGGAGTCGTTAGTAATTATGATAATTGCATGAGTGCAGCAGCAGCTTTTGCTAAGGGCCAGAAGATGATGCATCAGAGAGAGTGAGAGGGAGAGAGAGAGAGAGAGAGAGAGAAGGGGGGGTAGTGAGCGGGGACAGAAAGAAAAGAATATGAACAAGATACTTTTAAATGTCACACTGCTGGTAGAAAACATAGTAGTTGCATCCAAAATAGCACATTTGATCTTCATAATATATTCAAATTAAATCCACTTTTGGCTAAACCAATTAAAATTGCCCGTAATTGTATTTGGTTTGGATGGCCCTGAACCTTCCTTACTGGCTCATCAACCACAGAGACAGGAAAAGACAAAAGAAGACATTTCCCTAGATATTATGTAACTGAACGGGTGAAGAGAAATGAAGGTGCTTGCCAAATGCAGAAGCAGGCAGCTGAAGTAGAACTGGAGGAGCGACTGGCTCTTGCATGACACACCCATATTTCATCAAATAGCTATTCTTTAGAACAGGGGTCACCAACATGCTGCCTGCAGGCACCACGGTGCCCCCAAGGACCACACAAGTAGCCCGTGGACCAGTTCTAAATACAGCACAACTTACTGTTTTATCTGTTGCTCACAATTTTTTCCTGTTGCTATTCTTCTTTAATCACATTTGCATTTATATAGATATGAAAATGGCAATCTATAAAAAAAAAAACATTTAAAACATGTTTATTATAAGAGAAGTTTAGAGAAGTTTAGGTGAACTCTGCTCAGTACCCGAGAAGGAGCTCTCAGTTTCGTAAAGGTTGGTGACCCCTGCTCTAGAACAAGACAGCTTCTGAATCCTTGCATGAACCTATGTCTTTTTGGGAGAACAGTTTGGGAGAACACTTTGAAAAAGTAGTGAAAGTTTGTCCTAACTGGATTCATATTCTTCTGGAACACATAAAAAGTGACATATTCAGAATATATTTAAAATACATCTTGAAAAGCTGCTCATTTTTACTTAATTCACACAGTTCCTCACTGTTTGGCTAATTTTTGGAACTGTTCATGAAAATGTTTGTGAAAAATGTCACTTTCTCTCACTACCTGCTTCAGTCCATGGCTGCTCCCAAAGTCTCCCAAGGAGGAACTCTTCTTGTTTTATGAACTTCGCAAAAGTGGGGCAGTGTTTGATAAAGGCACCAGGGGGTCCTCATAAAAGTTACACATCCATTTCCTTCAGGTTTTGTGAGGATACTGAATGCAAATGTGATGAAACTGCAGTGAATATAAGTTTAATTTGGACAATTTATTTCAGATAAAGTAGGACAGATTCCATTATTATGAACATTTCCATTATTAAGGATGGTGCGCAATGTGATCATCTGGTAAAAATGCTTAGCAGCACCAAAATAAATACCTGCTTCATAATAATTTTTCAGTTGACTTGTACGTGGACTTTAGCGTTTGCAAAAAAGTTAGTCGAGTTCCTTCATTTCTGTATTCTGAATATGTCATTCCAGTTCTTGTATTTTATTACATCCCAATGGACATAACAATTAAGTTTACCATCATATTGTTGAAATCAAGATGATTCACAACCCCAATCTCTTCTATTTAATTTGAACTGAACACAGCATGCAGTGGAAAAGGTTGCCTTGCTTGAGCTGCTGGTCACTCTGAGTTTGAATAGCTGTCATACAAATAACTGCAGATTCAGAGAGACATTCTTTGTGTCCAGGAGGCCTTCAAGAGGGATAACTGTCGCCTTGTTTAGAGGCACCACCCGCATAGGGGCACATAGGAGTGTCCATATATGTACACACACACTGTTATGTGATGTGACTTAAGTAGGTGTTTGTTTATGTTGGGTGTAGTGGAAGTGTGCTTGTGCCTGCACAGGTTCCCATTGTTCCATTTGATCTCTCCACTGTCCGTAGATATCATTTGACACTGGGGCCAGGAGTCAAAGCAGACAATGGCAAACAATGCTTGAAGCAGATAACAGAGCAATGAACAGAGCCACACTGCACAAAGAAAACAGAACAGAGCAAACTTGAATAAATAATGCAAAGAAAAAAAACTATCCTGCAGCAATGCAAGTTCTGCAGGTTTTTTCGCAATATTTACCAAGGGCTTGCTCCGTCACACAACGCACACTCACAAACCAAACACACAGCTCCACTCACACAGTGCCCCGAGCAAACAAAACCCTTTGTGAGTCCACGGTCCATTCAGAGGAGCATCGTCTTTATCTAATTCACATCCACTGAAAACAACTGAGACAAAACAAACACCACAAATCTGCTTGACACCCTAACCCATCCACCGGCCGCTTTTGAACTCTGCCAGCTGAGGAACACTGTGTTCCACTTCCTTCTCTCTCCTTCCCTCACTGCATCCCTCCGTCCTTTCTTCTCCCCTCAGGATAACAGTGCTCGGAACAGCCGCGGAGCGACTGCGACGGATTGCGTCTGGTTAGCTGGAGTTTTGGTACACTCTGAGCCAAAGGGCAAACCTTACAGCCTCTTACACTGTGCAGCTTCAACACATAGCTCAGACAGGAAACAGAAAACCATGCTAAACTACCATTCTCCCACAAATTGAGAGGCTCAGCACAGCTTTCTCCTGAGACAGGACAGTGGCAAGGTTTCCATTTTTGGATCTTATCTGAATGCATCATTCAGTCTTTGAAGTTCATCTCAACCCACCTTGAAACACTGGAGTTAAAGGAATAGTGTTTTTCGACTTTATCTCTGTCTTATCTCTATCTGTAGCATGTGATAGATAAGCATGGACAGCAATTTGATGCTTTTAACTGCACTTACAAAACCCGGTGACTCAAATCGCACTTAGAATAGAAGCTTCTGGGCAGTTGCATTTAAAGAGACACTACAGACTGAATGATGGATCATACAGTGGCCCTACAGTGGTGTGTATCTCTTGAATGAGATTTTCTGGTTTAAAGGTTAGCAATGATCCCTTGTATTGTGAAGGTTAAACTTGAACTGCTTTGGGGTGGACTGTTGGACGTAGGCTGTTTATTGGACACAGAACTCTGTGTTTGCAAACGCATATCAAGTAGTAGTTTTCTCTGAGGGGAACTCTTTTGGTGTATGTTACTGTTGTTTGAGTGGGAAGTAAATCAAAATGAGGTATGTGGAATAGTTGTAGTTTATTAGCTGGCTGGCACCTATCACCTTTGGCCTGTTTTCCTGGTGTTTAAATCCAAATGAAGGAAAACTAAGGTTAGTTGTACATGCTAAAATACACTTTCCATGTACCATTTATTAGATTTTGTATTGCTTTTTGACTCCTTTATATTGATGGCTGTTTGCCTCTTTCTTCTGCCACAAACTCCAGTTTGTGCAGCATCAAATTTTTCAGTGCTCTTGACATGGATGTTCATGTTGTGGTACTTGTTGAATATTTTGTTGAAATATTTTTTCCAATTTAACCAAGATCACTTGACAGCCACATTAGCCAACAGTGGCTAATCTTGCTATCAGGACTGGTTGAGTACTGCAGGAATTCTCAGTGGTAGTATGATGTATTTGCGTAATGCATGCTGGGAATTGTAATGAGAGAACACTGATAGAGGAAAACATGAAAATTATACATAATAGTGTAAATTATCTCCAAACAATGAGGCTGAGGGACACAAAGCTACACTACAGAATATTGCATGACAAGACAACCAACATATTAAATTCTGGTTTCAGGCTAAAATCCCCCTTGAATGCTTATGTGAAACGTTATTTATAGAGCATCTTCACTTTCATGAATTCTTCAGTGGCATTTGTAAATTAAGCAGTATATGTGTATAATTTATTCTTTCGAAGGTGGAGCTAGTTTTACTGGAGGACGAATTCATAGTGCAGGTGGAGTTTTCAAACTAGGGAACCTTTGGAAAAGTAAAAGTAACTGCTGCTTTACTATGCTGTTTGAAAGATTGGCCCAGCTTCTTAAGAATGGCATAGGTAACATAAGTTTAATCAAAAATGTGCAGATAGAACTCCACGCTTTTTCATTTACAAATTCAAAGCTCAGCAACAGCCATGTAACTTCTACTATAAGCAAATTTCAAGCCAATGGGTTCTGGATTTTTTTTCTAAATACAGGGATAGTCATGAAATGTATTTTCCGTGGTAACTAACAGAACAATTCAAAAAGGGAGCTAGAGATTAGATAGAAAAATGCTGATGCAGTCTTTCAATATTCATTATATTACTTGCCTTTTTTTTAAAGATGAAATGGAACAGTAGTTCCACACTTTGCATCAGCATATGCAAATGGGCATTAAGGCTAAACAATTAATTGTATATGAAATGTAATCATAACTTTGGCTCCTGCAATTAGCTAATCGTGAAAGGCCAAAGTTATTGCACTGCCATTACATTAAAATCAAGCAACTGTAATGATAAGTGGTACCATTGAACAAATGGGTACTCTGGTGCGTCATATAAATATCTGTCGAATGCACTGTGAGCCCTCAGAGCGCTGTATAAACCCTCTGAACAATGTCACTATTGAGGACAAAACATTTTCAAAGCACTTATGCCTGTCCTGTTGCATCATTTCCTCTGACCTCCGTTCAACAGTTCAAAAAATAAGCATGTGACTTTCACAGTTTAGCTTCAACAACAACCAGCAGAAAGCCATGTACTCATCCGTGACCTGTGATGTCTGTGTGTGAATCTTCCTTACCATTCATTATATGGAAGTATGACTCAGTCACTGGACGAGAGATTCGAGATTCAAAAGGTTCACTTGGTGCAGAAAAAGTGCTTTCATGAAAAATATTTTATTCTTCACATGTGTGAATTTGGCCTTTTCCTAACAAATGAGTGTCCTGACATATAGCAATAGCATGCCACCGTGCCTTCAAATGGATATATTATTGTTTTCATAGACAGCCCATTATACTGAGCCTCGAAAAGCTGCACTAGGCGCTGCCCCAGAAACAGGCTTGTGTTTGCTTTATGTAAGACTGCATTGCACATGCACACACTGCAATGCCTTATTCATCATCTAAAGCAGCTCCCCAATGCTCAATGTAACAGAGTGAGACTATCATATCTATTTGACAATTGAGACTTCATAGAAATAAACATATGATGCAGGTGTGTGGCTGCATATAGGTGTGCTGTGTGTATATGTACACATTTGTATATGTTCGTTTGTGAATATAACACTAAGGGCTATTTGAGGATCTTTCCAGCACAAGGCTGGTGTGAGCTGAAGGATTGGGATGGAAGACCAGGAGGTAGAAATTCTGTTAGAAAAAAGGACACTATTGACATTCTGTAGCTGTAGAGCTGACTACGCTGATCCATCAACAGCACCTAACATCCAAAAGACAGATTCTACATCCTTACACCCTCCTGGTGAGATCGGTGCTTGAGAGAGAGAAAGAGAGAGAGAGAAGGGTGAGAGATTGTGGTGGATGAAACTGAAGGTATGGGAAATACTGTATTACAGGAATACCTACTTACTGTGTATTTACATACTATGCGTACTATACATACTATGCATATCTTTCCTGCCACACAGTATTTCCCATACCTCTTACCTTTCTGTCATTATATAATTATCATAATTATATAAAACTGTCATGATTACATTTGGGAATTGATTCTGCATTACATTTTCGTTTTCCCAGAAAAGCACCAATATTACAATAAATATACATATATAAATACAACAAGCAGTGTGTACGGCAGTGTGTGTGCTCAACAGTTTTCTCCCCATAGCAGGTTGGTATTATTTGCACCATTCAGTTCTATGTTTGTCTTGTCAGTGCTTCAAATTAAATTAGGTATGTTGGTATATTTAAGCAATCAAGTCATTATGATGGCTGGGGGCACTGAGGAAATCTGGGACCGAACTTCGTTCTGCTAACTCACTCAAAAGATTTCTACAGAGTTTATATTTATTCCTATTTCTTGTAATTAGATAACACGGTACTGAGAAAAAATCTTTCAAACTATTTTCATAAGTGCCAAAGACTTCTGCACAGTGACTTCTGCACAGTAGTATAGACATGTTAAATGTAGACACCTACTCATTCATGTATTCCAACATCAGTGTATTGACACATGCACACACCATGCTCGCAACATTACTATTTTATTTGTTGCAGTTGTAAAATAATGTAAGTGTTGTATAGTTTAACATTTCCAAGACACAATAAATTATTTATATGTATAATTTTTCAATTTTGTCCAAACATTTTTTGTTCTGTAAATTTTCTGTAAAGTGTGGTGACATACACATTTTACACAGAGACACTCCCACAAATTACAAAAGCAATAACCAGAAAAAAAAAAGATGCACTTTCCTATTCATTCCATGGCTGTATATATTTGCAGTATATGTGTGTGTGTGTGTGTGTGTGTGTGTGTGTATTGCACTGAATATTATTAATCGTGTTTTTTTGTTATTCTGACACAGTGTTCAATAGATGAGACAGTCATTTTATAGCTTTTGTGTGTTTTCATTCTGTGCATGAGATAAGAACTAATGTGTGTGTCTGCAAGAGAGAACTAATGTGTATGTGGGGGTGAGAGCACTTGCCTGAAACTCTCCTAATCCAGCTAAAAATAAAGATTTGAGACATGTGACATGGCAGACTCGGTAAAATGGCTCCCCGTGGAGGCTTACTTATTCTGAGTGAAGAGACAACAGAGAACATAGAAGGAACCACTCTCTCTACACGCAGCACATAGTTAAGTTTACAGTCCTGATGCATGTGAGCAATGTCGGCTGCTTCCTTATTTCTCCTGCCAGCCAGAGAGACCTTGAGCAAAGTGCCTTTTGCTCTTCAACCTTGAGCAACACAGAAGGTCGTGCAGACCAGCTTGCCAGTGTGAGAAGGGTGGCGTTGCTTAGAGGTTGATGAGATATGGAACTGCAGTAAATTAAAAAAAACTTTTAACTTTACATTCTCAAATTTGACTTTACTTTATACACAGAATTACTTTCCATCAAGGCTTTTTTGTTTTCTTTGTGTGGTCTGGTTACTAAAGAATTACATTGGAACAGATTATAGTGGTACCCGCTTACTGGTGCGGGTGACTCTCAGAGAGTATGACCAAGATAGTCCCTTAAGTTAGCCCCTCTGGCAAAAGGAGTTAGCTACAGCTGCTGGAAAAAAATGGATTCACGTGTAGATAACAGTGTCACATTGTGCGTGCTCAGGGGGTGGGGCAAGGCACAAACACAAGGCTCCCTTTTCTGGGTTTTATTACAAAAACACAGACTCTACACAGAACACAAAAAGGCATGAGGGCCTAAAACATAAACTGTACATAAAGCAGGAGACATGAGGACCAGGTAGCATCAGGGAATCTGTGAGCGTTTCCCTGCGGTTTGACCAGCACTGAATATACAAATCTTGGAACTTAAATACAAAACATACTCAGACATAAACCAATCATCTAACACAATCATTGAAACTAAACAAACATCAGCTGTGACTAAAACACGGAAAAGACATTGTGATATAATTTCAAAATAAGAGTCACATACAAAGCAACAATGGCAGCCTCTACCGACCGCTGGCTGAGACATGACGAACAGGTTTTAACAGAATGTGCTTCTTGCGTTCCTATAACATCCCATCAAGTCGTTATGAACCCTGTTTTTACATTTACATTTATATTTGTATCGCCCTAATGGTGCCTATAATACACCATAACAATGAAACCACCTGCCTAATATTGTGTACTTCCTGCTTGAGCCTCCAAAACAGCTCTGATGCATCAAGGTATGGACTCAACAAGACCTCTGAAGGTGTGCTGTGGTATTTTGCACCAAGACAATAGTAGCGGGTCCTGTAAGCTGCGAGGTGGCGCCTTCATGTATTGGATTACTTTGTTCAGCACATCCCACAGACGCTTGATTGAGATCTGGTGAACTTGGAGGCCAAGCCAAAAGTTTATATGGTTCAAGACATCGAATGCTCCATTTTCTGTACATAACAAGTAACATTAATATCTTAGTGCCCTGATGTGTTTCCGCTGCTTGTTACCACCTGAAGAATGCTTTCAGGTTGATCTGACATCCTTGTTTAAGGTACAGTACCTCTGGAAAAAGGTGAGTGGGTGTGGGTTGAGGGTGTGAGACTGAATAAATGAACATTTGGTCTTTAAAATAAGGCCTATCCACTACTGTGAGTGCATGTGTGTGTGCGTGTGTGTGTTCGTATTGATTCTAAAAACAGCTGGTATGCTGTTGCTCTCAGTGTTAGAGGACACTCTCCACCCCTTTTCTTCTTTAATGGATACCACCTCTTTTCTGATTATAATGGCCCTGTACAATTACTGTCTGTATCCCACAAAAATAACCCTTTTCTTTGAGGAAAGAAATCAATAAATAGGCCAGCATTTTCTTCATTCACCAGCTGAGTACCTTGTACCTCAACATTCTCGCTGCACACCCATGGATTCAGTCCTAATGCTTAATTTCTAATGAACTTTTTAAACTTTAGATCTAATACGTATTGTAACTACTGAATGTGATCATTATTCTTGCTCTTGGTCCTAATTGAGCTGTCTTACTTCAAAGAGTAGGACAGCGAGAAGCTTATTAGCTCTGACTAGCAACATAAATTAGAAATACAGTTTGTTTGCCTATAAATAGCGATGCAGCAGGACATCCTGTTTTCAGAATAATAGGCCTCTCATTAGTAGAGGTATGAGGCTGAAGTAAGGTATCTGCAAAAACTCCACTGTGCAGGTACTTTAGATACACACCATACAGTGTTTTCTAAACAAATAAATCAGTGGATAGAACTGAAAATACAAGGTCAATTTATGTTGATGCGCAATGCATGAATGTTCTTACTCTTCATTATAGTAGCATTTTAGTGACTCAAAGACACAATAAAATTGAAAAAATTGAACCATTAGTATAACTTCACCATTATAACAAAAGCTTGGTCAATTTTTTTAGCGGAGGAGCAATTAAATGTTCTTTCCTTTAATGTTCGCTAATGGCCCATAATTTGATTTTGAGCTATTTTGACTATTTATTTAGACCTATCCATCATATGGTGTAGGGCACCAGTCATATTCAAAAGCTGTAATCCAAAAATTGAATAAAATAAGGCATAGCCTTTAAGGGTTTGACAAATCAATACACTGTACATGAATATTCTATATTAATATAGTGATGCATTCTTGAGGACTGCACATGGTAGGACCAATCGATCTATCAGAGGTCCACATGCGTGCACACACACACACACACACACACACACACACACACACATCTTACGTGCTTGCTGATTAAATTGACCGTTTTTGTTTTAAAAAGCCATTTATCTCCAGAATTGCTCTAGCTAATCGAGTTCTACCTCAGGCCTTTCATATCTACACATAATCCTCTCTTAACCTGTTCACCCTCCATTCACCAGGCTTTACCGTAGTTATCTCTCTTTCTGTGCCTTCCCTTGCTTTCTTTTACTGCTCCTGCCACTGTTTTATATTTTCGCTAAACATACCACCTTCTTTCGTCCTGATAGCCTGCAACTCTCGCTTACCCCCTCTCTGACATTCCTCTTTATCTGCCCTACATGAGTCTGATTTAATTTCCTCTGGCGTAACCATCTTCTTGTTTCAGGGCCACAGTGCAAGCTGTGGGTGTCTTTAGCAAACTACAGATTATTCAGCAGTATCTGCCACAGATCCTGTGTAATATCTTTATAGACTTTATGATGCATTTTATGTCCAGAAGTTTGTAAACACCGACTTCACACTAGATATTGTAACACTGGTGTGAGGATTAGATGGCATTCAGCCATGAGAGCATTAATGAGGTCAAGTACTGATTTTGGATTATTAGTTCTGAATTAAAAGCACCACCAACCCATCCCAGAAATATCCGACGCAGTTCCGTCAGACCAGAGAATGCAGTTTCGCTGCCCCACAGCATAACGCTATGGGGTTTATGCCCTTATATCCACAGCTTGTTATTGGTCATGATGACTTTAGGCTTATGTGCAATTCTCCCAAGATCTCACTTTCTATTCACCATGCCTTTCTATGGAGATTATAAAAACGGTATGTTTGCACAGTTGAGACTGTGTCAGCAGTAGGTGCACCTTAAGGAATTACATTCACAATTAAAAGTGGTGTCTAGATACTTTTGTGCACATGTAGTGCTTGTTCTGATGACATTAGATTACTTTGTGTCTGGTCTTTTTAAGGTATATCAGACCTACTTGTCTGGGTCAGATAAAGAGGTTCAGTGTATTTGTTTAAGGAATTTGACTTCCATATAAAACGTAGCACGTAACTGTATGCTTAAGCTAACCACTGTGAGGGACATGTTTCTTGTGTACTACAAGGCAACCACGAACATCGTTCTGGATGAAAGCATCGGTCAAAGGCTGTAAATGTAATGTCGATGTACTATTACTTTGGACTACTCTATAGTTGTGTTATGATAACCTAGTTATGATAATTATGATAACCACCTTGTCCTCAGCCTGTTCATATAGCTAAACTGGAAATGTCTTTATCCTTGCCCTTTTCACTGCTCAGCGCCCCACAAGAAAACAAAATGCTTTGAAATTCCACTCCTGAGCTCCATATTAGGAGCTGGTGCTATTTCATAGTTTTCAAATGGCCCCAGATCAAAGAAATGCATTTCCCTTAACCTTTTCATTGATCTGCTCCGTCCTGAGACTCATCTGCATGACTTTCACGCTCTTTTAGTCTTTTTTTGTCCCTCCCTCATGTCCCTCTCTGATTACCTTAATGTCTCATGTTTCATGTTGAGACTGACGTATTGATCCATCATGAGGGTGGCAAAGGGCTGAGGCTGCACATGCTGTCTCTTTCCTTTTCTCACACTCACACACACGAATACATACACACACACACACACACATACACACCTACTTGCACATACACACACACACACATATAGGCACACACAAACACAAAGTGCTCAGGCAGCTCCATAAAAAATCTCAAGGGAAAATCAGGGGAGAATGAAAGTGAATTTGCCAGGCCGGCTACTCGATTACAGCAACGCTAACTTCACCCATCACACAATGCTGCCTTGATTTGCATCCCGCTCTGAAGAAGGAGATAATCATGTGGCCTGCAGCCTCACTCTGTTGCGCTCCGACTGCAGTGGAGGGTAATGGAGTCACTCTCATCATCACCTATTGTAACAGTCAGAAGCACAAGGCCTGATTGAGTAACTCATTTCTCATTCACTAAGACTTTTCACGTTTGGAAAAACTGCCCTGAGCCTGGTTTCACACATCACTCCAGAACATAGGTCATCAGGACGTGAAAGATAGTGTTCTTTTTGAGCACTTGTTGGAAAAGATGATCGTTAAGTGATGGTTTGGCTATGAGGCTAACAAATAACAAGCAAACCGTAAACCTAGACCCTCACACACTTGCCTCAAGTCAAATCAACTAATCTAACGTATGTGGTTTTTGACACTCTATGACAAATTAATTAAACTCCATAGAAATGAAGAAATGTTCAAATAAAATTCAGGGTTCACGATATCTGCTTTTTAACTATTCAGCATTGTCCATTTTGGAAAGCAGGTAATCATTTTTACTGACAGGGGAACATTCTGAAGACCTTTTCCATGAGCTGAAAATTAGAGGGCAAAACTGTAAAAGCTGACCACAGCAGTGATAAGCAACATTATTTATGGAGTTCCCACAGAGTTTCAATTCAGCAAAATAAAATCTCATACACTACATTGTAACTGTCATAACAAATCCCCTAATTTGGAAGTCTAATTGAAAAAAAATCTCACAATTTTAATGTATGTTAATGTTAATGTATGTAACTAGACCTTTTGGACAGACGGTATGACAAAATTGATCATTATTGTAAAAAAGTGCATCCCATCAAGTCACAATATTTTTTTTAAGATGTTGTGAACATCGTCATTGCCAAATTGCAATGAAATTGCCAAGTTTCATTGCAGCACAATGTGTGAAACATGAACAATTATATTGATGCATATTTTGTATCATGAAAATGTCTTAAAGTATCATGATGTAATGTCAACCAAGTCATGTAAATGGCAGCTAGCATTTGTTGTTTAAATAAATATTTAAATCATGTTTAAAGAAATGCTTAAATCACATATTCAGCACATTTGTATAATTGCAACCTTACATGCATTATACAGAACAGGAAAGCACAGTACAGAAATGCATGTGTGTTCATTTGTGCACAGAGGGTCGGGGAGGTGAATACAGGAGCTAAAAGAATGTCTCAGAGGGTGAGACAGCAAGTGACAGAGTGTAATAACTCTTTTGTATTCTCTGTCTTAAGGTCAGTGACTGCTACTACAAAGCACAACAGTGCATTTCATAGAAAGAGCTAAATAGGCCTGTCGTCCTGGAAAACACACAGAGACGCACACACACACACACCCACAGGTCCTACAACAATGAACACTGTAGAGCCTCGGCTTCAGTAATATTCTGTTAGTCGAGCTCTCAGCTCTGGAATCATCCTACCAAAAAACATGGCTTGCAGTTAGTCTCTGAATGCATCATATGCATAATTTCTTTTGGAACATTATTGTAATTTAAGACAGAATAAGCTCTTAATTCAGTAAATGTTTCGACGATAGGAATGCGCTGTAGAGACGGATTTTGATTTGACACCTAATGTGAGTTATAAGTAAATGATCATCATATAAGCCTTGCAAATGCAAGTGAACAGATAATAGGACAGAGTCCAAAAAATACAAAATTATGACATAACAGAAAAGCTTTCTTCTGCAGACATCAGCAATATTACTTTATTGGCCTGATGAAGACTCTGTAGTCAAAACATGTAGACATGTAGCCAGTGCCTAATAAAGCCTTTTTATGCTTATAGCCTCTGGTTTTTTCCTCTTGCTCTGTGGATATTTTGCAGCACGCAAGAAAAAGCAGTCTGTGAAACATGGACATGGAAAGAGCTGTCTTGCCAAAGAAACACATGCAGCCACAGTGATTTATGTACAGTGATTCCCAACCTTGGTCCTGTAGGCCCCCTCTCCTGCACATTTTTGTGTTTTCTCAGGACACCCACTACTAACGTATATTAACATAGTTTTTTATTAGTCTTGTTTAGAGTTTTTTTTTTCCCAACCACTTCACCTCATTCTAACAGGGATACTTGCTACTGAACATAGACTGTTTATGCTGCTCCATAATAAAAGAAAAATGTTTCTGCTGGTACCTGATTTATAAATGTTAACTTGCTGTTGCTCAGAAGGTGCCTGTTATAATGTTATGATCATGGCTCTGGATTCAAGGGTAACTTGTTTTTCTATAACAAACTAGATAAAACATGAATGCCCTGCAGTAGATAATATTTTTACATTTGATTTTAATTACATTAATGTTTATGTTGAGATTTATTTATTTTAACTGCAACTGTGTAACTGTGTTAAGGTGAACACTGCT
>JBBPDC010000109.1:12747357-12762540 GCA_037974485.1 Hemigrammopetersius urotaenia | reverse complement strand
TGTGTGTGTGTGTGTGTGTGTGTGTGTGTGTGTGTGTGTGTGTGTGTGTGTGTGTGTGTGTGTGTGTGTGTGCTGATATTTGTCATATGGTGAGATTATACGTCTGCGGGAATGTGTCCATGAACAGAGCGTAAGGTCTGATGATCTATGAAAGTCTCAAAGGTGCGTGAGGCCAGTTCATTCTTTGCAGACTTCGGTTTAGGCAGGTCTTCAGCTGGGGTGCACAGAGTTTTCATTCTCTGGTTTAGGGGGACATATTAGTGTAAAAATTGAGTAAAAGGTGAAAATCTGACTAGGAGCAGCTGACTATATTAAACAATACATCATTTTTACGATATTGGAATGTACAACTTTGCTTGAACAAATCCATTTGCAAAGCACAAATTAATAATAAGCATTTCTATAAACATTAAATAATGGCAATACACCTTTGATTCAAAACTGCATAAAAAACGTTGCATCACTGAATTACAAAACTCAAACTAGCCTTGATTTTTAAAAACAGTACAAATATTTTCAACACAAAAACAATGCAACACCAAACTATAGTTTCACTTTTGAAGGATACTTTTTTGACTCAATGTTTATGGCTGCATTTAAGTGCACTGGCACCTTTGTGTTGGCTGACTGTCACTTCCAGTACTCTTTGGAAAATCAGTTGGACTGTAAGGTGCATGTTAAATTACCTGACGAATAGACCCAGGGGTTCTGCACACTGCATACACCATCCAGATGGGGACCAGCAAGGTGGAGGAGAGTGTGAAGAAGCCTCCAATAGCATAGCCCCACCATGGGTACTCATATATGTTATTGAACTTCAGTGGGGTGTACTTAACCAAGGAGAAGATAAAGGTGCCCTTTGGAAAAAGAGGAACATAGCGGTAGTGGTGAGGGTGAGGAAGATGGACATGCAGTTCATCCAGGCAAGGTTTACTCACTTAAACTCTTGAAACTCAAAGTCCTCACCTGTCTTTTTCATGAAGACAGATGCTGGTGACAGGTGCCACAAACAGACATACAACTTAACCGAGACACTGCAAATACTAAAAGCATGGTGCTGCACTCTTAAAAAAATAAAAAATGTATCTTATAAAACACAATTTCAGTTATTATTTTCAGAATAAACCAGAAAGATATGAACATATTTACAGTTAATACAAGAGGTACGGAGGAAAATTAAGATTTAGGCCACAGAGAACAATAAATTAAGTTTGTGAAGTTTGTTGTTTAAAGTTCAAGTACAAATGTTCTGAAAATGTACTTGTATGTCTAGTTGTGCTGACTTCCACAGTCCCAAGTCTTGTACTCAGGGAGAGAGGACCTGACCCAGCTCTTAGAGTTTGTCTCATTCATGTGAGGTGGAGGATCCAAACCAAATGATTACTGACAAAGCAGTTCAATGTAGAACTGTCGACTGTAGAACTGGATGACCAGAGCTTGTGACTGGTCGAATTTCAGTTGTTTCAGCTGTCAGTTCCCTCAGCTGTTGCAGAAGTAATTCTCTATTCTTGGTGATACCATGTTCCCTTACTACTCCAGGATAATGAATTAGGAAAGAGAGGCTTAGTTGCTTCTAAAATCCAGCACCATCACCAGTGTTTTGGAAATTCAGCATCAGGTGACTGCCTTGCTAGGGGCAGATTTGTCACTATTGATTACAGAGGTCATGATTTAATTATGATCTTCACAGAAGGTTGTTTTCTATCATTGGTGTAGACAAGGGGTGAGAGGCTTTGGGGTATTCCAGCGTTGAGAGTGCGGATGTCTAATAGGTGTTTTCTTAGCCCCACTGCTCTCCTGTTTGTCAAAAAAAGCCTTGATCCAGCAGCAGATGAGATCTGGCACAAACAGCTGTGAAAGTGTGACTTGCAGAAACTCTTGCATAATTCCCTGGACTGATGATATCCTGAAAGACCTGTTTGATCTGTATGCAGACTGCAGGGATCCAGCAAGGGGTTTGTAATGGCCTTTTGTATTCAAAGACTCTCGTGACTGCAATGGTCTGGCTTGTAGTCAATTAGTACAACATTGCTTTTGAAGACCAGGAAGATTCTAGCATGTGAGAACAGAGCAGTTTCAGTGAGGAGCTATAGCCTTTCCCACCCTTTGTCTCTTAACACTAACATCCTGCTCATTGATAGTGAAATTAGCAGGGAAAAGAAGTGAGAGAACCAGAGTGTCAGAGGGAGTAAGAGGTGGGAGAACCAGGTTAGCAGGGTATTTGGAAAGTAAGACTGGAGATTGTATTCATGTAGTCTTTTTGTCCCCGGTATAATTTGTGTGAATAAGTTCACTGGGCATCCAACTCCACAAGCAGTTTTGGAATAGTTTTTAGGAGTGTATGCAGAGGCACAATGACCAAGCACTGATTTCACATACACAAACACAGTTGAGACACATTAGACAGTATACTATAAGCCACATAGCTAAGAGTATCTCTTGATTCTAAAGCAAACACCCTTGTGCGATGTCTATTACTGTACTTGCTATAGGTTTGCTGATTTAGTAAATATAATAATGTTTAATAGAGAGCTGTTTTCTGCATATAACTTACTGTGCAAATAATAGGGGTGATATATTTCCAGCAGTACTTCATATGGGGCCAGGGCCGATAGCCAATCATGTCCTCAATATTGTTATACAGCCGATCCGCACCTGAAAGCACAAGTTACTTCAAGATTACTTAAACAATAGTAACGTGTCGAAACTGCATGTTGTGATTAATGCTTTAATGCTTTTGTTTTTGTTGCTTTTAGTTACACTAACCCAGCCTAATAAATACGAAAATATATACCCACCATAAACCCATCCAACACAGATGGACTGAAGGATAGCAAAGGCCAGAAGAGTCATTCCACTACAAGCATAGTAGTCGAACAACTGGAAGACATACAGACCGCCCTTTGAAGAGAGACAAAAAAAAGCAAACTTCTTAAATTTTTTACATATTGAAATGTAATCAAACTCTTTATTTATAGCTCATTTTAATTGCTTCATCCAGGCTCCGCTAAAACAGTATGACAGTTATTTTCTGAATGTGATGAATAAGAGAGCTGAATTTTCACATTAGTACTACTCTGGTTGAACTTTTACCTCTGTAACCATCAGCAAGCCAACAAGGAAGCTGGCTATACAGATAAGGAGAAGCAGAATTTTGCGCCGGTGTCCAATTTTGAAGAAGGAGGGATACATGTCTGAGATCGCTGTCACCAGAGCTTCATGATACACAAACTGCAAA
Source organism: Hemigrammopetersius urotaenia (assembly GCA_037974485.1). Lineage (NCBI taxonomy): Eukaryota > Metazoa > Chordata > Actinopteri > Characiformes > Alestidae > Hemigrammopetersius > Hemigrammopetersius urotaenia. The sequence continues at coordinate 12,759,302 of JBBPDC010000109.1, read as the reverse complement.
CACAAAGGTACTCTTATTACAAAACCCATTGCATTCTGATGCAAAGTTTTGATTGATTGAGTTTTGTCTTGAAGTTTCTCAAGCAGTGTTTCTATAAGACAGGCCAACATCTGGTCTTACCTCACTGTCTAATCCAAGGAAAATGATCATAACGAAGAAGAAAATTGCCCATAACTGAGGTAAAGGCATCATGGCCACTGCACGTGGGTAAGCAATGAATGCCAGACCAGGACCTACAGCAACAAAGACTGATCAGTGAGCAACAGGCACTGGGGGGCTTTGAGGGGGCCTCAGGCACTGGGGGGCCTTGAGGACCAGTTTGAGAACCACTGCTATAAGAGAAATTCTAAAAAATGATTATTAACCCCTTTCTGCACAAATTATCTTTCAATCATTATCTTTCTCATTTATGTCAGAATTTCTTTTGGTGGGGTGCATGGTGTGCTGCTTGTGGGAAAGTACTAGTTAGGGGCTTGTCTGGTTTAACCGATCCAAGTTATCAACTACATTTGATTCTTAACAACTGTTTGTTCGAGGGACTGAAAAGGGCAATTGAATGGGGGGCCGTTTAGGAAATATTTCAGACTTTTGTTACACAAACACATTTGAAACACACACACATTCACATATGAAACTGTCACGCATGCATCCATACTACTGAAAACTCACACACACACATATGAAATGCTCAGATACAGGTGAAATTGATTCACACACATATGAAATGCTTATGAAATGCATGTGAAATAGATTATTATGTAACAAAAATAAATTCATTTAGCATAGTGAGGCTTTTCACATGTTGGTGTGCGTTAAAACATTTTAGTATATCTGGAAGGTGTTTCACTATTTCAGGAAGGCGTCTCAAATCTACGTCACTAGGCTTGAAAGACAAGGGGGGCTTAGCCCCCCAGGGCTGTAAGAAGGAATTAGCGTGTATAGAGGGCTGAAAACTTTTCTCCAAACCTTTCCTTTCACTTAAGGAAACAAGTAAAATTAATCATACGTGCGTGAGAGTATAAGTGTTTCATATGTGTATAAGTGTTTCATATGTGTCTGTGCGTGTAAGTCCGTTTCACCTGTATGAGTTTTATATGTGTGTGTGTGTGTGAGTTTTCAGTAGTATGGATGCATGCGTGACAGTTTCATATGTGAATGTGTTTGTGTTTCAAATGTGTTTGTGTAGGAAAGGTCTGAAATATTTCCTAAACGGCCCCCCCATTCAATTGCTTTTGTGTTTACTCAAGTTATATTTGTAATATTACATTTGAAGATCTGCATACAAATGTAAATGTAACATTTTTTTATCTGAATTAGTGCAAAACATATATGCAAAAAGAGAAGAAATGAGTAGTGGTAAAAAGTTGTACATTTGTTAAAGATGGTACATGATTAACAAATTTCTTTTAAAGTATGTTACAGAAGTGTGTAGTTGTCCTGAAATCATGCTCACACCTGCAATTTAGAGAAAAAAGGTGACAAAGAAGTATGTTGAAATATGAATAGAAGAATTATGTTGTGTTATATGAAATATGACTATAGTAACAGTTTTCTGTTTTTTAGGGTTCTCTCCATTACAAAGTAATTTTTAGTGGGTTTAAATGATCCACTCACCCCCGATGTGTTTATCATACCTGACTCTGCCACCATTGAAATGTCCATTCCTTGCTCATCTGCCATGAAGCCCAGAACAGAAAAGATGGCAAAGCCAGCCACAAAGCTGGTCATACTGTTTAGCAGGCATAAGTATACACAGTCTCTGTAACACAAAAATATATATTATTGACCCCTGCCTCCATCTCAAATCAGATATAGGTACATAAGTTCAATCAAAAAGTGGATTGAACTACTATTTTGAAAGGTATATTTTAAGTACCTATAACAGTTGTTTTCATATTTATTGTAGCTGCCCAAGGCTGTCAGAACTCCAGTACAAACTCCATAGGAGTAAAATATCTGGCTACCTGCATCCATCCACACCTAAAATGGAACATATTCTCTTCAAACATGTTGCAATCAAACCATGTTTTGTTATTTCATGGTTTGTATGTCTTGCATGTATGTATTTACAGTATGCTGTACTGTAAAACATGGGTCTTTTAATTTTAATACTAGTCTGCCTTAATTTTTTTAGTTAATTTAATTTATTTACTAGCTTTTCCAAAAACATTTTCTTACCTTAAAATGCTAAATATCTGATCAAGATGCATTTAATACAAAGATCTTGAAACATTTTGAAGAGTTCGATACCTGAGGGTCTAAGAGTCGCGAAGGATCTGGGTACAGATAGAATTTGATGCCATTAACGGCTCCAGGCAGCGTGAGTCCACGAACCAGCAGCACTGCCAACATCAAATAAGGAAAAGTGGCAGTAAAATAGACTACCTGAAAACAAGAGGCAACATAGTAGATTCAGAGCAAATCTAAATGAAACGTTTGATATATTGGATTATATACTTTTATAAAAATTATACAGACTACAGATATGGTAGCCATGATCAGTTACAATTGTTAAATTTCTCAAATGAAATAAACAGGAGAAACTCGCCTAAACCATAGACACTAAACCATAATCATTCATCTTAAAGAATACACACTACTAACTATCAGGAGCAAAGTTAAAGCACAATGTCTGTATGGTGTTCACAACCAGTATGTTTAGTTGTTATTCTTAACAGCATTTATTAATGAATTAATCAGCTGGATTCCTGCCATACTGATAAATCTAAGGAACCATGATCCCAGCCAAATGATGTATGTAAGGCCTGACTAAGCATCAGGATGTTCCAGTTTTTGATAAACACTCCCACCTTGCTTTTTTAAGTGCCTACCTTGCCTGTTGTCTTCACTCCCTTCCACACGCAGAAGTAGCAGATTATCCAGGCCAACAGCAGACACAGAGCCAGGTCCCACCTCACATTACCAAGCTTTTCAATCCCCTCAGACAAACCCAAAATCCTTCTCCTAAAGAGACAGACGGAGTTTAACATTAACGTGTGCTTATGCCACACAATCCAAGCCTGACTTTTACATCAGAGCTAATCTGAAATGTGCTTGAAGGAGTGAACTGATGGATTTGTTTCTGCACTGATTTCAGACCTGTATTTAATTTTAAAGCACCAGTTTAGAGTAAAAAACAATTTGCACAATTTCCCCTTGCCCCAATTGTAGCTAACAAGAGTGTTGTGCAAAGTTTCCTTTATTCTAAGCTTGAAGGCTTTTATATACTAGTCCCACAATGGAATTATCATGTCAGTCATTGCACACTTCCCTAAAGCCATATTGAATTGTTACATAATAGACCAGTTGATCTTTATTTTTAAAAGAGCGCCATTTCCAAATACTCACTCCCAGAATTCAAGAACTGGGGATGACACTTTCTCTGGAACGTTTTCAAGGTCAGTAAGGTTGCTCTGGCTAAATTCCATGCAGTACCCTAAAACACAGTAAAACAAAATACAACCTTGTTAGAACCTCTTCTTAATGTGTAAGAAATCATTTATGACTTGCCCATGAGTGGCAGTCGCTCTAACGTAAATGAAGAAACAATATTTGCTAATTCCAGTAAATCACCTATAACACAAGACTTTATGTTCCCCTAGACCTAGACATGCATGCCTCATTCTGACCCAAAGAAATATCTGTGCAAAGCTTATTATTAAAGTTTCTGTGCTTGAATAGAAGTAATGAATTGAAATAACAGGGTGTAACACAAGACTGTAGAAGTGTCAGGTAATTACAGTGTAAGCATTGTCACCTGTGTTCCAGCTATTCTTGCAAGTGGCCCATGGGAGTTCTGAGCTGAAGGAGGAGAATAGGTAGAGGAATGCCCATGCTAAAATGATGATATAATAGACTCCAGTATACAGGACAACCACCTGGCTACCATAGCCCAGCCCTGAAAGAGAGCACAGTCTTAAGGCATTAAATCCTGCAGTGTTTCATGTGCTGAAAAATGTTTTAGCTACTTGTAGCTGGTAGACTGGTATTACTCAAACTAAAAAGTGGTGCAATCAGCTGAACATGAAATAATTCTTATCAAAAGCGGTATATTTGAACACTGTTGATCTAATACATTTTAGTCAACTGATTGAACTGATTGAACTAACTAAATTCAAAACAGTACATTTTTAAGGATACTGTTGGTGAGACATTTTTCTACTTCACCTTCAAAAAGGGGGCAAATCTTCCTCCAGCATGTGATACCACCCTGGCTGGTGTATTGGCCCAGAGATGTCTCCAAGAAGAAGAGCGGTATCCCACAAGAGAACAGGAAGAGCACGTATGGCACGAAGAAAGCTCCTTTGAAGCAGAAAATGGAATTTAATACACATCCCTCAAATCTGAATATTATCATTAAGTGACAAATGACAATATTCAGTCAGCAAAGTTAAAGCAGTCTGTGTAAACTACAATTCTGATTGTATACGTGCATTCCCATGCTTTGTTTAAAGGAGTAGTTTGCTAAAAAATTTATTTGCATTTTACACAAGTTCCCCTTGCTGAAACTGTAGTCAATTAGTCAAGACATAACTGGTGTCAGAAGTTTGTTTCTTTAGTTTTACCCTGGAGTGGCAAGACAAATGCAGCTAACAAGGAATGTAAGCTTATATTAAACCATTGAGCATTGTGCAAACCCCATGTCTAATTCAACACTTGAACCAGACCATGTCAAGAAGTAATCTCAAATAGACTTGTTCATGCTTGTAACAGTGTGCATCACAGTGTAAAATCTATCTCTGCATTTTGTCACTTTCTTGTTAGCATCATTACTTCAGCACAAAAATAAAGAAGCAGACTTTTGACATGGTCTTGACTACATTTAGAATAAGGGGAAGATTTTTCAATCAATTACGACTTTAAGCATCATGCACCTCAGATAATTTGAGAGCGGAAAGCTTATGGAGAACATTTGTACAATCCTGCTCAAGTGTTCAAGTCACTGGGTCACTTGCATGTCTTACCACAAAACCAAGTTTGCAGTTATACTTCACCCACCGCCTCAGGCGGCCCCTGTCCTAGAGAAACAGTACCACATACAGTAGGCATGTTTAAGCTTTTCACGAGGAATCAAGCTTTCTCTGTTGCTGATCTGAGGCCTGCACTGCTCTAAGGCAGTTGAACATAATCCTTTATTGCTAACACTCCCTAGTGCTGATTGCAATACATAGAACTTAGAGGCGCACGCCACAGATCAGGCTGGTGATAGACATGGTAAAGAACAGACATATCCTGGCACCTGTCCCATACTATCTGACTGAACATGCTTATAATATTTTATAATTAAATGTATTAAATACATATTTAAATGTATCTATTATTGCATAGCATAGTCTTAATATTCACATATAGATAAAGTCCTCCGGGCTGGTAAGTTGCTCACTCTCATAACTACAAAACTTACATCATACTAAGATATTAGTTTCATAGTAGTAAACAGATAAAACACAGAAGTTTCTGAATAAGAAACCTCAAGAGTAATTAACTAGTTCAAGGAGATAAGTAATGCACATTCATTTTTCTACAGATAAAGGGAAAATTACATCATCACTCACCTCCTCCATTTTTATAACACAGATAAGGGAACCTCCAAACATTTCCCAGGCCAATAATGTGCCCTGCAACAGCCAGGAAAAACTCCAGCTTACTGGCCCACTGCTCTCTCTGTGGTGGTTTGTGCTGGAGCTGGGTCGAGGAGGCTGCCACATTCATCAGCTTTAACCTCACACTTGGCTCGAGGCCACGCTCCATAATGGTGCTGGGAATTATTTTAAAAAGTATGTTTAAAGCCAGGCTATAACAGGTGCCTCCTTTTTACATCCTTAGTTGTCAAATCTGCATGTGTGCTGTTTTTGTGTTGCACCCTGGTCCTGGAGGAGCATTGTTTTGCTTCACTCTGTGCTGTGTAGATGGTTGGGTTGAAATGACAATAAACAGCTACTTGACTTGACTTGACTTGACTTGATGTTTACTGGAATGGAAATTTACAGAAGTGAAATGCGACCATGGAGGATCAACCTTGCATTGTTTCTGTTTACATTTTACACAGTATGACAGCTTTTCTTAAAACGATTGTAATAGAATAGAATAGAATAGAATAGTATAGAATATATATTCCACATGTTTTGGTCTGGGTGTTGTTATGTAATCTTATGTAGGACGAGTAAATATGGGGCTCATGATAAAGCTGTTCCTCATGTTTGGCCCAAACCACGTGAAAGGCTGTGTGCACTTTTTAAATGCATTTCCTACCACACAAAAACGTTCTCAAAAGCTTTAGTTTTGTTGCCCTACCTTTTTTCAAATATTTCAAACAGCCCCAGGAAAATGCTTTATGAAACTTGTCCTGTCAATAAAAGAAGATAAACTGACCCTCAAGAGCCTCTTGTGGCCTGAGGTAACAAACATGAGAGCAGCACTTTTGCAGTGACAGGTATTTGATGAAACAGAAATGCAAAAATATTCTGAAAGCATATGTATATTTTGCAAGAGTTTAATAGCATGTTATACAGTTTTATTTAGAACATAATTCAGAATTAGTAGTTTGGAGTACAGTACTGGTAGCTTAGTATATTCTGGAATCTAGTTTGAGAAACTGCCTCGAGAGGATACACCCACTGGGGTCCACCCCAAGTTTACAAGTGGAAAAGTACTGCAATATCAGCAGTTGCACCCAACCCCTTATCACCGCTGTCCTGAACTACTTTAAGAATTGCTGGAAAGGGAAGAAAACTGTACTGGGTCACATAAGTTTTATTCGATAGAAGTTACAATCCTACTTCACAATCATTTTTCATATAAGGTCACTGAGTCGATAATGCACTAATGACCTCCATTTAAGATGCCAGTTTTTGCAACCAAAAACAGTCCAAACATATGAGCCTTCATTGAGTCTACAGCGGAATTACTTTTGTTTACTTTTGGTTCAGATTAAAATAAATGTCTAAACCCTCAGGACTTCCTAATCCCCATTCCCACAACCATCCGATGACAGCAAAATGTCTTTTGAGAGTCAAATTTCGTCCCTTTCCTGAAAGGTTTCATGTGTTTTGAATATAACAAATCAGTGGTTATGTGACCACATTTGGTTCCCTAAGGCACATTTCAACGGATTCTTTATACCTGTATATACACCTTTATATTTAAAAGTGCATAGAACTGTCATCCTGAATTACAACATAGCCCACCAACAGTCCAGCCCACAAACACACAAAAAATTATTACTGTGGCTGTTAAATCACCAGAGGCCAAATGTCACTTATTATTTTCCATTATGCAGGAAACTACTCGTTTTTACCTTAATATAATCTGTTCTTCTGCTTCAAGTGTAATTAAACTATGACAAATATCATATGTAAGGAAGGAAGACTAGATCAGTAAACAACAACTGGCATCAGACTTTACCTGAGTTTCCTGTCCTTTATGTTTCCTGTAGGATGGACCACATATGACTGTGTCCATTAGAAGCAGCAGCTCAGAATGATACCCTGACACAACAGGAATGAGAGGAATTGAGGAGGAGTTTAAAGCTCAGGGCACAACACTGCTCTTTGAAACTGGACTTGCTTTGTCTCTCACTCAGCTGAAGATGAGGAAAGAGGGAAAACATGCTGATCCTAGATCAGTCGTTTGAGTCATTTTTGTCAGGGCAAGGTGTACACCCTCTCTCTCTCTCTCTGTCTCTCTATCCCCCGCCCCCCTTCTCCCCTCTCTCTCCCTCCCTCTATGTTTGACTGTCTGTTTTGCACGTTTTTCACAGAGATATGCAGACGTTTCTATTTCTGTTTCTCTCCCTCTTATTCTCCCTTGCTCTCCCTCTCGCTCTCAGTTTCTCTGTGCGATCAACAAACATCTAGCTGTTTCCTTTTTCTTATACTCGTAAGACCTGATCTTATGACAGTTTTCTCATGAAACACATTCTCTTTTGCAAGAGTCTAACAATTACTTAATCTCTGAATCGAGCACATTAACCTTTTAATGTTTAAAAAACCCAGCCTTCTATTCCACACTCTTTTAAAAAGCAATTTTTTTCAATGTGAACATTAAGCTTTAGATTGTGAATTTCAACACGGTTTTATTTGTAGCTATTCAAATTGCAGAAACCGGACACCATCTTCACTGCACCAGACCCTCAGTTAAACCTGCCAAACCTGTACCTGACGTGTTCTACTTCACTGTACTTTTAGTAGAAGCACTAACTGCAGCATGTGTTTAAAGTTTTAGACATTCCTTTACCACTGTGTAAAAGATCCTGTGTAAAAGAAATTAATCCTGAACGCAGTTCAACAGTCATCTGTAAAACAGTGAATTATGCTGAAAATGCATGTAAATTAGATTATTAAATGTCAAGGTATCACAGATTAGAATGAAGGCATGGTTTGAATCATCTGTCTTTACTAAGCCACCCACAAACATCCTCAGACAACATGTTAAGCGACATATTTTATGCATACAAGATAATGTTTGTCATGAATTTTTGTTTTAGAATTGTACAGCTCCACCCCAGCACCCCTCCCCTATCATGATATCATGTAATGGAATTTTACAGCACTGCCCAAAGCCCCGCCCCCTAATTATTATTCACCTGTGCCTTCAGCCATTTTTTCCTTGTGTCTCCACCCTAGCTACTTCCTGTCATATTTGTGTTTCTGCGCATCAGCCCTTATCTGCATGTTATGCAAGTCTTAGTTTTTTCTTACTAAGATTACATGCATCAATACAATGTCCTCACAAATGTAGTAATGCTGAACATATCTCTTGTTGCCTTTTACTGTCTGAACTTTGCTTATGGTAGTTGGTCTTGCGCTAATAATCTATCTACAATAAGCCTCCCATAATTACATTTATACATCCAGCTAGGTACATAGTAATCCCCCTCTTTTCGTGGGGCTTACATTCCAAGAGCACCTGCGTATAGTGAAAAACCCTAAATATGCTCCCAAATATGCTCCCAGCACACTTTAATTTCATTTTAAAGTTGAAGTTTAATACATTACCTTAAAGACCTTAAAGAAAATGTAATGGTAAACCAGTATTCGCCTCTTTTAATTTAAATTCCCCACCGAGATATGCAACTCGGAAGGCTGTGGGACAAAAGTGTTGGGACAGTGCGGGGAACAGTGAGGTGAACAGTTTTTGGAGAATAAAACCTGATCTACTCAGGCTAAAAATAAAAATGAGGGCTCGTTGGAAAGGTCTCCTGGAGATCTACCGAACTTTGGAGTTTGAAGTGTCTGAGTGTTTTCCCTGCCGAGATATGCAACTCGGAAGGTTGCAAGTCAAAAGTATTGGGACACCGCAGCGAAGTGAATGGGTCTGCTTGTGTGAAAATATCCAGAAAAAATATATTTATTGCCACAAAAAAAGCAAAAAAGGAGGAGGATATTTGCAGTTCCCGCGTTGTTGTGGGGATTTCCATGTAAAACTATGAGTTCGGCTGGTTTAATCAATTATATGAAGGGACTATATAATTGGTTAAACCAAGGAACTCGTGTCAGCGTAAGCCAATCAGAGGTAGAGTTTGCATTGCGTACACAAGCGGGCAGAGAGAAGGAAAAAACACAGGGCTGGACTACGGGGGGCATAGGTGCCTCTGCCTCGTCAGCTGTCACCCTGGAGGGGACGCAGATCCCCCAGGAGCTCTGGGATTGGAGCGGGCTGTTCTGGGATGAGGGTACTGTCATGTTCCAGCATGCAGCTGCTAGAGGCCACCAAAGTTTGAGTTTTGTTTGTAAGGACTTCTATTATGAAGTGGGTTTTATCATAAGATTCAACCAGCATTATACACTGTATAGATATTAATTAACAAATAATTAATCAAAGAATAGACTTTATAAAAAAAATAATTATGTTTTTGTGGCTTATTCTAAACTAGAACTTTTGTGGAGTGTGTTTTATCCTCATAACAATGCAATTTTACTGTGTTAATAACACCAACAGACTTAATAATAGTTAAAGATTTAACAGGAGGGAATATATAAAGTTTGTTCTACTACCAATGTGTGATCACCGTCCTAACTTTAAAACGACATGTTGTGTAGCCCCCAAAACAGCTCTGGCCCGCTGAGGCATAAACTCCACAAGACCTCTGAAGATGTGCTGTGATATCTGGCACCAAGATGTTAGTAGCAGATCCTGACATGCCCATCATAGATGCTTTTGGTTTTGAGCAGGGATCAGCATATACACTCTCAGCAGTCTGCGTGGCTTCAATACAGTGTGTGTTCTGACACCAGCATTAACCTTTTTCAGAAATGTATGCTACAGCAGCTGTTCTGTGGGACTGGGTCAGACAGCATTGACTTTGCTCCCAACATACATCATTGAGCCTCATTCACTGGTATAAGCCAGTCACTGGTACACCAGTTCTCATACAACTGCTGGTTGGTACTAAACACCACATACTGAGAACACAGTTTTGGAGATGCTCTGACCCAGTTCTTTCTGTGCTTATTCTGTCTCTGAAATCTTCTACCTGTAGCAATTATTAAACCTCTGTTAAAAAACAAATCTTGATCCATGTGAGCTCTCAGATTATTGACCTATCGCTTCAGATTTTAGAAAAAGTTGTGGCCCACCAGTTATGTTCGTTACTGAACAAAACCGTATACAGTTTTCAGTTTTATGTGGATCAGAAGTCAGTAACACGGAATCAGTAACACGCAGATTTTTTTGAGAACATTAACATTTACGGCATGAACTCATTGTTTTACGCAGAAACATTGTTTTACGCATTGTTTTACCCCCACAATAACGTGTAAACTGCAAAAATCCTCCACCTTTTTTGCTTTTTTGTGTCAATAAATATATTTTTTCTGGATGTTTTCACACAAGGGGATTCAGGGCAGGCTGACCTGGAAGCACTTTTTTGAATTCCACAGTAGGGTTGAGCCCCCTCCAGGCACGATTTCTCTGCGGTGCAAGCACTCCAACTCAACAGTTCAACTGATCTCCAGGAGACCTGTTCAATGTGCGTCAGTGTCCCATGACTTTTGTCCCACGACCTTCCGTGGGGAATTTAAATTAAAAGAGGCGAATATGGTTTACTTTTATATTTTCTTCAAGGATAATGCATTAAATTAGTTAAAGTGTTTAAAATTAATTGTGAAGAAATTAAGTGTTCTGCTCTTAGAACGTAATCCACACGAAAAGCGAGGGGGGGGTTACTGTACATGAAAAATTAAAATATGGGTTCTCCCATCAAAAACAGCCTTAGTAAAGATAGTAAATGGTCTTTTACTGTCCATTAACAAAGAATTTGTCTCTTTGTTGGTTCTCCTTGACCTTAGTGTAGCATTTGACACTACTGACACTAGACGGACTAGAAAACTTGTCGGAGTTACTGGAACCGCCTTACCTTGGTTTAGATCATACCAACTGCTTTGGTGTCCCACAAGGTTCTATATTAGATTATATTCTGTTATTTACTTTGTACTTTACATGCTGCCATTAGGGATGATTATCTGCAAACATGGGATCAGCTTCCACTACTTTATATCTCTAGCCAACCCAGATGATAAACTTAAATTAAATAAGATTGGCTGTCACATAACTTTCTCTTACTCAGTGTACTCAGTTTGCTTTGAAGTATCTTGGTGTCACTATGGATCCTGATCTTTTATTTGACACACATATAAGTACTGTTACTAAATTAGCTTTCCTTCATCTACAAAATATTGCAAGTTAAGAAGTGCACTATCTCTCCATGATGCACAAACATTAGTCCACACCTTTATTACTTCGAGACACAATTATTGTAACAGCCTCTTGTCAGGCCCCTCGCAAGGTCCCCCTGCCCAAGAAGGCACATGGGGGTGCCCGTCTGGGGGTGTTTTTCTGCTAAGGGCACAGGACAACTTCACCGCATCTACGGGAAAATGGACGGAGCCATGTATCGTAAAACCCTGAGCGACAACCTCCTTCCCTCTGCCAGGAAACTGAAAATG
>JBBPDC010000109.1:12700556-12725849 GCA_037974485.1 Hemigrammopetersius urotaenia | reverse complement strand
TCCCCTTCACATCACGCCACCCCAGTGTCCCCACATGAACCCCCAAGTTCAACTTCCAGGGCCAGCTCATCACAATATTGTTCTTCAGTATCAAAATCTGAATCAGAACACCTTATTGATCCCGGAGGAAACTGCTTATGCAATGACTGCAAAGACACACAGAGACACAGAGACAATAACTCTGTGAAAAATAAAGTCTAAATAAAATCTGTAGAAAAAATATATGAAAGTACTCTATGCTATATACTCAGAATGAATACTATGCATAAGAATCACAGTTAAGTGAAAACGTTTTGTCATTGCACTTAGTAGAGATCAGTAGTATAAGTAATATTGACATAAGGAGTGATATTGCACATAATGAAGTGATTCATCACAAATTTAGAAACAAGTCAGGTGATACTGCACAAGTCAAGACAGCTGCACATAAGAGATATGATAAGAACATTGCACAATATTGGAGATTGTTACACGTCAGCCATTTTTTTGTCCCGGTCCAGCCCTGGTGTGGATGTGTGGCAGAGAGAGGAGTTGCCTTCCAATTTCAACTTTGACTGACCTGTCCCCGCCTTATAATGTTAGTACAGTAGTTCTCTTTCTGTAAAGCATTAGGCCTTCTTCCTCTGTGGGATCACTGAGGTAACCTTGAGAAGGGGTTAAAAACAGTGAATTTGATGCTGTGCTGTGGTGAGGTATATTAATGCGTGACTATAACGGGCCACTTTACTTTACTGGCCTCCTGAAGAGTCTGGGCTGTTCACTGTCTCCAGCCACTAGACTGCACTGATGAGCACAAAGCTGTAACAGCACTTCATCACAGAAGGACTCTGTGAACACGCATGCTGGGTAGGGGAGTTGGTGCAGTTAGCAGTTTTTATTTTGGTTCATGTCCTTGTTTGGCCAGGTTTTGTACCATAAGAGCAGTAAAATCACTCTGAACAGTTAGTCTTCCTGATGGGTACCCAGGCTGTGCGGCTTCTCCGTAAACTGGACGGGCTGTTTGCTGTTTATAAACCTCCTGGAGTTCACTGGAAACTGGTGCGAGACACAGTCGAGACTAATCTGCTCAAAGGTATGGACTGTGTGGTCATATTGTCTTTACCCACTGCTGTCCCATTGCTAAACAATCTGTCATTCTGTGTGTCAAAAAGTGTATTCATAGATGGTTAATTTTCCAATTCATGTTTAGTTAGTGTTAATAGGGGAACCCATTGCTGCAGTGTCAGCCTCTTCTCTTTTGGCCAGGCTCCATCACTACAGAGTAGGGGGCACAACAAGGACAAAACAGTACTGGGTTTATACAAATTGATACTAAAGGGCCCATATCACCATATTTCTGAAATTAAAAAGGCTTGAAGTATAAGTGACATATATGCCAACTAAGCTGCAAAAACAATGATTATGTGATGTCACAAATAATAGTCATGATCTTCTAATAAGAGTAATAATCTTCTTACTCCTCCTTCAGTAGTTTTACCTTGCCCATTCATGCATCATGCATGTACTAAGGAGTGTTTTAGCATCATACTGATGACTCATTTTATTTTTGGTACACAAACCTGCACAAATGTCATGGGGACATAACTGTAAGGGAAATGTAGAATGTGGAAACTTTAAAACAGTTTTGTGATTCAGTGTCTTTAATGGTTTATGATTGGCCAAAACAGTTTGACTTTTGCTAGATTACATAGATACTTTGATTCAACAAAATCACCCAGTGACATGTACCTGGAGCTGTGATTGGTCACCTGGGCAAAAAGTTTTTGGTTAGAGACTCATTTGCAACTTGCAGTCTTCTGCAGTGTCAGTATTGCAGATACCAGTATTACAATAAAGAATAGCCAATGTTATATAGTGCAGCCCCACTGCAGAGAGTAGGTGGGGTGCTTGTTATTCAGTACTCCTATAGTGAAATCCAGAACAACACATTCTGCTGTCAGTGCTGTTCTCGGGAGATCGTACAAGCAAAGGGTGTACCTTTAAGTCGTTGTGTTCATGAAGACTTTTTAGCACAGTGCACCACGTTTACCGTTAGTAATCTTAACTCTTTCTGTTTTTCTGTTCCACTTTTGCTTTCTCTCTCCCTATTCTCTCACTGAAGCTGTTAATTCATCTCCTCCACCTGCACCGAAGTTTCAGGTGCAGTTCCAGCTGTTATCCAGTGGAGAGAGCAGCAGCTCCAGTGAGCTTACAGTGACTGCAGCCAGAGTCCCTGCGCTGGCGGACCACCCACTGGGTCAGGATGAGTTCAAATCAATGAGTCCTGTAATGTCATAACGGTGCAGAAATCAGTAAAGGACGGGCCCTGTTTTTTTTTTTTACTTGTACAGTGACGGGCCCACAGTGTCATAAGATTCGCGTTGGAGTCGGCCATCGTTTGGATGCGTTTTCTTCCGGTGTTCTAGGTGAACCCTTTGTACCGACACATCCACTTTTAAGACAAAGACATAGAGCCACAGTTAGTACATGATAGCATCTTTTCATTGTAACATCTTAGATTTGCAGTGATTTACTGTCTGTAAACGTTTGTATTAAATTAGCCTATTCAGTACAACTGCTCAAACTACTTTATCCTATTTTTTTTTTTATCAGTTCTGGGTCTGGGGAATGGAAACACTGCCCTGGACAGTCTCTACAGGTCACATGTCACCAGGGTAAGGATGGACATTTGTTGTATGTCCTGTTTTACTGAAGCTTTTGTTTTTTAGTTTCTTTTTGTAGGTTTTATATCTTTTTATAGGTGTTGTAATGTCAAAAATAGAGAAGGTTGTTGTCTTGGCTTATGCATTCATCATGCTTTGTTGTTGTTTCAGGATTACACACTGGAGGGGGAGTTTGGAAAGGCCACAGATGATTTCAGTCACACTGGACGAGTCATAGAGAGAAGCACATATGGTGATTTTTATTGTCATTTATAGTGAATCAGCTAGTAACACTATAATACCTGGAACACAGATTTAGTGTAGAAAGTCGGTTCATAAACCAGTTAACACCTGCAATTTATAGCCATAATCTGTTTTTTTCTTTGTTGTGACTCAGGCCATGTTACACAAGATAAGCTGGAGAGAGTGTTAGCTATGATCCAAGGAGCCAATCAGAAAGCTTTAATCATGTGAGTTATTACACTTCTTATAGTGTCAAAGGCACCTGTCCAAATATAATTCTTTATGGCCCTCCTGGTCATGCTTCGCTTAACCAGGAGTTCCGCAGTACAAGCGTTTTCTCTGAGATATGTCTGTGTTTTCACAGGTACTCTGGGGTGGACTTGAACTCTCAGGAAGCCTATGAGCTGGCCGTGAAGGGGATGTTACGTCCAAGAGATAAAAGCACTCCAATTCTAACTGGTTTACGATGTGTACACTTCAAACCTCCTCACTTTAAACTAGGTAAGATCATCACTGGTCACATATCAGTATCACAAACTGTTTCCACAGTGAACACATATTGTAAGGGCTGCATTGACAGAATTCTTACACACACAGCACCTCCACATGAGTGTCATAATTACATTGGGGATATAGAATTCGTGCAACAAGCACATTACTGTCCTGAGTGAAGGCTAACAAGTGCTCTGCATGTAGAGCAAGTAACCATTCAACTAGTTTTCTGATTATAAAAACACACGTGTAGAGCTCAGAAACTAATCAGTCCCCAACTACTAGGCTGTCATTTTTGTGTTTTTATTTTATTGAACACATCTGATCTCATTAACTAATTAGCAGACTCCTCATGGTCTGGGTCAAGTAAGAGAAAAGAAAAAAATCTTTAGAGCATCTGGTTGACAGGACTGGAATTGGGAATCTATGTTGTATAGGTACATTAATAGTAAATATATAAAATATTAAATATATGTGTGTTTAATAAAAAGTTACGTAATAATTTTGCACTATTTAAAAATGCAGCACACCAATCAGAGGTGTAGTATCTAATCATAAATGATCAAATCTCGTATTGCCTTCAAGGCTGCACATATGGGAAGAAAAACATTTGACCAATGTAAATTGATATTCATTGTGAAGCCCCTGATATGAAATATGTAATTGCATAATTACATTTGAGCAGTATAACACAATTTCCTGCTCCTAACGGTTACAGGTAACTTTCTCTGTGCTCTGCTAAAGTCTGCTAAACACAGTTTCTTTTTTTTCTTCAGAGGTGCAGTGTGTGAACGAGACTCAGTCGTATCTACGTAAAGTAATGCATGAAGTAGGTTTGGAACTGCGCACAAATGCAGTCTGCACCAAGGTGCGACGCATACGGGATGGTCCTTTCAAGCTGGAGGACGCCCTGACCCACCACCACTGGACTGCTGATGACATCATACCAGCTGTCGCCCACTTTCGCCGGACTACTCGGAAAATCCGGAAAAATGACTTCCACAGACAAATGGTCAAGCAGCAGGACTCCCTCACAAAAGCCCAGGATCAAACTAGTACCACTCATTTAGAGAACATAACTGAAGGGAATAGTGGACCACAAAACCTTTATTCTGAAATACCTGCTGACAGCAGGCACCTGTAACTGCAAGCAAACTAATTCCTTCCATGGTGAAGATTTATGCTCTGACACATTTCATTGATAAATAAATCTATTTATTACTGTACATATTGTTACGAAGCATTAGTCCTGTTTTAGTCTCTTATCAACTCAATTTGTACAAAACAAAATACTGTGTTGGACAGTAATAAAATGGACTTCTTTATGAATAAACTGATACAATGACTTCCCAATAAGCCACTTCATAATAAAGCCTTTATTTAACTAATATAAAAATATATTTTTTTGACATGTAATAGTGTCATTCTTTGCAGCTTCACTCTGTTTGATTGCTGTCAATGATTATTTAGTGTTGTGGCAAATGTTGTGACATATTCAAAAATATAGTTATTTGAAGGATAATCGAAATAGAAATCATTAGAAATAAATACAAATATTTTATCTGCTTTTATAATAAATAAAAAAATAATCTCTCATATATATATACATACATACATACATACACACACATTATATATATGACATTGTATTCAAATACATAGACTTTGAAGTTGTTCCCCCTTTGTAGCTATAACAGCTCCCACTCTTCTTGGAAAGCTTCTTTCTGTGAGAGTCTGTGCCCATACAAGGTATAGATATATAATGTCCTTCCAGTTGCACCTTGTGCAAGTCACTATCTCATCCCTTGTTAATCACTGCTTATTCCCTGTGTGTCATCTGTTGTGTCAAATGTCACAACTGTTATATGTGTGCGCTGCTCCTTTATGTCTTTTAAATTGCCCCTCAGGGACGTATAAAGTTTTTGAATTTAATTGAATTGAGCATTTATGAGGTCAGGCACCGGTGTTGGGCGAGATCTCAGACTGCCCTTCACTAGAAGGAAGGACGTCTAGTATGGCCCAAACCCTGAGAAATATGCGTGTCCCAATACATTTGTCCATATTGTGTGTCTATATTCTCTCTTCACCGCCACAGAGGGGCAGTGTATCAAAATAATGAACGCTGCTGCTGGAGGCGGACCCTTCGCTGTTTAGTCTGACTACTTTGGGGTTTAGAGAGGTCTGGATAAATTTCTTTGACTTTATCTGTTTTTATCACTTACATTGCTGGTATTTGTTATTTATATGCAGCTATGTCGTGTCTCTTCGGAGTAAACGTAAGAGGGCAGCCGTTATTTGGGTTCTGGGTCAGACTGCTGGTTAGCCTAAAGCTAACTGCACTTTACCCTTTTAGAGCTAGCTACTGCTGTTTCTGGTCAGGTTAACAGTTTTATTTTACCTACCTGGTCATCAGCCCTCTTTTGATGATCTAGCCTCTTAATGAGTTTATGTCTAATACAGAACTGGCCACAGTTTATGCAGCTATACACATCGATAAGCCGGAGCGTGGGTGTGTGAGGTTTGCGCTCCTGCAGAATTCTGATCTAGTGTTGGTAGATTTTGCCTTAAGCATAAAGTCAGCTTTTGATTCTTTCCTGGAGTGCTGTACTCCGAGCACAAAGACAGTTATTAGTCAGATCTACTTCGTGTTTTAGAGCTGTGTACGTACATTGGAAGGGTCTGGGGGATCAGTAACCGATCTGACAAGTTTACAGCACCCCCATTTACAACTGATTCACACTGCCCTCTGTAGTTTCATTCCCAGTCTGACACATCAAGCTTTAACTTAAAACCATTTAGTTAAAGCAGGTGTGTTAAATAGTGCTTGGAATTAAGCTGCAGGTTCGTATGCCTGTAAGTGAAGCTCTGTGGGAGTTGATAGACTATAATGTAAAATCTTGAGTCAACAGTAATACATGGTAACAGGACAGGGTATTGTGTTGAATGTTTTGCAGGACCATGCTTGGGCCAGTGCGCTGGGTTTTATGGGACGTAAAGGATACTTTACTGAAAGTCCGGCATTCTGTAGGGCAGCAGTACTGTAGGGAAGCTGAGCGTTCTGGACTGAAGTTACCAGCCACACAGGTAGAGACTGCGTTCAGGCAAGCGTATCGTCAGCAGTCACTCCTCTACCCCAACTATGGCATCGCTCAGGGAATGAATGGTCAGATGTGGTGGACTGGACTGGTGAAGAGTACCTTCTCCCAGTGCGGGGTACACGACCCTGTCCTGCTCGACACACTGGCCAGAAATCTCTACCAGAATTTCTGTGGACCAGAGAACTGGGAGGTAAGATGCTTCCAACAAGCCTTCTTTAATGCTCTGTAGATCTAGTTTCAGCAGTGCCATTTCATTCCATTGTGACGAGTGTCAGAATTAACTAGGGATCAAGGGCAAAAATCTCTCTTAAAATGCATAGGTGACCCCATTTACTGTACTTGCCCTGTTTTTGCTGTTTCAATTCAAGTGAAGTAGAGATTTTTTATCAAATGAAATATTGCTCATATTGTAGATGTTCAGTATATTGTTTTTCTTGCCTTCACATATTGTTTTCATTTCATACTGCTGTACTTAAGAGTAGTCACTCACATGCGTGGCCAATAAACGCAATTCTGATTCTGTGAGTGTTCCTCCACAAGCGTGGTGCAACATGAAACAACACAAGACTACAAAACTGTGGATAAGAAAAGTGACTTTAAAAACAGCAGTTACAGGAAAGCATACAGTGCAGCTTACAAAAACGCAGAAACAGTAGAGTGAATGTAGTACTGTGCAGTATGTACTCCCTGTCAACAAATCCAGGTTCGTGTTGCAGAGGGTTTTGTTCAGACCCAGCTGTCTTGGCTTTACTATCAAATGCTGAGGACAGATGGTGTTGAATGCTGAACTAAAATCTGTGAACAGCATTTGTTTTATTTAGATGGATGAGGGCCTGGTAAAGGGTGGTGGTAATGGCATCATCCTTTGTGGGGTTGGGACTGTGCACATTTCAGGTGTGTAGTAAGGGGGGGCAGCCAGGGGGTTATGCCTCATGATAAGCTTTTCTAAGCCCTTCATGTTGAGTGGTGTCAGTGTGACAGAGTAGTATTCATTGATGCAGGAAAGTGAAGATTTCTTGTTCATGATGATGATGATGGTGGTGGATTTGAAGTCCTGGGTATGATCATGGTGCTCTGAATGATACTGCATACGTGTCTGAGAGCATCTGTCAGCTGGTCTGTACATCCTCTGAGCACCTGCACAGGTATGTTGTCTTGTGGCTTTCCACGGCTTAACTCTCAGCGGAGTTCTTCCACATCACCTGTGGGAGATGATGAGACGAGGGCTTGTCTTCCACGCTGCCAGTGTAGCCAATGTAGCTACTAATTAATGTTGTGTACTCCTCCAGGCTGGTAGAGCCATCATAGGGTTCAGCCTCCCTGAACATTTCCCAGTGCTGAAGTGCAGAGATGGCTTCCAGGGCAGCAGGTTTTTTTGCCAGCTTGAGATTTGACACATATGAGGAGTGGCTTGTATGGCAAGATTAGCATGGTCTGAGAAACTGAGAGCTGAGAGGCACTATTCGAGTCGAAGGTGGTGTTAAGACCTGTATGTTCTAGCAATGTTCATGTAAACAAGATCCAGCGTGTTTGCCTCACTTATTGCAACATACTGGTTGTAAAATGTGTGTAAAATGCCCCTGATCTTCATTCCATGAGAGTAAGAATTAATTCCAATTTTTTCCACTTTAATAGATTTAGTAGTGGGGGGGGGGGGGGGTTGCTGATCTGTTCATCTTATATGCTGGATCTGTGCATATTTCATGTAACAGAACCATACCAATCCAATGAACATTTTCTAATGAAAGTAGACTTTTACTGCATAATGACGATAGTGCTTGTGTTCTCAGGTGTTCCCAGATTCAAATTCAGCCCTGAAATCCTGCACTGCTATGGGAATGAAGCAGGGTGTGGTGTCCAACTTTGACATCCGTCTAGAAGGGGTCCTTCGAGGATGTGGCCTCCTCACTCACTTCTCCTTTCTTATAACTTCAGAAGAGGCAGGTGTGGCTAAGCCAGATATAAACATTTTTACCCACGCACTGAAAAAGTGTGGAGTGCCAGCAAAAAATGTAGCCCATGTTGGGGACCACTATGTGAATGACTACCTCACATCTCGGTCACTGGGTATATGTGGATATCTGCTCGACAGGCATGGAAACCAAGGACATCTGAATATTCCTCCACAGCATAGACTGCAGAGCCTAGATGAGCTACCAGCCCGACTACAAAAGGAAGCTGATTAGAAATGACTCATCTCTGTTGCTTAGCAGTTGATGTTCATAATAGAAGTTCACTTCTTGTTTTCCTTAAAAGCCTTTGCACTTTGTCCTTGATGTTGTGAGCTATATTGAAAAATGCTTACTTACATGTGCAGCTGACAATTGCATTAATTTATTAGATATTTGTATAGATAAAGTCAAGTAATAGACTGGGCAGATCCCTTGCAGTCTTGATGTACATGCATCAAGAAACAATTAGGATCAGTAAATCTATTGAATTAAGGTAGTCTTTGATTATAATGAATGGAAGGACCACAAATCCTTTCAAATGAAGTAATTGAATGGAAATTAAATAATTACTTATTTCGAGCTAAATGCTATAATGATGGCCTTCGCTGCTGTTTGTTCTGAGACAATAGGACAAATTTCAGATTACATTAATCTGTATTAATGAGAAAAATATTCACACAATTCCATGCATGAAGGAAAGGGTACTAGAGTAAAAAAAGTTTGTATTTTAAATGTAGCAGAACATCTTTAGTTTGTTAACGGGTAAGAGTACAAGTGTGCTGCCAATAAAAGCTATTTTGAATTGAAATGTCATGTTTTGTCAAGTTTTTTAGTCTTTTGTTTTATTCAACCTGCTGAAGCCCCTCCACTCTGATGAATTTCTTAGAGGTTTTGTCTGCCAGGACATCCACGAAAAGTGAACAGGCTGCAGATGCTTTAGGTCTTGATTAAGTGTCAGACATAAGGCAATGTCATAACGCAGTGTTTCAAAAAAATAGAAAAAAGTATGTATAGAAAAACATGATTTAATAATTATAAAATAGAAAAAAATATAACATGTAAGTATAGTAAGTATAGCTGAAAGCATTTAAGTGGACAACCTATACGGATCCATGCAGGTACAAGCTGTCAGTGATATGCTGATGTGACTGTTGGTAGGCCTTCAGTTTTTTGAGCCCCAGATTTGAAGAGCCCTGTTATATAGGTCAACAAACTATCATGAGATTGGCTAAACAGCTTTGGTGTAGACTGGAGCATGCAAGAGTTATTCCATGATATAAAGGAGGTTATGGTTTACATTGAAATACTCTTTATAGAAAGACTGATATCAGGGAATGTTCTATGACAGAGTGGAGGCATCACAGCATGAACCAAGACAAAACTGTGCCTGTAGTGTGCTGATATGTGCATTTCCATGCTGATCGGTCGCTGTGGTGAAGGCAGCTGGACAGCCATGCAGAGTTAACAGAGAGAGGTCATTACCCCTAATACCCAACATGCTCATTCTTCCCCATCTGCTTAAGCACAGATACCAGCAATGCCTGCACTCTCTTCAGACAGATAGCCTATTGTTCTGCTGGGCTGAAGCCAAGAAAAAAAAAATCAGAGACTAACCTTGAATTAACCTTGCATTAGCATAAAGGTCAGAAGCTGCAACATGTATGTTCAGCTGGGTCTTCTATTTAAGGTACAGCACAATTACAATCTGGGTTTAGTCCCTGCGTTGCTGGATTCTTCGCTCTTTGTGTCCGTTTCTCCGCTGTCTAAGCCTGTTGTGCATCTTTAGGGAGCACTTGCAGCAGAGCGCCTTAAATCAAAGCTGGCTTTAGAAGCTCAGCCAGCCGGCTCTGAGAGACTCCGCTCCGATCCAATTGCAAAGATAATGGGATTGGCAAACACATCTCTGGACATGGGGATAGCAGCACATGAGGATGAGAATGGGGTTGAGAACAGGAGAAGAGCAAATGAGAGATAAGGTCTAATGTTAAATCAAGGACAAAAAAAAAAAAAAATCATACACAAACATTAGGATGAACTTAGAACAAGGTGTCGACTCACCTGGCAAAAAAAGTTAACACAATGATTCTTTACAAATTATATTTTTGCTAGAACGGTATGTCCAAAGCTAAGCACCATTTAGGGCCTTTTATTTTTAAGAATAAAAGCCCCCAGTGCAGATGAGAATCACCAGCAATAGAAAACGCAGTCATTCAGAAACTGCCCTGCACGCATGCAGTAGTACATGGTCACTCAAGCCTTTACTCTCCTTTGCCCCGTCCTCCAGGGGCCGCCCCCCAGGCACACAAAAGGGTAAACACAAAAAACCAATAAATAGGCAGCACGTAAATAAAAGGACTTGAATTTTACCCTTAGCAAAAAGAGCACTCTGGTCGCACACTCTTTGTTCCACTGTGCCTTTTACTTTCCACGTTTCCGTTTGGCTTGCTCCTAAAATATTCAGTGGACGGAGGCAATAAATGGACAGAGCTTGAAAAAGCGAATTACTTGTAAAAGAAACAGAGAAAAAGCCACGGCACAAAAGAAAAGCTGAATAATAAATCAAAGCTAACTAGAGGACTAAAGAGGCCGAAGGAGAAGCTTTAGCACAAAAAAAAAAAAAAACACCACCAAGATAGTCAGCATTTTTTTTTAATATATATATTTTTTGAAAAACACATACATGCATATACAAAGTGGCAAGACAGATGCATAATGCAGCTGATCAAGTAGAACAAGTAACTTAGCTTCACTTAACCAGTGAAGATCACAAGCACAATTCATTTCTCCAGTCACACTAAGAGTGATACTTCTGTACACTATCAACACCGCATATCTTCTCCTGTATGGATCGACTGTATATAATACAAGGTTATACTGATACAGGGCATGGTAGTGTGTAGACAACGGTTGATTGCACTCAGACACACGCCTCATGATAAACTAGTTGATAGAATAACATACCTAGGAGTTTCACAAATCTGAGCAGAGCAAGAGGAACAAGCCATCATGAACACATGGTACAAAACTCTGGACAGTTTATGAGCATGACATCTTGAGTTACATTATGATTGGAACGTTAGATTAAGTCTCGAAAATCAAAATTAGAGAACCAGTCTAGAGATTTTCTTTTTTACTGAAAATCCTATTCTGGTGATTAAACACTCTGAGCTTCTCCTGCTTTTATATATTACCACAGAATATCCAACATTCCACAAAAATGATGTAAACATGCATCTCACAGCACAGTCAATATTCTTTCATTCATGTAAAAAATATCACTTTCTTTCTAGGCATTCTAATTTATTTTCCCATATTTGAATATATGAGGCTGACCTGAATGACTGAAATCAATTAAAGATCCATGTTAATCAGAGCATATAGCTTGAGTTTCTTTCCTTCACTGTGCATTTCAGGGCATTTGCCTCTATGAGAGTGTAAATCTTTTTTGTCTAGAGTGCTCCGTTCCAGCGCGACTCGGAGTCGTTACAATCACTACTGTTTATTCCATTTACCAAAGTGTACCAAGTAAACATACGTATTTCTTGTACTGGTTCATTTTTTCTTATTTTCACACCATCTGCTCAAAAGCAGACGCTTTTGAGTTCAGAAAAAGGTGCCGATTGATTAGGAACCACTGTGCCGTTGCATTCCCCTTCTCCACAGTGCTTATCCGAGTTCAGTTAGTTATTGTACATTTATATAAGAGCAAGGACAAAAGGCCTGAGGATAAATAAGAACAATGGTAAACAAGGTCTTAAAAACTCTAAAGGCTCCTTAATAGATCTGAGATGAATAATAAGCCTTGTACGTGTTCACGGTATACATAGTTGGGTGTGAGCATGTGCGCTTGTGTGTGGGCTTAAAATATGTAAGAGTGAACAAGTGAAACTGTGCAATCTACTCTTAAAGATGGCGATCAGTTCATTGCAATAAAGTCTGCACTCTTTCAGATTTAAATGTCTGCGGTGTAATTCTCATCTGTCCATAACAAAACCAGGCTCACATCTAAAGCCATAAGGTTTCAAATGGATTTTCTAAGAAAAAAAACAAGCACATCTAAAAGATGCCACTTCTAAATTCACACCATGAGGTTAAAAGTGCAGTTCGGCAGCCACTTGATGGCATTCTGGCAGTGCATGGTGAAAGTGTGTGAAAGCACATATGCTACACACCCAACCTTTCAGAAGTTATGAGTAATACAGAGTTTGATAACTATGGATTTTGATTTTAGATGGTGTACAATGTCAATATAAATGTTCAGACAAAATGTTCATGAGGTGTGTGTACCCATGTGTGTACTTATAAATATCTGGATAATATTTCAGGTGCCAAAAAAAAACATCTAGGAGCCACAAGCATAAAACACATATGGATTCCAAGACTTGAGTATGTGTTAGTGAATAAGTCCACCCTCAAAAGCCTCTCATTCTCTCTGAAACATCGTCACTAATTTTGGAGTTTTCCATATAGTTATTGCATAACATGTTAGAAGCATCTCCGGTACAAAATAATTGGCAAAAATGTAAAGGATTGTCTATTATAGTGTTTATAAAGAAACATTAAGATTGTAATTCTAGGATTGCTCCTCTGTTTTTGAGCAGAAGCATATGTGACATGCTCCTAATTAAAAGCTCCATTTAAAACTGTTCTCTTTTTTTGGTGAATGTGCCACACCCATAAACTTTGTGTCAAAGGGGTTTGTAACGCTCTTGCTTGTGATTTAAAAAAAAAAAAAAACATCAGCCGAGATGTTAACAGGTCCCTCTGCTCACATCTAAAAGAACACGGTTCTCATCATCAAGAATGTCCAACTCACTTCTTAAGAATACTTTCATTTCTCCATCTTACTTTTCACATCCAGCTTAGCAGCCCTTTGTAGGCGGTCCATTTCTCCTCCACCTGGGAGCTTTTCTCCGCAAGAGCTTGACTATGGATCTTCACTTTGCGATTCGTTTTATACACCTCCATCTGGACCAAAAGACCAGCACAAAAGTGGAGTCCAGAGTATTGTGTTCTGTGTTCCAAACATCAAACAACTGTCATCCATCGTTCCGCCAAAAAAAAAAAAAAAAATCGTGATGGAGTGTTTTAGTCCCCCTGAAAATAAGCATTCCTGCTGGTCTGGTTTTCCATTCGGATTCGTCTCTTACCGGCTGTTAGAGTCTGTAACGTTGGGAGCTGAGCTCAGGTTCAGTCCAGGGATAACCAGGGAGTTTTTTGGGAGTCTCAGTTGAAAATGGAGAGAATAGTCACACCAGTAATACAACTGAGGACCCATATTAAACCACTGTAGAGAAAATAGGAGTAGAAGGTCATTCAGTTGTCTATTGTATATTGAAGTCAGAAGTAAATACACTGCAAAACTAGCACAGAAGGAACAAAACTGGTTTGGACCTCACTAAGTCAATTCACAAGACGGTACCTTGCACATAGGGAGCATTTTCTGATGAGGAGACAGTGGTTGAGTGGAAAAGAAAAAGAAATGGGGACAAATGTCAAAAGTGACAAAGAAAGTTGGAAGTTTACATGCGTCTATTAATCAAAATCAAATGAAAATGCATGAAAGTGCATCTTTATATATCCAAATCAAATGTAAACATATAGGAACATCATGGCAACCTCGCATTCCAAGTGCTTGACAATACTGAGAAAATATGCACAACCCTCCTGTTGACAAATCTGATTAAAAGTTTGTCATAGCCCATAAACAAGATGCACTGTGACTACACTGGTGATGGTAACTGGCTGTTCTGTCTGGCCAAAATTCCAATAATTCCATTTCTAATTGCATAATTACAGCTGGAGTTTTTCATTTCCTCCACAGACAACATGACAGTCTGCTGAACAATGGGACCAAAACAGCTCCAGCATCATTTCTGCATATAAATAGGTGTTCATAAAAGGCTTCCATACTCAAGTAACCCAAACATTGATCGACTTTTGCTGCTGCACCCAACAGAAACTGAAATATGTTCGTAGATATTAGTGAACCTTATTCTAATTTGGTAGCTCATGTATACTGAAACAATTTGATTTTTTTTTTTAACAAAAAACATTGAATCAAAGCAGATCAGTGTACCCACATATGCCACAAGACATCAAAATGTCACTTTCCAATGTATCCGTCTCTCTATAGAGGAAGAATTAAAGGCAGAGAGAACAGCTGGATAATCAACATCCCAAATCCTCAGACTCACGCACCTCAGGCTGTGTCACACACATTCACACTCTGATAGCACCCCACTTGTGGTGATAATTAGTAACTGCATGACACTTTGGACACAACTCAGCAGTAGTTACAGCATTAAAAAAAAAAAGAAACTGAACTACAGTACCTGTCTCTGAGTGGCAGCAGGATGTCCCTCCCTTTATGACGCTATTTGGTTTCTCTGACCAACAGGAAAGTCCATGACCTCGCCTACACCCTCCTCGTCTCCACCAACAGCTGCAGAGAAATCACATTTGTAGTGATTAATACAACCAATGCGCCAGACTTTTCACACAAAATACACACGTGTTAGAATATTAGGCAGATGGCCGATTGAAATGTGTTTGTCTGTGACCCACACGCTAAACAAAACATCCAACCTTTAAGTCTGGTGTGGAGCCTCTATGCACATCTCACAGATGCTCATTCGGACTGAGATCTGGGAAATTACGGCCAAGTAAACACCTCAAACTGTTTACGTTCCTTAAACCATTCCTGAATATATTCTGCATTGTGGCAGAGAGAATTATCCTGTGCTTGGAACAATGTTTCGATAGATGGTACGCGTCAAAGTAACATCAACATGTATGCCAGGAACAAAGCTTTCCCAGCAGAACATTGTCCAGAGCATCACGCTGCCTCTGCTAGCTTGTTTCCCCCCCCAGTGCATCCTGGTGCCATCTCTCTCTCCAAAGAACATTGTGCTACTGCAGCTCTTCTGTGAGATCAGACCAGACAAGCCATCCTTCGCTCCCCCACGCACATCAATGTGTGTTGGGTGCCCATGACCCAGTCACCAGTTCACTGGTTATCCTTCCTTGGACTCATTTTGGCAGGTATTAAATTACTGCATACCTTGAACACCCCACAGAATGCGGAGATACTCTGACCAAGTGATCCAGCCATCACAATTTTGCGCTTGTCCTATTCCCATTTTTCTTGTTTCCAGCACATTAACTTTAGGACTTAACTGTTCACTTGCTTCCTCATGTATCCAATAAGAGAAATAAACTAGAGAGTAAAATAGGCTTAAGGCACACACTTGCTGAAAGGAAGTGGTGGGGGTTCTGTGCTCTCTAATCACCTCAAGCCATCCTAATCTCCTCCAGCCAAAAAGCGCTTAACAGTGCAAATAATGTTCTAATTTCTCTCTGTCAAGTTAAAATGTATAATATTGTAAAAAAAAAAAAATCTCCATAAAAAAAAGAAATCAATAGATCAATATCTGCCACGTGTGTAAAAAAAATTCTGTAACCAGTTATATGGGCAAACAGTCCTACACAACACTGCTGGAGACCAAGGAGAAGAAATAACAGAACATCCAAATTAGATCTCCCAGAAACACTCTGGGCCACAATCTGTTCATTTTCAAACAATGGAAGAACACACTTAGATAATGACAGTAGAAAAAGCCCATCAATGAAAGAAAAGATGCGCAGGTCTACAGGAGTGGACCTCAAGTCCACTTTTAGAGCTTCTGGACAACATGTACTGTACTGTACATGAAGTAAACTCTACATACTGTATCTAACCAGATGCTTTAGTATGATAAAAGATGACTTTAAATGTGAGGTTTACTGAATGCTGAAACAAACTTACTTTAATAGACTGCAAAGCAGCATGAGCAAAACACTGCCCACGACACACAGCACCAGCATGGTAGCCACTGTCTGCTGCCTGTGGTTGGTCGCTACCACGGCCAAGAGGTCTGCATGTTCACAGCGCATCCCCATGAAGCCTGGATGACACCTACACCCACAAAATGACAAACACAAATCAAGACATGGCAAGTAAGCATTAACAAATTTACTGCGATTGGTATAAATTGTATAATCTATAACTAACTAACTATAACGAACACAAGCTGCTTTGACTGCAAGGCAGTAAAGTTACGGCATGCCTGGAAACAGGCCTGTGATGAAACAAACTTCACTGTTCTTTGATACTTTTATGAATGGAACCGGCTAGTCATTATTTCCAGACAATTAAAAAGTACTAGAAACCCAGTTAATTATATAACAGTAAAGTGTACCGTCTTTGTGCAATTATTTTTTAATATTTTTCGTTTGATGAAGCACACAAAGCTTCCTCATATATTCAAGCCCAGTATATTGTTCTATACTTTGTAATTATTATTACCTCTTAAATTATGTGGACATTTTACATGTGCAATTCTGACTCCCAGGATGATTCACCTCTTTCAAATGTAGTGATAAAGCGGAACACACACACTTGCATAAACTATTCACATGACAATGATACTAACAAGGCTTGGTTTATATAGTACAATTGTGTTAAATCAACAGTAAGTTATTCAGTCAATAACAAGACACACTTGTTTAGACCTAGACAGGCTCACATAAGAACCTCGAGACTGAAATTTCTACAAATGAGTCATAGTCTGGCTGCAGCGGACCTATAGATTGGGTCACAGTTATGGTACTATGTGTTTCCTCACGACCTAGCTCCAAGGGTTATTTGGTGCCAAGGATATGTTGATGCATTATAAATATAGATATATATTATACATTCCAATCTTCCTACTAGTGGCCCACTAAATACTATAATCACTTACATCATAAGTAGATTATACTGTAGTATGATGTGATATCTGCCATTTCCAGCACTTTAAATGTTCACTGTTTGTGCAGAATTGCTTCAATTAAATTAGATTTTTAGATGAGCTCTCACATCATCAAATAAGATGAAACAGCACAGAAATGATAATTACTTGTTGCCTATTTAAAATACTAACATCCAGCATGATCAGCGAGAGGCTACATATCATATACATGCATTAACTGATCTATATTTTTAATTAAATCCACAATGCTTTTTCCAGGGTTTCATAGTAAAAACAATGGTTCTAAATAGAACCATGAACACCCAAAGAACCAGTTCCATGTACAAATGCTTCTTTGCTCTGGCCATGCTCAGCACAACGCAGATTAAAGTAGAAACACCAGCCGTTTTTTAACCTGAAAACTCAGCAGGAGTGGAAATAGAAACATGCTTGTTGAGTATGTAAGCTTTTCAGTTACAGATTATTCTCATTTTCTTATCCTTGTTTTCTATTGTGAAATATGATCATTAGTGCTTAGAAATAGAAAAAAAAAAGAGTTTATATTATCCACCATACTTTGCTTCAGAAAAAAAGATTAAGGAAAAACATCTAACTTTGCCATATAAGCTATATATTGAAATGAACCTAGAGCCATTCTAAAGCGAGACAAATGTGGGCATACATGTTTGTGCACCCACAGTAAGAAGGTGTGCTTGTGGTACTTACACACACGCAGGCGTCTCCTCCAGGATGAGGAATCGGCACGTGCCATGGAAGCAGAACTGACTGTGGGAGTCAGGGCAGTCAGCAAAGTGCGAGTGAACTGCTGCTGCTATAAACTCTACAGCCAGGAGAGAAACAGAGAAGGGCCATGGCAATATACATTTTTGAAATTTGTTTTCTATCATTTCATATTTTAATGGTGTGCATAGATAGCACAGCTATTGGAATTTACTAACTCCTTGCAAAAAACTCAGCAGGCATTCTGGTGAAATGAGGTTCCATATCCTCTGCAAATCAGAACCTCCTTTCTCAGTGTTTGCTTTCATTCCATTACTTTTATTCCCTCCCGCTCACTCACTCTCTTAAGACATCTAAGCAAAACAAGACGAAGTCAGACATAGTGGCTTTAACCAGGCTTCTCTCTCTCAGCACAGTTTAATTTATTTATTTTAATAACATTTTTTGCAATAAAATTCTTATTTCATCATTCTAAGCTTTGTCTTCCAGAGCTTCTTTAATTAAACACCGAGTCTTTCAAATCATTTGGCCGTGGCCTGTCTACCAAGGCCTTTTGTACAGCTAAAGCAAGTAATGGCACTCCTGGAACAAGCACACTATATGCTCACATGCTCCACGTTTACTCATCAATAAAGCCTCACTACTTTTCATACCAAACACATACAAACAATAAGAGATTAAAATAATTACAGCTTACTTCTGACAACTGTAGTAGTAGTAGTAGTAGTAGTTGTAGTAGTAGTACTTGTGGCGGAGGTAGAGCTGATAGTAGTTGCTGTAGTGGTGGTTGCTGGGGTTGAAGTCGCTGTAGTTGTTGCAG
Organism: Hemigrammopetersius urotaenia; assembly: GCA_037974485.1. Lineage (NCBI taxonomy): Eukaryota > Metazoa > Chordata > Actinopteri > Characiformes > Alestidae > Hemigrammopetersius > Hemigrammopetersius urotaenia. The sequence goes on along the minus strand of JBBPDC010000109.1, from coordinate 12,707,090 downwards.
AGGTAGAATTTTCTTGCACCTGCCCATATGTAAATAAAGAGCCTACAAAACAAAACACGAAATGTATTACATACATCCGATCGGCCAGAGTGACAAGAGTGGCACATTTCCATCCAAAGCGTGACTCTGAAATAAACTCACTAATATTCTCCTAAAACTGACATGGTAAAGTCACTTACCCAAGGATCCAAAAGACTGAAATATAGTGAAACTCATCACTACTACAACAAAGACGAGGCAGCAGAACAACAGCATCACAAGCCAGAGAAGAGAGATCCTAAGCAGCATAAGGCAAAGTGGAGAACTGCTCAAGTGAACCAGACCCACCAGGGTTCGACTGCTTAATGCCAGTTTACAAATAGATTGAGGTTAATTACACTGTCACAGAATAAGAATGGAAGCAAATGAACTTTGACTTTTCTATGATCTGAGAGATAAATTAGGGAGCGCCCAAGTAAAAATAGGCTTAAGGCACACACTTGCTGAACGCCGCTGTTGGGGATTCCATACGCTCTAATCACCTCGAGCCATCCTAATCTCCTCCCGCCAAAAAGCGATTATAAATGCAAATGAGGTTTTCAATGCGCTCTGCCAGGATAAAAGAATTCCATGATGTTGATAAAAATCTCTATAAAGAGGAGGAAAAAGTAGAAAAAACATAATGCGTAAACTATTATTATCATCAGGGTTCTGTAAACAGTTATACGGGCAAACAGTCCTACACAACACTGCTGGAGACCAAGGAGAAGAAATAACAGAACACCCAAATTAGATCTCACAGAAACACTCTGGGCCACGATCTGTCCCTTTTTAAAACAATGGAAGAACACACTTAAATAATGACAATAGAAGAAGCCCATCAGTGGAGATGCAGGTCTACAGGACTGGATCTCAGGTCCACTTTTAGAGCTTTCGGACTTAAACCACATGAGCCCTAAACACTTACGGTTCTGCAAATGCCTGGAAAAATCTAGCACCCCATGAGGGCATGTATAATTTCAGAAAGCTTACAGATATGACAGGAATAAGACAAAAGAACATGAATATGAAAATGTTAATTCAGTCAGGTAAACACTCACAGGGGTGATAGACAGTAAACGTTTCAGATGCCTTAGTCACCCAGTGCTACATTACAGAAAATTCTGCACAGTCACTGACCATTTTATATTTGTTATATATATACACATGTAAATCAGAGAAACCAGAGACCAGCAGATTTAAGTGTTTAACATTTCAACTTAACCTGGCAATTAACTGGCAAGTTCAATGGCAGGTTTGAGCCGAATCTGGCCCTTCAGGATGAAAGTTACCACCCCGTGTTAAAATGTTATGATATGGATAGCTGCAATTCCAAGCATCATCAATATCTAAAAAAGCGGACACATGTAGTAACGAGGCCAGCATTTGGTTACTTGTCCAATTTTGGGTCTTAACCTTTGTCTTCCTACATCTCTGTCAATTCAGATTTATTTACACAACTTTTTTTCTTTTTTTTTTACAGCTGGCGATGTTGCTAAGCAGCTCTACAGAATCCGGGTCAGATCCCCTAAAAAGCAGCGAAGAAAAACTTGAGGAAAAAACCTTAAGAGGAACCAAAACTCAGAAGGTGAAACCATCCACCTCTGGTCAACACCAGAACAAAACAATAATAATAATAATAATAATAATAATAATAATAAACTAACTATCCGGTCTAGTGTGAGAAATTGGTAGTTTGTCAGGTGTAAAATCTCACTACTGATTCTGATCTTTCCATCTGTCCACCAGGATCTTTTATTTCCAGCTAAACTCTTCAAGGTTCCAGTAGATAGTGGAACAGTCAAAAATGTCTGTATTTTCTTTTACACATAAGTGCACAGTGTCCGTTTTCAGAGAGAGACCCTTTATTGCCCCATTACTCTGCATTCATTCAAAATTCTTGACACTCCAATCTTTATTTTGTTTTGTTCAGAGAAATCTGAAACCTCAGCAGTTCCATACTGTGTCGTATGGGGCCAAGTGAACGTTGTTCCAATTTGCACTACAGCGGTGCCTCTTCTACTGTAATCAATGAAGCCAACTTTGTAGCTGATTAGAATGTTCTGGTTATTCAGTGTATGGGTCAAACATAATATTTGGTTCCCAACATTAGATGGCAACAGACTGAAAAATGTCAAGCTCAGAAATGTTGGAATGGATTTAGGTCCCAAATACTCCTTTCAGCTTTGAGTGGAAAGTTCCATTAAAAGCAGAAATCAGTACAGCTTATACTTAAACCAGAGAAGCTGCACATCCAATGCCCCTAAAGCTTTAATACTTAGATAATAGAGACTGCAAATCTGACTTGCTGAGGATTTTGTATAGTCACAGATCAGTGAAGCATTCTAACAAACTGCTGGAACAAATGCTTTTATAAATTAAAATCTGTGTTCTAATAATCCGAAACATAGCCAATCCTCGGCTAATAACGGAATTAAGTATCGGGTTTAGCATAGTCATGCTCTGCCTGCATTTGGGATGACAAAATAAGCTTAATTTCAAATAGTCACCACAATTTGACCACATTAGTCAAGATTCTAGCTAACACATATCTGACATATATCTACAAAAACCCCCATTACAATCTTTATACATGAGTCAGCTCGAGGAATGAGATTGCGATTTCTACCCCACCCACAGAACACTTTCAGAGAGACCAGAAAATCTAGGGGCCTTTAACAATGAGGAAATATTTTTTATTATGGTGGCAATCAGTTGACATTACCACACATAACCAATTGAGGACAATAACTGCATATTATTTCTGATAAGTTTTGTACAGGGATTGTACAGTACAGATAAATTATTGCTAAATTATATTACATACATACTGCTGCTGTAATACACCTTCCACAGCATGCCCAAGTAAAACTTAAAAATGTATGAAAAAACATACGTTGACTATTTCTTTAATGTGATGAATCCCAATAAGTAAAATGTATATTCTTTCATTGCTTTATTATACAAATACACTGGTTTTGCTTGATTTTGCATGAGTAATGCACTATATTATTCTCTTAGATCACGTGAAATTTCTAGAACACCCCAGCTCTTACAGAGCACAAGGAAAACTTTTCTAAGTTTAAGTTCTCATAATGTATAATGCATAAAGATCAGTACTGCAAAGGCTAGTGCTGCAATAATGATTACCAAGAGTATAGAGCTCCAGTAATATGTAATGGCATATAACCATGAGGGCACATAATGGTATAAAATCATAATGGCATATAAAATCTGATGACACAACAGCTTGCTGAGGCAGGAACTCCATCACTGCTGAAACCAGGGATAAAGGATAGCAGCAGAAGAATGGCTCTATATTTAAACTAAGCTCCTTAAACCCTAGTAATGACAAAGAAGCAGCACCATGCACCTGTGAAGTTTTCTCAAAGCTCACAGCTCTGACAGTGCCACTTCCTTACAAACACACTCTCCTCCATATGTGCGCGCAATAAAGATTATGCCTGCTGAAAATACACTGAGCAGTCCTAAAACACTCACACCATTCATATACATACATACACACATTATATATATATAATTATACAATCCTTTACAACAATAATATATATGCATACATACATTGTGTTTGTGTATGCGTGTATATATATATATAATGCCTTTCCCAGTTTGATGTAACGGGTTCTTTGCCTGGCAATTCAGACATGATTTGGACGGTTTTAATTAATACACACCTGAAACATAGACCAGATAAACTCACCGATTAGGAGAAATATCGTGTCCCAAAGAGCCCGATACATCTTTATTTCAGGGCGATTCTGTAGTCGATGGTCTGTGGCGTTTAAATCTAGTTTAAGTTTGTTTGTCCTCCAGCGTGGGGCCGGTGGGCACGCGTGTGTGCCTGACGGAAACAGAAGGAGCAGCTAAGAGAGTCCTGCGGTTCTTACAGCTGACTTCCATAACAGCCAAAAGGACCTTAAACCACTCTTTCTGGCGTCCTCGCAAAAAGCCATGCGTCCATTTAGGGTTTTGTAAGTCAAGCTTACGGTAGTTGTACCCTTTCTCATTCCTCGATCATTCAGATACAAACTACTGCACCAAACTGACCGCAAATCAGCAGAGAAATCACTTAAACACTAGAGCCCAGCACTGTTACCCAATTACATCCTCCACACCCTTCACCCTGGGAGGGGGGTGAGGGAGTGAGTGAGTGAGGGAGGGAGGGAGAGAGAGGTTTGCAGGAAATTGCCTGTCTATCATCTGTTTAAGTGAAAAGTAAAAAATAAAATACATCATTGTAGAATATACGTTTTAACACTTACATTTGACAAAGTGTGAACATCTCTAAAATTTGCATCCAAGCAGGTGTTCTTGCTCAGCCAGCTAACTTTAAGCTCAGTCTTGTGATGGAGTTGACTTTTCTTCTGGGATGCACCACCACAGCAATTCAGGCTGCAAACCTACACCTGCTCCGGAGTCATCAGCTAGTAAATGCAAAGAACATACTAAAACACAAATGCCACCACATCACTTTCCTACCCTATATCAAACAAGGACATGAAACTTTTCAGAAGAAATCAAACAAGTAGTCACACACACATCTGCATATATGTATGTATGTATGTATGTATGTATGTTATGTATGCATGTATTGTGTGTAATCTTGTATTAAAACTATCCCTGTTCCTGGATTTCCTTGATCAATAATGTGCTCTGATTCTATGCTAGCAGGGTTGGATTTTGCCTCAATAATTGCTTTACTTTCTTGTTCCTGAAAATATCTGCTGAACTCCAGGCTCCACGTTTCACAGCCATACACTTCACACACTTAGCTCAAGTATCTAAACTTGGGTCAACAGAAAACGTTGTTCACCACTGTTGTGTAAAATGAGTTATTTGTGGCAGCATTTGCTTGAATTTGTGAGCAATTTGTGACTTTGCTTGAATGCACACTAATGTGATGTATTTCCAAATTTATAGTATGCAATAAGACGGCAATCTCTTATTGATTTAACAATGATTATCAATGACAGTCTTAAAGTCAATATGTGGAATTTATTGTTTTTTAAAATGTGAGTCTCCTGAAGCTCCAGTCCTGGCTTTCCTTCAGCATGCAGTAACCCTATGAATGACTGTGGCAGGCTAAACTAACATTTATTTTTATAATGTTAGTTTAAAGTTTAGTCCATCAGGTCACACTTAGCAGTTTTTGCAAAGACAAGAAAGGCAAAGAAAGAAATAGACCCTTCAAGAATTAAAAGCAATACAATTATTTTATAAGTATTTTTCCTACTCAATGAGAAACTATGAAAAAAATCACTGCTAAAATGTTCTTCATCATCCGGACCATCAGTCCCGGCCAACGCATCAGTACGCCGAAATAGCTCAGTTGGGAGAGCGTTAGACTGAAGATCTAAAGGTCCCTGGTTCGATCCCGGGTTTCGGCAGAAGGGTGGCTTGAATTTTAGGGGCAGCTGGTAGCCTAGTGGTTAGGGCATTCGCCCTGCAACCAGAAAATGCGGGTTCGATTCCCAAGACACTGCTGAGGTACCCTGAGCAAGGTACCGTTCCTGGCTGCCCCCTGCTTCACTTGGTGAATGGGTTAAATGCAGAGGTTGAATTTCGTGCTATGGTGTGTTCACGTATGACAAATGCTCTCTTTCACTTTCACCTGCCGGTTGCCACCTCACATCTGTGAGGAGCTCAACAACCATGTCTGAAAGTAGAACACTGTCTTGACTTCAGTCCATCATAGATGATGCTGATCACAGTGTTGAGGTGAACAGAGAAGCATTTTTAGCCATGGGGTCACCAGCATAAAGTGCTCTACTGAACACCACAGAAAATTCTTCCTCTTTACTGCCATCAGACTCTACAACCCCTCCCTCTGCTTCACACCCACACAATCATCTGTGCAATAACCTGCTGCTACTCTGATTCTTACTGTGTGCTAAAACATCACTATGTGCAATATCTTTTTAGATGCTATCGTTTATTTAATGCAGTTTATTTAGTATTCATGTGCAGTATCCCTCCTTATGTCACTTTTATGTGCAACAATATTTCAGTATAGAGTTCAACTCCAACCCACTATTGTATTTATATCAACTGCTCTTTCTGACCACAGCATTTTGTGTATATAGCTTAGTGTGTTTAACACAAAGCATTTTCTGAGTATTTACTGGAGAGGTTTTTTTTTCTTTAATACCATTTTTGGTATTGTTCTTGTTATTGTGTCTCTATGTCTCGATGTTTCTGATCAGTCTAAAAAATATATATATTTCAAACAATAATGGATAGACTAGCCTAACTGTTTTCATAGTCCTGCCATTTGACCAGCCACATTTGTCAACACTTCATTTGTCACATGACCTGTCAGTTGACTTCCTGTTTTGGTTTGATTCAATGAAATCACAAAGTAATCACTTCAGGTTTATTTACATATTTATAGGTTCTGTCAGGGCTCTCAAGTGTCACGCTCACACGCATCTGACTGTCTTCACACGCTCACACGCCACACCTCCGATTTCTCACGCAGAATCTAGGCTGCCCATT
>JBBPDC010000109.1:12662410-12682837 GCA_037974485.1 Hemigrammopetersius urotaenia | reverse complement strand
CAAAATATATATTGGAAATGATTTCTCCAACTAATACGCTTAGCAACAATGTACAATACTTGGTCACATATCACAACAACCAACTTCTTTCTGTCAAAATCCTCTCAGCATACCCCAACAAAAGGCTGCTGGTTTCAATGGCAATAATTGTTTGAAAAAGGTCCATTGAATCAAATAATATTACAAAAGATGTAGGCTAACAAAAACACATGCATTAATGGTTACTAAGTAACATTTAGCCAGCGTGAGATGGAAATGACAGTAAGCAACAGACAGAAATACGTTGCCATGCTAACTTGAACAGCGATATAAGGGGCCGGCGTCCACACTAGACAAAGAGGTAGGGCTGCAACTATGATCCATTTCATGGAGTTCATCACACTATGGTAAATTGACCAATGACTACTGGCATTCATTTCTTAATTGTGGCCATGAAATATCATGGAAAAGCAGCAGTGTTACCACTCAAGTTTGACTTGATGTTCCTCCAAATATAAGATTGCAGCCTTACTTGAATATGCACCTTGACTTCATACAGCACAAGCTAACTGCAGTGGTACATGTGGATACATGCAGTGTAGCAGCCAGCAGATCTGGCAGCCAGCATTGATCAGTTGTTTCTATTTATGAAGATAAGGAAGTTCAATTAAGGCAACAATATTGCCTATATTGTTTACACACACAAAATTCTAAAACTGACAGGATCCGTCTTTTTATATTTTAGCTTTTTTGTCTAAAAGATTAAAAGACCACACTTAATCCGCAAGTATGCATCAGTATCAGATATGCAGGGAAACTTCTACACAAAGCTAGAAAAAATACAGAACAGTAGTGTTGCTTCCTAGATTTTCTCCACATCTCAACACTGTGTCATCACATTTTAAAATGAAATAAATGGAATTGATATCTAAATCTCTCAAAGTGATACGTCTGACAAAGTGAACTGAAGAATTTCAAAGTGTGGCCTATACTTGCGTTTAAAACGTTTCCATCATTCCATTAAATGAAAATACCTGAATGTAATTAAATCTTATTGTAAGTTATATTACAATATTTTTAACATTCACTCACTGGACAGTGTTAAAAGAATGATGGAAATCAGCCGTGATGACACATTAGTGCAACGATATGGGCCATGTATGAGTGTTGGTGAGTGAGTGTTTATGCAAGCAGATGCAGTATTCAGCAGCAGGGTGAAAGAGTGAGTGAGCGAACGATAAGGACGCTGTGGGGAGAGGCTTGCTTGCCTTCCACTGCGCACTGGCGTCCTGAGTGGTAGGGAGCGCCGTTGCGTGTCTGTGGGCCGTTGGCACGCGGTTCTAGGAACTGGTGAGCTGAGGAGGGAGGGAGCATGGACGAGCCGTGATGCGTTTTTACATGTACCTTTAGGTAGGACGCAGTGGAAAAACCTGAGACCATTGAAGGAGCAAAAAGTAAAACAAAGAGAAGAAAAGAAAAAAAACAACAAAAAAAAAAAAAACAAGCAGAGATTTGATTTACATCGCGATGCAAATCTCTCACTTTCTTGGAGACTATGATGAGAAAAAGGGCCTTGCATCAGTACTGACAGACTTTCTTCTTTCACTATCAATGAACAACTTAACAATCAGTAATTCACAAACTGCTTATCTAAAAAAAACGTTTCTGCATAAACAGTCCTACACCACAGAAGTCAGCAAAAAGCTGCTGTTTCGTCCCATCTGTTAGTGAATCAAATCTCAACCAATAAACTCAGCTTTACAAAACTGTCTTTATGTGAACACTAGCGTGCATTCTGGCATGCATACAAAATTAGAAAAGATTAAAAGCAATCATTTTAAGCTCTTGTAATAGACACCTTACAAAATGCAGTTACAGACGCATATATGGGAGTTACCTTTATTGCATATGCTGCAGTAGTTGTGAGGTCCTTCGCTGTGTTTTTTCAGATGGTCTGTCATGTAGGCAGCCCGTAAGAACTTTCCACACACTTGGCATGGTATTTTATCCTCATGGCAAGCCAGGTGTGACCTCAGACGATCCCGTGTTGCAAACGATGCATTACAAATCTGTAAAAAATATTGCACATGTTCATATACATTATTAAAACATTTCATTAAACAATCACGCATTTTAAGATTCAGAGAGTGGCGTTCCATGCTTCTCACCTGACATTTGTGAGGTCTTTCTGAGGTGTGTACCTGTTTTATATGTCCATTTAGATGATCTGGCCTGTAAAGGAAACACACACTTGACACACTAACTGGACTGCTGGAAAGGAGTAAGGGTCACAAATAGGACATTGCCGCACACGCATTAATGGGAATGCCAGTTTGCAACATGCTTAATATTTATATTTATAAGACCTGAATGGGAGGACAACTGTCAGAAAAGACAAAATGCAGTTAGGACTCGCAAACGCCAACAGGTCAGTAATGTAACACTGGTACTTCTGACTCACCTGGAGAAGCCTTTCCCGCAGCTCTGGCACACGTACGGTTTCCCCACCGAGCCGTCGTGGGATCGGACGTGGTAGGACATTCTATCTTTCCTCTTGAAACGCAGACCACACACGGGGCAGGCGTAGGGCTTTTCTCCGGAGTGAGAGAGCTTGTGCCGGTTCAGGTGGTACACGTCTCTGAACACCTTACCGCAGAGCTCGCAGCCCACATGTCTCCGCGTCCTCTCCCGTTTGCGGTGGCCATCGGGGGCTCCAAGGGGTGGTAGGCCGTTCTCGTGCAGCCCGGCCTGGGCCTGGATCTGCGGTATGGCCGCCTGGGCCATGTCCGGGGGGATCAGCTCCCTTCCCCCGACGCCAGCGAAAGCCCCGTGCTCCGCCTCGTGGCTCCGCAGCTGCGCGAGGTCTGTGAACACCTTCCCGCAGAGGGCGCAGGCCAGGAGGGCCTCGCTCTCACCAGCAGCGCCAGGCTGACTGCTGCCGCTGCTGAAGGCGGAGATCCCGGCGCCCCCCTCTTTCTTCGGTCTGCCCCTGCCTCGCTTAGAGCCCGGAGAGCCCTCTCCGTTGACGGGGTTTCCTGTGAGGTGTGACGGGGACACTGAGAGCCTGCTGGCCGCAAGGGAGCCGTCGCTAGACGGCGCAGGACCACCAACACCAAGACCCCCTTCCCCACCGTCCCTGTCCACAACGCACTGATCCGAGAACACGGCGCCGTTGTTCACATCCATATGTGGCTGATTTGACAGGTCTCCGGCCGTGGAGCGAGGAAAGCTGTGCTCTCCTCCTCCCGCTGCACCCCCTCCTCCCCCCCGAGACGGAGGGACGAGGATTTGCACGTTAGACTGTTTGATAACCTCCTGGCAGATCTCGATCACGGAGCGCATGAGGAGGAACTTTGCCGCCGTCATGAGCTCGGGGAAGCACTCGAGGCGCACTACGATCCGCGAGGTGTAGGCGAAGTCCAAGATGTCTCGGAAAACTTTGGGGCTGATAGTGTGCATCTCCAGCTCCCTGCCCTCTCCGTCGCCCTCGGCTGGGCAGCTGAACACCGACTCGAAGTACTCGCTGCACGCCGCCAGCACGGCCTTGTGCGCCGGGAAGCTCTCCTCGCCGACGCGCAGGATCACGTCGCAGAACCTGCCTCCATCTTTCCTCTGGCTGTTGAGGTTGTGGAGCATCTCAGCGCTGTGTTTGCTCACCTGGTACGTGTAGGAGGAATTCCACGGCTGCTCGGTTCTCTCCATGCCGCCCGCGTTCAAACGGCGACGCCTTTAATGCATAGGACTAAAAACGCGAAGAGAAACTCGGGATAGAAAAAAACACAAAAAATCTCCCTTTCTTTTATCAGCGAACACCCCTCTCCGCTTTAGCATCTAACATGTTAGCAAGCAAAAAATGGCAGCCCCCCAGCTTCCTGTGAACTTTACCCTTTATTTGGAGGGGAGGGGGTGTCCGTCCTTGTTTTGTTTTCTCTTTTTGCCCAGTAGAAATAAAAGAAGAGTGGATTCGTTTCGCGTGGGCGGCGCGCCTTCACGCCGAGCGCGCTCCACCTGCACTGCGTTTGTACACACAGACCGGAGATTTACACTTTATATATTTTGTACAATGTTCATCTTCCTGGTTTCTGCACCCCCTCCGGGCCGTTATGAATTCACATCCTTGTTTTCCAGTGAGCCCCCTCCCCCTTTCACACCCCTCCCCCTAAACCAGACGCCACTCGGTGCGCCCAGGCACGCCTCGTCTGGTTCCGACCCACACACCGTACGGTCCCACCGAGCTCCAGACACAGATATTGTGTGAGAAATGTGAGAAATTTCATAGGTTGGTTCAGAGGAGCAAATGGGCCCAAGCTCCGCCCCCACCCCCCGTGATGTATGTGAGAGGAAAACAACCCCCTCCCCATCTAAACAGACACCAGATAAAGCCGTCCAAAGCCTTTTCTCACCCTTCATGTGTGGTTCGTCCCATACGGAGTAAACCAAGCTGGAAGTCAACCTCACCTGACTGGGCCAGAGAGAAAGTCTTGTTATGTTTAAGAGAACTAACAGCTAAGCCTAAATTCAGTCAGTAATCTTCAAAAAAGTAAAGTCAATTTTGTTTCCACTTAAACCATTTCAGTGAGAATTGGGTCTTCCTGGCGAAAGCTGTTCCCAAAGCTATAACTGACATTCACAAGCAGCTACCCGCACACACCTCAGCTGCCTTGCCGATTTCTTTCTCATGTGAATCTTCAATGACTAAAGGAGAACCTTCTGGGGAGCTTGGATACAGGATGATGTCCAAATGTGAGGTCTAGAAATGATTAAAAGATATGGAGTAGATACATAGAACATAAAGCTTTAAAGCTTCATCTTTGAGAGATAGTAGAAAATAAAGCTCCAGTCTTGCTCCAGATTCATGGGTTGCATCCCTCCACTGTGATGTGACCGCTTAACACTGGGTCTGGAGGGATGGGGAGAAAATGTAACAGACAAAGAGGAAATTTTGCACAAGAACATTAAATGTGTTTTAGCAGTGGAGGAAAAATTGATGGATTTATTAGTGTAAATCTGTAACAAGGATTATTTGGATTGCATCAATCAGAAATACAGGAATAAATGGCTGCATGGTAGACTACTTTATCTAGGGTATCTTAGGTGTCCTGGAGAAATACATGCTGGATGCATGTTGGTGCTCTCATCGTCATCTTTCACTGTGTCCACATTTGTGCTTTTCTCTATTTTTAAGAGCTGGGGCACTTCATAAAAAATATGCGGCTGCAGCCTTGGACACCCAGACCTCACAGCACCTATTGTAAATATGGAGATGAATAAACCAGCATATAGAGTGACTGATATCACTGCTCTCCTATTTGGCAAAACCACTTTTTACTGCTGGATCTAATTGTGATATTTAATGTTGTGACCTCTTGGCATTCTACAATTCAAGAAATCTGTATACAGTACAGAACACATTTTTATCAGAAAAAAATGATCAAATACTCAGTCGACAATTTTTTTTCTCAGTGTCTGCTATGTTCTGAGGATGTTTCTTGCGATTGTGATTTCACCTTGAACACTGCCATTCCTACACACAAGGCAAACCCTGCCCAGACTTTGCTCATTTGTGGTTCCCCACTGGTGGAACAGGCTGCCTAAGGCAACCAGAGTAGCAGAATACTGCTCTAGCTTCTAAAACCTCATGTAGACTCATCTATTCAGAGAGCATCTCCTCTATTGATGCACTACTCTTACACTGTCCTGCAACTCATGTTTCCTCATATTGTAAGTCACTTCAGATAAAAATGTGTGATAAATATATGGGGGTCAAAAGTTTTTTTAAATTCTTGGTGGGCATGGAACCAGGCATCTCGTGTATTTCCCTGAGTGGATATGTGGGGAAGATCAAACAAATCAGGACAGACATGAAATATAGAAAAAGTCACGATTTTGACACTGATTACATTGCCTTTCAGATTGCCTAGCGAACATTGCCTTGTTGTCAATGCACTCTGTAAGGTCTGGTCCAACTCAAAACACATTTAGGCTACAAGCTATCCAGGAACACCTCAGGAGAATGTCACTTTTCTGGGTGGTAGTAGACACCGGAAACCCAAGCCTTTATTCCAGTACCTTCTTTCCATAAGTGAATAACCCCTTACTCATCATGCCTGGATTTTCCAGCATGTTCCAGTCAGAAGGCTTCAGAGCAACTCAAATATTAAAATAGTATTTCACTTTACATTCCAGTGCAAGTAATCATGTGCTAGTGCCTGGTGGCTGCACCATCAACTGGAGCAGTAAACTGTGTGTAAAAAGATCCAACTGAAGTCAGACACAGCTTGAAGTGATGTACACTTAGGTCTGTGTTTTTGGCCTGTTACAATGTACTTCAGTTAATGAATTTCTATATTCTTACATAACCTGTTATAATGGCAGATGGGGAAGTATGAGGGCAAAGCTTAAGCATTCATTCAAACTATGTCTCGGAGGTCAACTCTCTATCGTAGCCAAAACTGACCAGCACTGAGGTGCTGCCTGTCTTACAGGATGAAAACTTTTCAAACATTAACCAAATTAGTGGCTTTGTAAGTCACAGTACTGGATTGCCCCTATTCTTGTGAAATGCTCTCTTGTAGATACATAGAATTCCTATCCATCACCACCTAAGATTAAAAGGTTAGGCAATGTTTTTTCCCCCCTCAGCGTATCTATCGTTATTCATTCTAGGACAATGCCATAAGCTATCTTATACATTTTCAGATCCCAAAGTGTAGGTACTAGCCAGGTAACACAGAAAGACACCCAATATTGTCAACAATTCAAATCAAGTGTGTTGCATTACTTGAGATAAAATGGAGGTCAACAGAAGGTGCTATGCACTTCTGCAAATAAAACTTCAAATCAGTCATCAGTACAAATAAAGCAGTGTTTAATGAAACTTAGCAAAAATAAGATTGTTTACCGTTTCTGGGTTATATTCTTTTCATAACTAAGTGGTTTTGTTGCAATCCCCCCACCGAAATTTGCAACGTTTGAATTCCCCACAGATTAAGAAAAAAAAAAAAAGACAGTGTGAATTATTTTTATTGAACATTTTTTTTTATAATCTGTGCTCCTAAATCAAAAGCACATTTCTTTGAGTCAAACCCCTGACACCCTAAAACAACCGTGATTCAGCGCAGTGCTTCTCTTCTGGAAGAGGGAGGAAGAGGAGGGGGAGGAGAAAACAGAAAAAAAAGGCACATACACACTGCAGCCCCCCTTGGGCTCAGTTCTAGCAGGTTCCAGCGACTCTTGTCCAGCGAGAAGTTGAGTAGATTAAGTGAACACTGTTCCTAATCCGTAGACATCCTCAGTCCAAGAAACTCAGTGCAGCCTATTCCCACTCTGTCCAAATTCAGGGATGGAAATGTGGGACAACACAACTTGTGAAATAGGGTCAGCCAAAGGGGAAAAACAAAACAAAAATCTTTAGTGCCCCTATTCTATGCTTTGAAAGCTTTCCCCACTACAAGACAGGAAAAAAAAGAAAGCTATGTACAGGGTGGAAAAAAAAAAATCCATTCCCATAATCTGTACAATTCTGGCCTATACATTATTTACTTTTTACTGCAAATAAACTGAAAAGAGAATTTACAAAAAAGGACAACACAAAGGACACTAGAAAGACACCCTACATTACTTGATCAGAAAAGTGACAGGGGAAGAAAAAAAAAAAAAAGTCTAGAACTTGCCCTTTTCCCTTTTTCTCTCAACTTTTAGGCCTTCTTATAAATACCACCAACGGCAAGGTTTGTGACAGGATGTAAAAGTTTTCACATCTGTACATTATCAAAGAAATTAAATTTCACATTTTTTTCAAACTAAATAGGGCAGTGGGGAAGTTTTTTTGTTTTTCTCTGCCGAGTTGTGGGAGGTCACTGGCGGAATTCTAGTTCATCAACACTGATTACTTTAGCTGAAGGCATGGAAGGCAGCGGCTGCTGCAATACATCAGACCCAAACCACTTGGCCAGGCCTAGAGGTGGGCTCCCTCCTCGCCGCTGGGAATGGTTTGTCCGATGTGCACCGTGCGTCTGCAGCTGAGGGGCTCCAGTGGGCCCTGTATGCAGACCTGCAGAGACCATACACACAAGGCCCAAATTACAGGATTACCTGTGCGTTATATACTTAGAATGTAGAATAAATTGTCAATGTTACTTACTTGGCCTCTGTGGCTGCATAACTAACTGCATGTGTCCCCCAGCAGCTCTTGGGGGTATGATGGGATGCCCTGTACTGCCTAGTGGATATAGAGGCTGGCCAAGTAGAGCAGGGGGTAGTCCTTGCAGTTGGGACAGATCAACAGTCGGAGGAAAAATTCCTGTTAAGAGAAATATATACCTGAATGTAAAGCTCAACAAAGTATATTTAACATTAAAAAAAATTTAAAAAAATTAAGTAACTGTATGCACCCATCAGATGAGACATAAAAGCATATACCTATATAAACATTGCAACTAAACACCAATTCACAAACCTGTTTGTAACAGTGCAGGTCCAAGCTGCTGGGGTTGTATGCCTTGGGCAAGCATCCTTTGTACCACACTGGGATGTAGCTGAGGTGGTGGGGGCCTCACTAAAGGGACATGAGACAAAAGAGGTACTGGATAAATTGGTCGGGGGTAGGTGGATGAGGAGCCTGGAGACAGCATAGCAGGAGTGTGGTGTCCAGTAGTAGAACTGGGCCTGGGTCGCTCTGCCTCTTTAGTGTGTCGATTCTGGGCAGAGACAGGGGTAGAACAGGCTTTTACCCCACCTGTCTGAGGCCCACTGGGGTCCACACCCTCTAGGAAGGAACTAGGGGAGGGAGTGTCTGTAAGCAAGCACAAAAGGTTTCATGTTATGTATAACTTGTCAAACCCACAAAAAACAGTCACCAGGTTAAAGCGGACAATAGAATCCTACCCTCTTGTGAGTTAGCAGAGTCCTCTTTGCTTCCTGGCCTGCTCACCGGCTCATCTTTACTCTTCTCCTTTGACTCATACATTTTTCTTATTACTGAGGTGGGAGTAAAGGATGGGGAAAGCTAAAGAAACAAGAAAACAGATGAGCGCATAAACGTAAACATGGAGATACATTATTAAGATTAAGGCTGGATAGAAAAAGTAGTTCAGTGAAATTCAGTTATTTGAAACATAAAAATCTAAATTAACTGAAAAAATTAAACCTCAAAAAATATTTTTAGTTGCCTAGCTCACAAAACACCCAACATGCAGATTAATCATTAGATCAGTAAGTTCTAGACAAAAATGTGTGTTTACTATTGTGGTAAACTTACCATACTAGTGACTGCAGCGACAGGGGAATTCCTCCCAGGTTGGTGAGGACCAGGGGATCGGTTCATCCTTGGCTGTCTATAACATACAAAACAAAGCCTTGGAGTCAATAAAATTGACGGCCTGAACATCTAGATCAATGTAACGGTTAAATTATATTGCATCAAATAACATTTTGTGAGCACGTGTTTTGAAAACTTTTACATGTAACCTTAACATGTGTGCTTATCAACAGGGTCAAACAAATGTACAGAAACGCTTCTAAAAGCAAAATACAAAGTAAGCCAAGCATACAAGTGTACTGCAGCCATAAAAGCAATAAACCATATAACAATGCTACATTTTACTATGAAAATAATCAGGATTAAATGACAAAGGTTACAAACCAAGTGAAATACTGTACATCTGTATGTCATTGATGATGGCACACATTGCATAATTTGGGAAATTGAGTTGAATGTTAAACATGCAGTATCAAACTCAATCAAGCAATCGATCATAAGTCATTACCTAGGCCAGCTCAATAGAACAATGAAAATTCCACTGTACCTGCTCCGATAGCCTTTATCATGAACGTGCTTATTGTACCCTTGTTGATACTGATGGTGACCATGTACTGCCAGATCCTGCTGGAACATTAACGTATCCAATTCTGCTTGGTCCACTCCCATAGACAGGGCCCTCAACTGAAAGACAATATTTCAAACAGTGACAAATGTTTAACAAATGAATTATACTTTTACTACAGTTCACACAGACCTCTACGGCAGTATTTGTAAAATCTACTGACCTGATGTGGAGTAGGTCCGGGGCTTACAGATCGGGGCATCTCAGCAATCTGATCCCCCATTATTTGGTGTGGACCAACAGGGAACCCTGGGAAGAACATTCCAGAATTTTAAGTATTAAATCCAGAGTCATATTTGAAGACTCCACTGCATTTAAGGTTTGCTCAGGCAGCAGCAGGGCACAGTTTAAGGTTTAACACAATCTGTAATTACTTATGAACCTCTTAAACACCTCCCCATCAATTCAACCGTTCTACAAAAATTCCAAAATAAAGCTCCATTATCTTAACTGCAGCAGTTATTAGCTTACTGCAGACAGACAGCTTCCCCCTCAGGTACTCGCACGTCTCGCTTTATTCACCTACGCTTGTTTTTTAAAAAATTTTAGGCTGCAATCATTGTATGAGTGTTAGTTAAATGTTTACCCATTCAGACACAAATCTGGTTTGTACTCCTAATACCAGCATTACAGACAAGAAAAATTATTCACCAATGTATTGCTTTCTAAAACATGAAATAATCACACACAGATGTTTTGTTTGCTTCAGTTAAGGTTCTGATCATATCCACAAAGGGCCAGAAGGCTGCAGATTTTCCAAACAAGCAGTTGCCGAGCTCATTACCAGTTTAATCACCCTCAGACAAAAATCTATTGGCAATAAGGATATGATATTTAAGTGCCACTATCGGCAAGGAGGCCACGTGGTATGGGTGTAGCATGTTGCTTTCCACAAAAGCACAATCATGTGAATTTTACTTTTAAATTGAAATATCACATTGGATGCATAAGAATATAGAACGGCATCAAGAAAATCTAAAAACAAACAGCACTAAACTCCAAATAGTTTGAAAGCAGATATTCTGTAATTTCTACATTGTGAGCCAAGTACTCATACCTGCTGCAGATGGCATGCAGCCTGTGTAGAAGTCCTGAATGGGAGGTCTCTGTGTGAAAAGAGGGGACGAGGCACCATGATGGTGCATTAGTCCAAGAGCAGGAGCAGGAGGAGCCTCAGTACTCCCTAGTAGTCCACTCAGGAGTGGGGAGCCTGCCCGTGGGGCACCCTGAACACCCAATAACTCCTACAACATAGAAAACAAACATTTACATCTACGTTTACATTTACAGCATTTAGCAGACACTTTTAATTCCCTAACTACATGGGACAGTCTCCCTGGAGCAACTTAGGGTTAAGGGTCTTGCTCAGGGACCCAGTGGTGGTGCTGAAAGTAGGATTCGAACCCATTACCCCTTAGACCGGAGGCAAGTATCCTACCCACTGAGCTACCTCCACCCCAGATTTCAACTGCCTCTGCAGTTTCAACATTGCACTACCAAGCTACAGCATGCTCTAAGGTTCCATTCTAAACACAGAAGGATATTAAAACCTCTACAACAGAGAGAACATGCTTTTAGAGCTGTCAAAGCAGTCCGTTCGATAAATCACCTGGAATATGTTTTTCTGCTGGGTAGCAGGTATTTGGGCTTCAGATAAGGGGTTCAGGACCACAGGATCGGCTGACTGCTGCAGATGTACAAAAAGGAGGAAGGCACATCAGATTTGCAGCTACACCGTCACAGTGAACCAGCCCAGTGACTTTC
The DNA here is from genome assembly GCA_037974485.1 of Hemigrammopetersius urotaenia. NCBI lineage: Eukaryota > Metazoa > Chordata > Actinopteri > Characiformes > Alestidae > Hemigrammopetersius > Hemigrammopetersius urotaenia. Next base: position 12,671,210 of record JBBPDC010000109.1, on the reverse strand, counting down.
ACTCCAACAGTGGAAAGCATGTTGTAACTCACTCAGAACACAGAAACCTAATGCAAGAGCAACTTCAATGCTACTAAATATGGGGTGATAAATGCGGCACTATAATACAATGCAAAATTGTATTTAGTGCTACAAACCTGTCTATAGAGCTACTATGCCTTCTAAACGTAGTCAACAGAAAATAGGAAACAGAAATACAGAACCATACAGCAGAAGGCAGAACATTTCACCGCATCAGAGTTGATTCTGAAGCAGCCACAACCCAAGAAATTCTTTATCAAAATTCAATTTCAATAAAGACTACAGAAGGAGAAGAAGCAGTGTAATTTACAAATATTCCAAGTAATGTGACCTGGGAAAATGTTCAAATGTGACTGCGAGCACTTTTTGTTGCAAATAAAGCAGTGCTAGCTCAGTGTTTTTTAAAAATTCTGTGACTGCACTTTATTCTTCCTTTTCTAAAGGCAGACAACTTAGCCTGTATCGCTTAAGCAACGCCCTGGTATGAAATATAAACATACCACATAACATGATAAAGACTGGCAAAAAAACTAAATCAAACAGATTCAAGGGCTTTTGCCATGACGTGCAAGATGTTGTCTTAACGGCAGCACATGTTGCTTTAAAAGTCATTCATTTGCGCAAGTTACCCATGACGTGTCTAATAATGAACCCTAAACAATCATGGATGCTAGCTTTTGGACTGCATGCTCTGTATACATTTTTATATTACTGCCAAATTTAAAATGAACAAAGATTGATATTTAGTTTAAACATTTAATAGGTTGTCATTGTTCCATTAATATGATTTTATTTGAGACCTTTCTATATAACCCATGTTAGGATGCAGCAACAAGGCAGAAATAAATTCAAACGCTTTCCACACATGGTTTTATTTTTTTTTTTTAAACTAGCATTTCTTTGCCGTCTGCTTTCTTTAGTGACCATAAACACTATGCTCGGAAATGTAGGGTTTGATGCAGTAATCACATTGCCTGCCGACTAAACCTAGACACAACTGTTTTTACAAGCAATATATCTTTTTTTAAACCAGCCCATGTTCAAAAAGGTAGCCACACCATTTTTGAAAGTACAGCAGAGACTTTTAGGAGAATGATTTTATGGTCAATTTGTTATGAAGCCATGACTCAGACGGAGTACATTTTATGTAAAAACAAGAAGTTCCATCCAAAATGTGTAATCCTTAATTTTTGTTGAATTTTGCTAAATACCCACGATCACAGGTGGTTACCAAGTAACCACAGGAGAGCAGAAGAAACTATGGTGATATTCAAACAATACCAAGAGTGCACAAATAACAGCACACCACCCTTAGTCACAATTCTAGAGACTGCCATTACGCATTACACACCAAGTATTAGGCAGACAATGGGAGCCACTTCCCACATGACCTATTCTTATAACATTTGAACATGTATGGATACCACAGTCAGTAGACGATCAAACATTTGGCTTTGCTATGAACATGAATGTATAGCATCAAACCCTTGGGAGTTAACAGTTGCCTTTGAAACCCCTAGTTAAAACATCAAACTTAGCTGAATTAATTTCATGTCAACTAAATGACCCTGTAGCTCAACAAGACAAGGATAAATAAAAGCTGCATGGGAATGAGTAATTAATGCAGACAATCAGTAAAGCAATTGCCACTTGATATATCCACACATCAGTCCAAGTAAACTCATCGTTCAGAGCTGTAAAATACAAATTTATGCCCATCATTAATCCAATCCAAAAAGATTCATAAATCTAGGCCCCATTATTAAATGCCTTTAAAACCCAGTGTCTCAAGTTTGCAACAAGGCACCTAAATAAACAATTTTGCATAAAATATGAAGGTAGCAGGATGCTGTTTATCAAATATTCACTTACCTGGTTCCATCAACGATTGTCAATAACACTCATCTTTTTCTGATTGAGAGCTGCATGTAGATAGCTCTCACATAAAGGATCATGCAAACCAGCACACTTACACTATTCCCGCTGGCCTTCGGATGGGTGGGCAGTGTTCCACTTGCCTTCATACTGCTGACCAGCTTATTAAAGGCAGACATATCACCATCACGAGGACGGGGCATGACCCTAGCAGCTCCTGTAAGAGCCTGTTCCAGGTGCTCAGCCATGAAAGGTGTGCCTCCCCCTCGACTCTGTGAAGGCCGGGGAGGTGGCGGAGGCTGCTCAGATCGAACATTCAATCCCTTCAAGCCAACCTCCACCTCCTCCAGAGATAACACCACTCCAGAGTTAGCTACAACAAAGCAAAAAAAAAAAAAAAAGAAGTTAGAATGGTCACTAAATGAGTAGTTCAAAAGTCTCAAAATACTAAGCAGGCACAACTCACAGCTCTCCTTTAGACGGGCTTTGTTGGCATTTAAGCTGGACAGAAGGGGTTTCAGGTCAACCTTGGCTTTATGGAGCAGCTCCAAAATGTCCACTTTCTCTTTACGCTCTGCTGAAGGAATAGGGGTGAAGTAGGGTGTAGGACCTCGACTAGGAGAGCTACTACGTGGGTCTACATCCGTAAAAGAAAATTATAGAAGATATAATTTATATAAGAACTAAGAATACAGCAGATTTATGGCAGGTTAAATGGCTGGGGTTCTTTACCTGCTAGTCTCTCCAACTCTTCATGTGGGGTGGAGCGCAGGCTGCTGGAGCGGCTTCCAGAGGGGGACTGATTACTGGAGAACCAGCGGCTAAAACGACTTGCTGTAACCGGCCCTTCACCAAGCACATCTTCAATCATCTGAAAAAGGCACAACAGGCAGACAGTTTAGCACATGTCTAAAAAATGAAAGAGTCAAGAAAGGGTGGGGGTGGGCATGAGGATGGCACTTACGTGATTATTCTTGCAGGCTGTTTAGAGCAATGAGGGCAAATGGAGGGTGTGGACTTTTGGGAAATGGTAATTCAAAACCATGGGCACAAAGATTCACATTAAAAAAATCTGCTTCATCAACAACCATCTTTGTATTGCTGTCTTCAGACAGCACTGTACAGTAAGGAGCCAAAATAGTACATACCCAAACTAAACCTAACCTGGATCAGTGATGGGCACAAATTTGTATCACAGTCTGGTTATCTACCAAGACATTCACAACTCTGAATGCAGTCAAAGAGCTTTAAACAAACGAGTCAGTTTCTTGTATCCCATCAGAGGAATTACAAGCACACAGGAATTACAAAGCCAAGAAAGGAGTACAGCTTCTCTTTCACACACACACACACACTAAACACAAGTGAACTGTGAATAAGAAATCCCCAATTAAGAGACCTCAGATGTGCTTTGTTTCATGGCCACTAGATTCTCCCAAACACCCTTGTAAACATGCAGTGCTCCCCATATCTTACCGAAGCCAGGCCAGGCATTGTCTTCTCAAGATTAAAGAACTCATTGAAGTCAAATTCTCCAGCTGGTTGATCTGGAAGAACTTCTGCATGAGGAACTTCTTGATCAGCTCCGGTCTCTCGGACCAACCGTGGCTCCTCAGGAAGACCCCCGTTACACTCAACTATGAGAGAGCAAGAGAGAATTTTACATCATGTGCAACAAAATAAAGCTGAAAAAGAAACCAGCAACAGAAAGCGTTTCTCCACATGCCTTCTTTCACAGACTCCGTCCTCTTCCGGGAGCGCTTAGGTTTCCGCTTGTCATCCTCTAGAATCTTATCATCAAATCCAATTAGTTCAATGGTCTCTGACTGGCTGGTGGGACCACCAGAAAACCATTCTGGCTCCTCCTCAACATAGGAATCATTTCTTCTCCTCTCGCTGAACACTCTTTTGTCTCCAAAGTCTCTCTGAAAGACACAGAAATACTAGGTACATCAACTGATTTAGTAAAATTAGTCTAAACCCCCTTTGTCAATAATCTGCCATAAATTATCCTGAGAGGAACACAGTAGAGTACTCCCAAAGCAAACTCCACATATCCCAATCATTGCACACACATGTTACTTTATACAACCAATCAGCCAAATGGTTTTGTTTTATCCAGCTCTAGTAATAAAACTGGTCTATTAACAAATGACTTGTGCATGGAATCAGTTTAGAACATTGCATCCAGCAGTTTTTCTTCATTACCCTGAATCGCTTGTCCTTAAAATCACGTTCTCTTTCTCGTTCTCGCTCCTTGTCCACCCGAGTGTCCCGCTCAAACGCACGCGTTGCCATAATACGGCCACTTCCAATACGACGCGAGCCCCCGAGACGAAGTGACTCATTCTCTTTATTCTCCAGAGGGCTGCTGGGACGTCGAGAAAGGGCAGAAGGTGCCACTTGACAACCACCTCCAAAACTACGGCGCTGTGGACTAAGAACTACCTCCAAATCATCCTCTTTAAGACGCTCTCGTGGGTCTAGAAGGCAAGGTGTTCACAGAAAGGTGAAATTTTCAACATAAATTTATTCCTACACATCCCTCTTGAAAACACGTGCCATCTTGAAAACTTACCTGCAATTCTACGTTTCAGAGGAACTCTCTCCTCAGCATAGTCTCTCTTGTATCCATCTACTGGCGAGCTGCGCTCCGAGGGATACAGTGACGCATGCCATTTTTCAGGGTCCCACACACCATCACTAAATATTTGAAAGGTAAGTTCATGCCTTAGCAGTTGGCAACAATATGACTGTCACAGCCAGCAACATTTATTACACAAATCCAGAAACCAACTGTATTCCAAGGTCATTAAATACTTTTATGTAATGAAGAGGTACCAAATTCAAAACTAAAACTTCATATGAAAGTCACCTGTCATATTTCTCCGACAGACACTCTGGTCTCTCATTAGAGATTGGTAACTCTTTGATTTCCAAAAGCTCTTCCTGTGAAAGGAAATCAAACACAGCCAAGTGAAAATTATGCAAGCCTAAATTTATTAGCCCATATATAGACATTATTTAGAACACAACATGAGCAAGACTTAGGTTTGACTTATTGGTTGATTAGACCTGACCTTGGTGTAACGGTAAGCAGAGGTTATGACAGCATCCTTCACTGTGTGTCCTGTTTTATCGCCATTTTCCTGATCCTCTATGCAAGCATCTTTCTCCATGACTGAAGCAAGAGGTCAAATCAAAGTAAAACTTCTTTAGACACTCGAAACACCTGCTGGCATAGAATTTGGGAATCAATCAGCTGTGACAATGGAAAAATCAAAATGTCTTAAAACTTAAATACAGACAAACAGGAATTGCAGGTTGTGAACACACGACTTAAGCATGCAATAAATGTCTGGCATTGAGAAGGGTGTTTAAGATATCCATGGCAATTGTAGTTACCAAGTAAAATCTGGCATATGTAATTTTTGTGTATCGCACAATAATAAAAGAGAAGCGGTTTAGGATAACATTTCACTGCACGTTGTGCTTGTGTAATTATGCATGTGACAAATAAACAATCTTGATAAGTACATCTAAATCCCCTGTCCAGTGTGAAATACTAGTAGTGTATTTGCTCAAGAAAAACTGTTTGAAAGAGCTCTAAATGGTTCATTTAAATATTGAGGCACTGTCAAGGCCAGAATTTAAAAGTTATCCCACATGTTTAAGTTGCAAGACAGGCTCAGACTGAGCTTTCCTTATGTTTGTTTTAACAGCAACTCATTGGTTTGCTGGTTTACTGCTCCAACGTCAATGACATTAGAGTCCACTAGTATATTAATTATTAGGGCAAAATCGATTGAAGCTCCGGTCTTTTAACCAACCAAGCATTATCAAAGGACCAGTTTCGAACCAGTGGCTAACTTACCTGTTTCAGTAAAAGACAATACAAGCTACAACGCTACGCTGATTTGTTGTCTTTTTATTTAAGTTAATGAAACTTACCTGGTTCTAAAGAAAATTACACCCCAGGCTTCTCCCTTCTTCTGAAGATGCTACAGTTAGCTAGCTCGTACAGTACAGTTAGCTACACTGGATATGTAGCTAAACTGAAGTGTGTCCAGACGACTCAGTTAACTGATCGATGACTTTCAAATTGTACTCTTATGATACGTTTGACCAAATCCGAGAAATAGAAACGGCCGAAGTACTCTAGCTTTGGCAGAAAAGCTAGCCGGCTAGGGAGCATCCAGCCAAACTGGCTAAACGTTCACAAACCGACGCCGCCAGTTAGTGTTTGTTTAGCAAAAGTTAAGCAATAAAGACAGCCCTCCTCTTCTTCCTGCATACACAGATCTATTTAATAACCGAGTTTAACAAATTAAACGAGTCCACGATATTTTTCCAGAAGGTTTATCCTGCTGTTTGCAGGCTATCTTAAGAAAAACAACAGCACAAAGCTAACCGGCTAACCCAGCTAACAGGCTAGCTTAGCCAAATGATTACTACTCACTACTGAGCATAATGAGACCAGAAAGGGGGCTAAAAGGGGCTAAAGAGAGATTTTCCCAAAAGGACAATAAGTTGAGAGCCGCTGTGCAGACTGACTGGGACTGGAACTAAAAGTATACCTCGGGTTACTTTAGTTATAAACTCTCTCTCTCTCTCTCTCTCTCTCCCCCTCAGTCTCTCTCTGTTGTGTCTCCAGACGCTCAGCAGCAGATTTCTCCAGATCACCACAGGCTCTGAGAGAGGGCCCGGCCAAGGATTATATAGAGACCACTGCTGCCTTCCCCACAATGGATCTGGATATATACTTAAATATATATATATAATTTTTTTTTTTACAAATTTCTTAATTTCATAACATATCAGACATAAATTAGTTTTTAAATGTATCTCAAAATTCACAGTGTGATTACAGAGCAATAGACCCAATAGTTGTCAGGCATCAGACTGGCCTCCTATGATCAACCAGCCGGGTTTTGTAAGGTTTACTTTTGTAAGGGATAGATAATACTGAATTTATTATCGGTATCAAGAAAGATCAATCCTGATCCCGACACTGATACTTTTGAAAAATTTTGGAACATTTAAAAATCTTTTGTGAATTCTACAGTAAAGAAAAGCAACTGTGGATTTCAAAACTCATAACTGAAAGTCTGGGAATTTAATTTGCACTTTTATTGCACTTTCTATTTTCTTTTATTGATCTTATATATATTCTTTTATTTCCTCCATTACTTTATTCCATTGTATTTTATTTTGTATTCTATTTCTGTAAAGCACATCGAATGCCCTTCGATGATAATATGAACAGTCTCTAGGTGCACTTTGTCAGTTACAAATACTACTAACTGTATACACTTTTAATTGTTAAAAGTAAATGTATATTTGTGACAAAAAGCACACTGTGTGAACAATTCCATTTATATATTCCATATATATCGATTTTCTCTTCCGCTACTGTTAAAAACCTAGGTGTCATTCTTGATCCCTCATTACACTTTGACGCTCACATCAGTCAACTGTCTAGGCTTCATTTGTTCACCTACGGCGTATTGCCAACTATGAGTTCAAAAGATGCTGAAACATTAGTTCATGCATTTATCACATCGCGTCTTGACTACTGTAATGCTCTTTTTTCTGGTTTACCAGTACGTACTATTTCCCGTTTACAGCGCATTCAAAATTCTGCTGCGAGAATGTTAACATTTACCAAACGATCACATTACTCCAATTCTTTCAAATCTACACTGGCTTCCTGTCTCCTCTCGTATCACTTATAAAATCCTTCTGCTCACTTTTAAGTCACTCCATGGTCTTGCACCATCTTGTCTCTCTGACCTGCTCATCCCATACCTTCCTACTCGTCTACTCTGATCTTCGGGAGAGCAACTTGTTTCTGTTCCTAGATCTCGTCTTGTGTCTATGGGTGGGAGATCTTTTTCTGTTATGGCTCCTAAACTCTGGAACTCGCTGCCACTTTGTCTTCGTTTAGTAACTACACTGAAAGAGTTTAAATCTAAACTCAAAACACACTTGTTTAACCAATGTTACCATTTTTACTGGAGTCTTCTTAAGTCATCTTTGAAACGGATGTATTTGCTGCCATACTGCATATGAAACTGCATATGTTGTTTGGTGAATGTTTTCTGTCCCTCTATGTATGTTTTTGTTTTTTGATTGTAACTGTACAGCGTCCTTGAGCTTGGGAAAGGCGCTATATAAAATAAACTTATTAATATTATTATTATATACACTTATGTATATTAGTGCTGCTATAATGGCTTCCTGATGGCCATTATATATATTGTATTATATATATATATAATATATATATGGAGAGAGAGAGAGATTTCTTTCACTCTGACAGTGAAAAAACTTTCCAAAACCCAAAATTCCTTTAACCTTTCCGTGCTAGATTGCCAGGTGTTTTAGGATCAGGGTCTTAAAAGTTCCCTTTCTGTCTAGCTTCAGTTTATCCTACAGTAGAATTTCCTGACACAATTTAGAATTCATTGCTCTGAAAAATTATCGCAAGCTCCTTGCCCATTAGTGGCAAACGTGCAGCAACACAGCCCCACACTGTGACACCACCTCTGTGGTTTCATATATGCACTCCAGGTGGTCTTTAAACTTTTAACAGACAGCAGGGTCCTTCCTGGAGAGCTGTAGCCTCCTCCATGCTGTCATTCCAATCAGTCTATTCTTGTTCTTCTGACATTAACATCAGCTAGTGTGAGGGAGGGTGGCAGACCTGTAAATGTTAGCTTAGGGTTTTTGTGACCTTGCATACCTTGCTCTTGAAGCAAGTTTTTCTGAATGACCACTCCTGGAGAGCGGTCCAGTCAGAATTCTTCAAACATGATCAATCTAGAGATTCACATGCTTTTGCTAATAAATGCATTTAATGTTGGATCTCACACACACACACACACACACACACACACACACA
>JBBPDC010000109.1:12624215-12655590 GCA_037974485.1 Hemigrammopetersius urotaenia | reverse complement strand
TTTTTTTTTGCCCTCTTCTCTGTGGCTCTGGGTGAAGAGTTTTGGAAAAACACCATTTATTGCAGTTCAGTCAGTCTATGGATATTGCGCATGTTGATATCGCGATGACGGTAAATTCGCGATATACTGTGCAGCCCTAATTCCAACTCAGAATGTCAATAACACTGTTGCATATGTGCATATATTCAGTATTCAGCTTGTAACTCACTATCTCACTTACTCAACTGACAACTGAGGGTGCCAGTAGCTGTCATATCGCTTTTGATGCACTGCATCGCCTTGTTCATTGTTGACTTTTGTTGATACACACACACCTGTACTGAATCTGAACATGTAGAAATAATAACCCTGAATCCTGTATAATGCACTGATTTATTTATTTGTTTTGCTCTTGGCTATAAACATTTTGCCTTCATGTGTGTACATAGCAACATTGTGCACAGGCCCAGCTTATCAACCAAAGTGTAGAGGTCCGCTTCCAACATCATCAGCAACATTTGGTCAGGTATTACACTTGTACTTCACCGCTATTGCTACAAACTTTTATCGAGATTGTTGTCCAGATGTTAGCTTTCCATTTTTACTCAAAACATTTGTGTATTGCAGAAGGATACTGCGTTTGTGGAAGAGGAATGTACACCTCATAGTTGAGGAGAGAGAGAAAGAGAGGAGAGCAAAGTGTCATTATCAACACTGCTTGCTGTCAAAGGTTCTCTTAGCTCTTTACATGTGACAGCTGTGATGCAGCTGTATCTGTTTTAATGAAAAACTGTTTCTGTATTTTGATTGTTCAAGCAGCGCGTCCATGACGTCAGCATGTGAACACCTTTCTTCCATCTTCTTTATAAACCTTATTGTTTTGCATGTATTTAAATTTGTTCACATTTAAAGTGATAACTTGCTTATGTACAGGTGCTGTTAGCATGGCATCAGCGAACAACATGTGTAGTGTTTCGGCACCATCAGCAGGAGGAAGCACTGAGAGAAGCTCGGGTTCACATGGAGAAAGGTGCTTTTCTACTTCTGTTGCTGCTGTAGATTTGTAGCTGTGTAAATCTGCATTGTAGTATTTACTTTAAGCCTCATAAGTCTAGTTTTACAGGGGTTTTACTGTCTAAATTTAATAATGTTCACAATTGTTTAATGGTATTAGTTACCTAATGCATTACAATTACACGCAGTATATGTTCTGTACCAATTTTCCAATTTGTCAGTTTGTTTCTGATTTCCGATTTCATTTGTTTTAATGTCAGATTAACAAACATAGGTGACCCACTCATACCCTTCGTTCTCATTTTTCAACTTTTGCTTTATGTCTTCCTCAGGCTGTGTCACATACTACAGGAACATTTTCGAATTTAAATCATAATAAAATACTTTTTATATTAACAAACACATTAAACATTTAAAACAAAAGTCAGCGGTCTTATTTTACCATTTCACAAAGTCCTGGTGTGGCTGCAGGTCTTAATGAAATTTTTAAATACTGAGACTAATTTATTAAATAACTCCATTCATATGTGCTTCTGCTTGATTGGTATGAAAAAAACATAAACAACCAAAAAACTTTCGAAAGGAATTTATTTCCTTCATTAACCTACAATTAAGAAATTATTCATCTTACTATGGTTTATAGTTTCCTGGTGGCATATTTTGTGTAATATCTGCACCATGGTGGACAGTGGTAGAACTGTATGTATGTGTGTTCTGTTGTAGTGCGGACGCAGGCAGCTCTGAAAAAGTGGAGACAGCGACGAATTGTGGTGATGGAAGAGAGGATGTCTCTTGAGAAAGCCTGCAGACATCACATCTCTGTCCTTCAGAGAAAAAGCCTCCATGCCTGGCTCATCAGTAATTACCAGCACAAACGTTATCAGGTGGCCATCAGTCCTGCTTTAGTTTCAGGCTATAGACTGTAATTCTGATTTTAATGTGGTGTGTTTGTGTTGTATAATGTGTCCATGTTAGGTAATGAAAAACAGGAGCAGTGAACTTCACAGACTAAGAGTGTGTCAGCGCTTTTTTGTCTGCTGGAAAACACAGGTAGCTTGGGGGTAGGGGTCCATTCTGCACGTTCATTTGTTGCTTGCTTTTGCAGTCTTTTCTAACACTGTGAGATCCTTTGTGTACTTGTAGGGAGTTTGAATATGTGTGTGTATCTATTATATCTCTTACAGCTGCAGAGCAAGAAAAGAGAAGCAGAGCTGACAGAGATGGCCCTTTGGCACTGGTCTCTCAATCTTCAAGCCAAGGTAGCACATGTCAAATAATAGTGTAGCAAAGCATGTTTTGCGAAATAGACCATAGCATTGCTTCCAAGTTCTCTATAATGCTCTCTAATTTAGCCAAAGAGCAGTAACTTTAATCAACTAGCTGTTTATACTGTAGGAAGCATTTGGCCACCCCTGTACAACAACATATTTTGTTGATTTTCTGAGTGAAAAGAGATTACCTCTGTTAAACACTCAATTATTGTGTATTTAATTATTTTTGTTTGAGAAATGTTGCAGGAGAATAGGCACCCTTTCAGTCAGTACTTTGTATTGTTATATATTTAGTTTTTTTTCTCTCCACTTTTTCTAGTAGAACACTTCTACTTCAGAAGTAGACTTTGGTTGTCATTCATGCATAGCATGTTTACGATCCAGTCATATATTACAATAATATTCATTTAGGTGGAGAGTGAAGACTTTTCCAAATCCTTTCTTTTTTGTTTCTTAAAGTACTTCAAGATTTATTTTGGTGAATGTTTTGTATCATTTGCCTTTTTGTATTATCAAACCTTCTTCAGTTACTGTAAGACAGTGGTTTTCTCACTGGTCCCGGTTGCTTTGTTTACCAGTCTATCAACATTTTTTAGAGACTTTTCTTGGTCTTCCAGATCTTGTTGTGACTTCAGCAATTCTTATTGCTTAATGAAATTTCTGGCAAAAACAATTACAAGCAGGAATTGTTTAGATGACTAGTGTTGCAAAAGTCAGTTATCTTTTAGGGTCAGATACCTAGACAGACCAAAACCATCAGAGGTCTGAAGGGACACCTAATTTTTTACAGTCTGGAATTGTCTACACCTGACTAGGTCTTCAAAAAAATTTAAAAAAAAATAAAAAAAAGCCCGGAGACAAAAACTGACAGGAGTTGAACAACTGAAACGTCTGCACATGGATTTTTTTTTCTGTACTTCCTTGATTTTAGTTCTTTGCATCAGTAATTACACTGGTGCATTCCAAATCTTTTAAAAAAACTGCTTTAAATATTGTGTGGTTGTGGCTGTGATTCAGGTGTTGTGTGCTTGGAGACAATGGATTGCTGAGCATCAGAGGAAACAAAAGCGTTTGGCTGCAGCAGCTCAGTTCTACAGAGATGAACTGCTTCGAGAGGGTGTTACCCACATCCTAGAATACACCTCACACATGAACTCTTTCTCCACAAATATGGCCCTGCACAGCCATGAGCAGGTAAGCATGTGTGTGCTTGTAATCTTGTATGTTGTGTCTGCGAGTGGTGTAAAGTCACTATGAAGCACATCAAACATGTCTGTGTGTATATTGTATACACAGAGTTCTCGGCACCTGCAGGCAGTGGTAAGGAGGTGTGCTTTGCGCTGGAAGCAGCAGGCATTGTATAAGCCTTCCAGAGCAAACGAAGAAGATCCTAAAAGGCCTCCGAAAAAAAGTGTATCCTTCTGCCTGACTGAAGACCACGCCCGCAAATACACCTATGACCACAGCCACCACCCAGTCCACAGACAGACAGAAGAGCAGAGAGGTGGAGAGTCCATTATGAACAAACTGTGAGTGTGGTTGTAATATTGAGTCTTATCTTTTTTATCTGGTAGTTGGCTCATTTTTGTTCTGTACTCTCAGTGATTAGTGACCATGTTTGTCATTAAATCTGCAGGCTGCTTATTCGAGCCTCTAGGCTGCAACCGCGAAGGGCAGATGACCTGGTACATTCTCCGATTAAAGAGCTACAGCAGCGTCCCCAGCCAAGCAGGTACAGTCAAAAAGGTCAAATAGTCATTCTCAGCTTCCATTCTGGATCCCTGCTGCCCTACACAGTTTGAAGTATTCTTACACAGTGGTTCTCAAACTTTTTACACTGTGTGCCACCTCAGAAAATATTTGGTTAAAATACAGCAGCCTGTCTTATACAGCTATGCACACTTCATACAGAAAACAAATGTATTCCTAATAAGAATATAGTTTATTGTTGTTAACTGTTGTCAACCATAGCCTCTCTCGCTCTCGCTCTCGCTCTCTCTTGCTCTCTCTCTCTCTCTCTCACACACACACTCACCCGACCACGCATGCACGCACAAACAGCAACATTAAGAATTTGAACTGTATTTCATTCAGACACAAACAGTTAGAACTGTTAATACCTGTAACAGTTAGTGTGTGTTGTAAATAGACTGATACCAAAAACATTACAAGAAACCCATTTCAAATATCTGATGGTTCAGGTATTTTAATTCGTAGTAATATTTTGATAGTAGTATGTTTTCATTTGTTTTGTATTCTTTTAAAAATATATATTTTTGAAGAATCCTCTGCATACATATACCAAGACATGTGTAAAGAACCTGTGCCCCAAACATTCCTCCTTCAATTTCTCAACTAATAAATAAGGCTTTGAGGAGTTAGGTGTGTTAGGGCAGGGAATAGAAACTGTGCAGAGAAATGAGTCTCTATGTATGGAAATAAGAACTCTTATGTTAAAATACTTCACACAAACAGCATGAGTACTCAAAACGTTGGATAGTGTAATTCCCACGACTGTGACAATGCACAGCTCAAACCACATCATCAAGTTTGCTGATGACACAACTGTGGTTGGTTTGATCAGCGGGAACGACGAGGTGGCATACAGAGAGGAGGTGAAATGGCTAACGGACTGGTGCAGAGCCAACAACCTGTCCCTGAACATGGAGAAAACAAAATGGTTGTTGACTTCAGAAGGGCACAACATGATCACTCTCCGCTGAGCATCGACAGCTCCTCAGTGGAGATCGTCCAGAGCACCAAGTATAGAATACTCTCTATGGAGCAGCTGGCAGCCTAGTGGTTAGGGCATTCACCCTGTGACCAGAAAGTCCGGGTTCGATTCCCAAGACCGCTAGGCACCTCTGAGGTACCCTGAGCAAGGTACTGTCCCAACACACTGGTCCCCGGGCGCTGTGTTACTGCTGCCCCCTGCTTCACTTGCTGAATGGGTTAAATGCAGAGGTTGAATTTCATGCTGTTCACACTGTGTGCTGTGGTGTGTTCACGTTTGACAAATGGCCACTTTCACTTTCACTAGTTGCATCACAGCCTGGTACGGAAACTGCAATGTTTCGGTCCAGAAGACCCTACACAGGGTTGTGAGAACAGCTGAGATGATCATTGGAGTCTCTCTCTCCTCTACTTCACATACTGCATCCGCAAAGCCACCAGCATTGTGGATGATCCTACTCACCCCTCACACACTCTCTTCTCCCTCCTCCCATCTGGTAAAAGGTACTGTAGCATACGGGCCTAGAATGGGGAGCAGTTTCTTCCCTCAGCCCATCAGACTCCTTAACCAGAACTGAAAACCACACACACACACCTCCCCCTATCTCACCCCTACCCCCCTTGGAAAACTCAGACTTTAATAACCAGTTAAAATTCTGTAAAACACATGACACTCTCTCTGTTTTTTTATGCCGCTACAAACCACACAGTCATATTTATTGCCATTTTAAATTGCCGTTTTTAATTGCACATATTTATTTATTGATGTCCTGCATTCTCCTGCACATTTACACTCTTGCACATCTCTGCTGCTAAACTACAGTACTGGTCAAATACTGTACTTATCCTCAATGTAGCCATTGTCATTTGCACTACACATTGTCTTGTCCTGTCTCGTTTAGTGGTATTGTTGCTCTTGTCCTGTCCTGCTTTGCACTTGTGTTCTGTTCTGTTCTGTTCTGCTCTTGAATTGCACCATGGTCCTTGAGGAACGTTGTTTCATTTTTACTGTGTATATGGTAGAAATGACAATAAAATATACTTGACTTGACTTAATTTTTCACAGTTATATGACTCTTTTTTTCTCTGATTTGATCTCTTTCAATGGTCTAGATTTTGGAGGCTTCCTGCAGGTCAGACTGCACCATCTCTCCCAGTCCCCTCTGTCCAATTTTTACCAGCCCTGTCGCAGCCTCCTGTCCCTATCTTCTCCAACCCACAGCAACCTCCTGTTCTGGATGTAAAATCTTCTGCCCCAGCCTTCACACCTGATCCCACAGAAAACAGGACCACACTGTCCAGCAACGTGACCCAGGCAGTGCTGCTACCTCCTTCTTCATTTGCTGAACCCAGAGTACAGAGCAAGGTGCACAGATCCAGTTAAACAGTGCATATTTTATGCTTTCAAGAATATAAGCCATACTTGTTGACATGTAAAGAACCAATCATATCAATAAAAGAGAACCATTTCCATCTGTCTTATCCACTGGGTATGTTTGTTTGTCATTCTTTCCCACAGATGAAGCAGACAAGTTCAACACTCAAGGATCCCTCACTTCTCACCCCTCATGATTTTACTTGCTGTAACCTGCCTGACCAAAGTAAAAACAAAGAACACAAACACACTGTATTGTTGAACGCCAAGAATTATGTTGGAGTAAGATTGAGACTTGAATTATCTAGTTCCAGTTAGGTTGTGGTAATAAACTGCTGGATGCATGTGGTCCTGTGTCATTCTTGTGACTTATCTGCAGGTATATGTGAAAGACTTACTTTGAGCAAGGAAGATGATGAAAATGGAGCAAGCATGCTTGTGCAGGAATCCTGTGACCTGACCGAATCTCTGAACCAAGAACTCCTGGACATCAGACTGGATCTGCAGAGATACCAGCAAGACAGAAATCAGCTGCAGTATGTACTGTGAAACTGAGCTTCAGTACAGCTAAAAATGTGCTGTGGTCTTAAATGATTAAATAGTGTCTGTTTGCCTCTGTGTACAGGACCTGGCGTAAGCTTCAGACGGTTATGAAGAATTGGCTCCAGACTACAGGCAGTGATGGGGAAACTGAGGAGAGAGAGAACATCATGCAAGAATTAAACATGGTAACTTTCATGGCATTGTATTCTCTCACTTTCAGACCAAACTCAAACAGAATGATCTAGACCTGGTGTGTCAGACTCCTGTCCTGAAGGGGCGTGGTCCAGCATGTTTTGGTGATTTCTGTGCCCAGAAACCCCTGGTTCACCTCACCAGTTAATTGTCACCAGCCCTCCAGGACCGGTATAGACAGATCTAGGCTTGAGCCTTGTTTTGAAATACTATGAAAATCTTTTGGAAAGTTATATTGGTAGGTAGTTGTTTTACTCATTTTAAGTACTTTTTAGGTTTGCACTTCAGATGTTCCTGTGTCTGTTTTGATTATCACATACATACATAAAGTATAGAACTAAAAAGTAGTGTAGACATTTTATAGATAATGTCAAACAAAGTAAGAAAAACAGAAGCCCAATGTATATACAATTAAGTATTATCCTTCTGTGGCTTTAGTTGTGTTTAAAAACCTTTGTGTTTTCAATTATATTTCCATTGATTTTTAAATCAAGTTCTTTCTGTAAATACAAAAAATAATCCAGTAATACTTAGAGTTCATGAGATAGACTGCACTGGGGGGAAAAAATCTGTTATTTTAGTCCATATGCATTGCAGGCTTGGAATTAACACAGGTGAACATTTTGGAAGACGATAAATGGTTTCTGTTGGTACTAGATCCTTCTGGTTTACATTTAGCACACATTCTTTCGGGAGATCAGTTTAAGCATAAATCTGTCTATGTGAAAAGCAGCTGCCCAGTATATCAGTGTTGTAGTTGAATGGTCTGGGGTGGGTTGCTCAGAAATGGTTTGTATGGCTATGGGGTATTGTCTTTTACAACTCTGAGTGAGTAAGCTATTTAAGTTGTTGTCACTGTTTTTTACAGCTGGAGAACCGTATTTCTGCTCTGTCAGCACAACTGGCTGACAGAAAGCCCACCATGATCTGCCATGCTGCAAGGATCAGCAGCATAGAGCTCCAGCTACTTGGATCGGATGTTAAAACATAGAAAATATGCATTCTGCTTGGATATGCACTTGATATATATGCAATCCTGAGTTTTGACTGTTATTAAACTAAAATGATCTTTAACAGTTTATTGAAACCTGTAAATTGTCGTCTTTGGTTTTGTTGGTACTTTTTAATGTCTCTCTGGGAAAATCTGTTTTGAATAATAATGATAAGTTCTGTAGAACTGTGTCAAGTTCAGAATGAAATATGTGTAAATATAAGGAAACTGATAAGTCTTTGCTTTTCATGGTTTTATTAGACCACTTATTTATTTGAAATAAAAAAAATCATGCTTTAAATTTCAGGAACTGTTGTTTTCATTGCTGCCTGGGCAGCGTACAAGAATGCAAGACTCCTTGGAAAGTCTGGTGTGCGTAGAAATAATAAAACTTGGTAAATGTGCTCATATGAAATGAAACCAAACACCAGGTTGCAGATCTTGCGGGGAAAAGCTGTGAAAATTGCAGGCAATGTATGATGTCTGGAAATGTCAGTGTGACAAAGTTCTGCTGTAATTCTTTCCACATGTGCTGAGGCCTAAGAAAAGCGTTCACTTTAAAAAAACACTCACTGATTGCCCAACAGTTCGGATAGTGAGCCCAGAATGAGCACAGACAGGCTCTCTCTCTCTGAGTAAGCTCACTGCAGGCTCTTTCAGATCAGATCATGCCATCATGAAGGTAGCTGGTGGAATGGTCATTATCATCATCATCTCTTCTGCCACTTGGGGTAAGTAAAGCATGCAAATTACAATCAAAAACCTGCAGGAATGTTTGTATCTTTTCTTGTATTTAAAGACAGTGAAGGAAATGTTGCACACTTTCACCATGCTGTATTTGTTGCTCTGACTACCAAGTTAAACCAGGTGGGCATCTATAAAACAGTACTATAAAGATTCCTCTGTAGTCTTAACTCTGCTCATTATGGGGCTGATTCCATGTACAGTGTTTGGAATAGTTGACTCTGGAGGACTGAACTAGTTTGTTTTGTTTAGG
This sequence comes from Hemigrammopetersius urotaenia, assembly GCA_037974485.1. Taxonomy (NCBI): domain Eukaryota; kingdom Metazoa; phylum Chordata; class Actinopteri; order Characiformes; family Alestidae; genus Hemigrammopetersius; species Hemigrammopetersius urotaenia. Next base: position 12,646,495 of record JBBPDC010000109.1, on the reverse strand, counting down.
ATGTTGTAGTACTAAGCTGTTGTTTGTGTTGCACAGCTAAGAAGATGCGCTGGTGTACGGTGTCGGAGCCAGAGCAGAGGAAATGTGCAGACTTGGCTAAAGCGTTAGTGGCTGCCTTACCTCCAGCTGCAGTTACAGCCTTTGCACGACTGTCCTGTGTGAGAGCCTTCGGCACGGCTGACTGCATCAATAAGATACGAGTGGGTTAAATGTCACACATTTTAGAACAAGCCCATTTAATTTTTAAAATGTAGTTATCGTACACAAATATGTTAATATAATGAACAACACCTGAGTAAGAGTGAAAGTAAGAAAAACTAAGAATGAACAACTGGTAGAAGTACTGCAGTGCTGTGTGTCCTGGATGGCTGGCCTTCATTATTTCTAATTTTTTTGCACATTTGTCACACTTTAATGTTTTCACTTTATTGAACAAATTTAAATACATGACAAAGATAACCCAAGTAACCCACAGAATGCAGTTTTTAAGTGATTATTTTGTTTATTAAGGAAACAAACTATCCAAATCTACATGGAACTGTATGAAAAAGTAATTGCACCCCTTGTGAAATCATGAAGTAACTAATCCTATTGTTTGGAAAACTGAGTGCTATTTAATTAGCCATGTCCAGGCCTGATTACTGCCAGACCTGCTGACTCAAGAGATCACTTACAAAGAAGACATCATGCCGCAATCTGAAGAAATTTAGGAACAGATGAGAAACAAATTAATGCACATCTATCGCTCTGGAAAGGATTACAAAGCCGTTCTCTGGGACTCCAGCAAACCACGGTAAGGGCCATTATACACAAATGGAGAAAACATGGAACAGTGGTGATCCTTTCTAGGAGAGCCCAGCCTACAGAAATTACCCCAAGAGCTCAGCGATGACTCCAGGAGGTCACAAAACATCCCAGAACAACATCTAAAGAACTCCAGGTCAGTGTTCATGCCTTAACCATAAGAGATGCGGCTAAAACGGCATCCATGAGAGAGTTTCAGGCGAAAACCACCACTGACCAAAAAGAACAAAGGCTCGTCTTATTTCTGCCAAAAAACATCTGGATGATCCTCAAGTCTTTTGGGAGAGTATTCTGTGGACTGACGAAACTAGGAGTTAAACTTTTTGGTAGGTGTGTGTCTCGTTACATCTGGCGTAAATATGACACAGCATTTCAGAAAAAGATCATCATACCAACAGTCAAACATGGTGGTAGTAGAGTGATGATCCCGGGCTGAATGAATTCTGCATTTTAACAGAAAATCCTGAAATAGAATGAAATAGAATAGAATGATAAGCTGAAGTGCACCTGCAGCAGGAAAGTGATCCAAGACACACCAGCATGTTCACCTCTGAATGGGTATAAAAAAAGCGTAATGAAGCTTTTGGAGTGGCCTAGGCAAAGTCCAGACTTGAATCCAATTGGGATGCTGTGGCATGACCTTAAAAAGGCAGTTCATGCTCCAATATGGCTGAATTATAACAATTCTCCAAAGAAGGTTGAGCCAGAATTCCTCTGCAGCAATGTGAAAGACTTCTTGCCAAATACTGCAAACGCTTAATTGCAGTTGTTGCTGCTACCAGTTATTGGGTTTAGGGGGCAATTACGTTTTCACATAGGGTCATGTAGGTTTTTTTCCTTAATAAATAAAATCATCACTTAAAAACATTTTTTTATTTGGGTTGTTTTGTCTAGTATTTAAATTAGTTTAATCTGAAACATTTAAGTGTGACAAAAAAAAAAAGAAATCAGAAAGGGTGCAAATACTTTTTCTTGGTGCAATTCCAAACCTCTCACAATTTGTCTTTTTGTTGTGATGACTGCCCTCATCAGTCCTTTCATGTTTAAATAGCACATTGTCAGCAAGAGTTTAAAACTGCCTGTTTAACAATACTTTAGAAAAAAAATATTCAAATCTTCAAAAGGGAATCTCACTGACTTTCCAGAGCGGAAAATTCTGTTTTCTTTATAGTTGTGGTGATGACGGTTTCAGTGTCTACAGGACAAATGCCTTCGTTTTATTTATGATCCAAAATGAGCAGTGAACATACATTTTAAAATATATATTTTTCAGGCCAAAGTCTGTTGTGAAATGTCTCGGACATAAAGAAGTCTATCATAACTATTTAATGTGATAGCTATCTGCTTTTTGAGACATTTCAAATGTTAGTGCTGCAAATAGTGCTGTGGTTTCTTCTGAACAGAAGATTTCACATCAAACTACTCTGAATGATTTTGTTTATATATTGGTGATTTCATTATACAGTCTTTAATCTGGGGAATTCCCCAATAATCTCTGGTAAAGATTAAACCATTTTCTTGAGAATTTCTGTCCATTTTAACCCACACATTCATGAGCAGTACGTACGTCGGTCCAAATCTGTGTTTGGTTGGACAGACAAGATGGAATATTGGCACACTTTGACTGAAAAGCAAAATTATTAATATCATTTTATTTAAAGGTACATTTTATGGCACTCAAGGACACATTACAGACGAGTAGACCAGAGTATGAATTAATAATGCAAAAGAAGACAAATAAAAACAGATAAATAAACATATTATAAATAAAATCACAAGAGTGTGAGACTAGAAAATGGTGCAGTCAAGAGACAAGATCTAAGAGAGTAAGTAAGTTTGAAGAGCTGAGTTTTAAGAATTTGAAAGTCGGAAGAGAGTCAATGCGGCAAATATCTTGAGGTAGGGAGTTCCAGGGAGGGGGGCTGCGTGATTAAAGGATCTAAACCCCGCAGTGGACAAACGAGCAGAAGGCATAGCGAGTAGATTGGAAAAGAAAGATCTGAGGGTACGGGAGGGTGTGTAGATGTGTAAGAGGTCAGGAATGTACAGGGGTGCCAGGTTATGATCAGCTTTGAATGTTAAAAGCAAAATCAGCTTGATGTTTTACAGCAAGCCAGTCCAGGTTGAAAGAGGCCCGGAGTGATGTGTTCTGTGGAGGATTCTGGTAAAATCACACAGGCAACAGATTTCTGTACTGACAGAAGCTTATGCACAAGCTTGTCAGGGAGGCCGGCCAGGTCATCAGATCTTATTTCCAGTTATCAGATTGGAACAACGGGTGAAACTATAAAATAGGCACACAAACACTGGCTGAAATGTGCATGCATTTAATGCAACTGTTGGCAAAATGGATAGGAACTTTCAGAGACTGGTGTAATGGTTGTCTGTGAGAACTTCTTTTAGTAAACCAAGAGAAAATCTAAAGTATTACAGTTAGAAAAAATGTGCACAATATAAGTTTGTTCCCAGGAACTTAAATCCAGACTTCCTTACAGGCCATTTTGCTTTACTTTAGTACATATAATACCTATATCATGTTAAAACTTTTGCAGGTGTTAATCAGAAGGCAAAGTGTTCCCTATTGACAGGTGATGAATGTACCACGAAGTACTTTATTATAGTGTAAACAGCTCTTTACAAACATACTCAAAAGCTCAACAATGGAAATATAAGTAATGTTGGGTGCTTGATGAAGTTGTGTGCTAGACTAGCTATACCGTAAACCTGCTATTCCCATGATGGCCATGATAAGTAGTGATATTTCAGTTCCTGACTGTTGACATGCTACCTTTCTTGTCCTCTCAGGGTAATAAGGCTGACATTGTGACTCTGGATGCAGGAGAGGTCTACTCTGCCGTAAAACAGTTTGGTCTTACAACAGTCGCCAAAGAGATTTATACGGATGGTACTGATATATTATGACATTATGAATGATCAGACATGTTAGCAGGTTTTCTATTTGTCAGTCATAGTCTTAGTTTTGTCTAAGAATCTGTGTTTCCTAATCTAGCGGGGATGTATAATAATATTTCTTCAAAGCAGGTCTAACATCCTTATCCACATGTTCGTTTTCAGGTGGCTGTATTCTGGCTGTGGCAGTAGTGAGGAACTCTAGCTCTTTGGATATCCGCTCTCTCCAGGGTGCAAGGAGCTGTCACAGTGGAGCTCGATGGACTGCAGGCTGGAGTCTGCCTTTGGGGCATCTCCTCTCCCGCAACTACCTACCATGGGCTGAGGAACAGCCTCTCAGTCAGGGTGAATAGTTCTGGCTATTTTTATGGTAAAAACAGAGGTTAATATTAAAGGGCCACACCCCCGGTTATACACATTCAGTACATTTAATACTTTTATTTGAAAAATAGGGAAAGAAAACATAATTAAGGTTTCAATGCTGTTTGCTCTTTGAATGTCATCTTCATTGAAATGCACTTGTTTAACCAATGCGTCTCTAGGAATAAGGGTTATTGTGAGGCATGTTTTGTTTAGTAAAGATTTTCAAATGCGATGTGATTCTCTCTTTTTGTTCTTTGCCAGCGGTTAGTGCCTTCTTCAATGCCAGCTGTGTGCCTGGAGCAGCTGCCATGGCAATCAGCCTGTGTTCTCAGTGCCAGGGTAAAAAATCATATAACCCACAGAAGAACTTCCACTGTGAGACTTCTCACAGCGAACCATTCTACCACAACCAAGGGGCCCTCAGGTTGAAAAACATGCATGTACATACACACACTAACACTCATGCTCAGTAGTTTGCTCATGCAAACACAGGGATTTCATACCACTAAAAGATTAATCATTTTTATATCAAAATAGTGTCATCAACAATGCGATCTTCACTTATAAGTAGGAAAACTGAACCTGTAAAGTGATTATGACCAGTCAAAAGCAGCGAAACACTGATGGGCTGTGTATGTGATGGCACAAACACAGCTAACTAGAACTCTGGAACACATTGCCATTTGTGCTGGGTGATATTGAGAATGTTCAGTGTCAGTGTTAGAAAACAGATTGATCTGTTCTTTTTGTCTATCAGAGCCAATAGGTATAAAGCACAATATCACTACACTGGTGTGGAGGATATATTTTCCAGCATTTAATCATACTGGTGGTTAACAACCCTCCTACTCTACTCTTATCTATTCAAATATGAAACACCACTGATCAGTGACTACTGAAGGGTATGTTTACTCTTACTGTTGCTCTCAGGTGCCTCAAATCTGGAGCAGGAGACGTGGCCTTTGTGGATCATACAGCTCTGGACAACATAGATGGTTAATGCAATATTGTATTTCATGCTGCTTTGTTGATCTGCCAGACTATATAACCTGCCTAGCCCACTTTCTATTCTTCAATGTCTGGCCTCTACAGAAAGTGAAAAGGACGGGTACAAGTTGTTGTGCACAGACGGTACTCAGGCGCCACTCAGCAGTTTCAAGAAGTGCAATCTTGGACGTGGGCCTGGTGCAGGTGTAGTCACACGAATGAACAACCGTAAGATTGCCCGCAAGTTCCTGTTAGCTGCTCAGGTAGCAACCTTTATGTGTGCTTGTGTCAGTGGTTCCCCCCATTGTCTTTTAAATGCTTTTTTTAATTGTAAAAAAATATGTTCATTAGATGGCATTTGGCTTGAGGGGAAGAGAACGGCAGCGTTTCCAGCTTTTTAATTCATCAGCTTACGGCATGACTGACCTGCTCTTCAGTGACGTGACTGAGAAACTGTCCATCCTGCAGGAAGACATGGACATCAGTCAGGTTCTGGGATTGGACTATGTTGCTTTGCTCAAGGGCCTTGGACATGAAGGTACAATCTGTCCCAGCTTTCTGTGTTTGTGAATGGTGTAAGAGAGAGGAAGAGAGTTCTTGTATAAAAGTGCTATTTTGTGGCCATTGTCTTTTTATGTCCTTTTGTATCTCATCTAATCATCAACATAGCTGTGGTTGTGTGTGTACATGTATGTATATGTGTGTGCGTATGTGCGTGTGTGTGTGAGTGTAGGCAGTTCCCTGGAGGACAGCGTGGTGAGGTGGTGCTGTATAAGTAATGCTGAACAGAAGAAGTGTGAGCGGTGGGCTCTCAGCTTTAAGTCAGACCCTTTGGTGTGTGTGAGAGCCTCATCCATGAGTGACTGCATTGAGAAGATCAAGGTCCAGTAAGACGAAGCTAACTGAGTTTTGCTCTCAGCCTCTGATTAATCATAGTGTTGTGTTACACACTCCAGACATCGACTTTTGTGATGAGATCACAGTTCAGGTCACCTTTTGATGATCTTTCCCTGTAGATATTTTTTGTGGAACATCTCTGCGCAGAGTGCGGGTACATCACTCCTGCTCCAGCCAGATCTTGTTTGTAGTGATGGCTATGATGTTGGGGTTTTACTTTGCATATATGATCATTCTATAAGCATTTTTGTTGGTCGTCCAGATCTGCTCTTACTTATGTAATCAAATGACATACCAGGTTTCTGTTTTCTCACAGAGGGATGAAGTGGATGCGGTGTCCCTGGATGCCACACATACCTTTATAGCTGGAAAGTGTGGCCTAGTGCCTGTAGTGACTGAGTATTATGGTAAACAACTTCCCATCGACAATTAGAGTTTCTTGTTATGTTTGTATTTCTTTTCTCTCATGCCTAATGTATACTTGTGTATATATGTTTTAATACATTCTGTCCATAAGGGGAAATGTGTGAATTCCCCCAAGGAGAAGATGGTCATCTTGAAACTAAAGGTAAATGTGGAGATGGAACAAACTTGCTATTACATTGGAGGGCAGTAGGTAGAGTAGGAGGGGAATTCCACTTTTCTGGGGAAAGTATAATTGTTCTTAATTTTATTACAGAAAATGGTCCCAGATACCTTTTCCCTTTTCTCATCCGTTAGACATGTTTTGACCTACAAGGTGTTCATTTTCTAAATACTTTCATGTGTTTTTATATATGTATATAGACAGCAGTTGCTTCATTTCTTGTGACTCTTTTTATTCAAAACAATGTGCTTGGCTGTGTCTATTTCTCAAATTTGTGGAATTTCCCCCCCCAGACAAAGTTTGATGAAAATGTTCATTATGCAACTCCGCTGTACATGTGCATGTTTGGACCCAGGCTTTTTTTTTTTGACTATGTAGACTTGCCATCAGTGTATGGTGTGGCGGTGGTACGGCGCTCCAGTAGAAATGTGTATATTGGTAACATGGGTGGCCGACGCTCCTGCCATGGTCACATGTATGGCCCGGCAGGATGGGTTCTGCCTGCCAAACACACTCTCAGCACAGAACATAACAACAGTGCCTCCTGTGAACCAAACAAAGGTACTACAGCTAACTCTATTTCATGCATTGGAACATTTTAACTATTGTTAATATTAAGTAATCTCTAACTAAGTCTTTTGATTAGCTGTGGTGTACCTGTGATCACAGTGTACTCTGAGGTCTTCTGGAAGGGCTGTTTGCCAGGAGGCCAGGGCAACCTGTGTAAAGTGTGTATTGGTGGGACAGAGGAAGCTGCCAGCAAACGGTGCTCTGACAACCACAATGAGCGCTATTATGGAAACATGGGAGCACTGAGGTAAGAGAAAGCACATACTGCAGCATCCATGTTTAATAAATGAGCTCTAGAGCTTATGTCTACAAATATGTAGACTTATATAATACTTACTCTGTTGTAGGTGTCTGGTTGGAGACCCCACTGGGAAAAGCTATGGAGATGTTGCTTTTATGGAACACCACAACTTAGAGAGCAACATCGAACGTAAGATGAATTACACCCTTACCCTGTGAAATGTATTGGTTAATAAGTTTGATTGCTTTGCCTTTCAGTAATGTAGTCCAGCATGGTTCTCAGATATATGGAAATTAGAATTTGGCTGGAATTTACAGATTTTTTTTTTCACCTAACCAAAAATGTATGAGGCTAATGCACTTTATATGCACTGGAGACGACCAAAAACGCTGTGCAAACTGTAGACCTAAATCATCACACACTTGCTTCAGACTGCATTTTAATAAGTGCACCTCATCACTTGCATAAACTGTATGGCAATGTTATCGATAGAAATGGGAGTGTGGGATTATACTCACAGTTTTGCACAGTTTGAGAGTTCATATGGTGTAAGCTTATATTGTTATTTATATAAGCTTTCATATATCCAGTAGAATGCTTAGAAAGCAAAATAAGGACACCAAACATGTATTTGCTGATCTACATAATTAAGTAAAAGAAAACATTGCAATTTTTAGTTATTTGTAAGTTTAAGGGCTTAAAACGGTCTCGGTCATATGAAAGGTCCTTTTGAAAGCAGAGTATTCCATTGTGAAAGTATTCCATGACAAAACGACTTATATAATATGATGTTTTTAAGGTACATTAATGTAATACTATGTTTGATGGGTAGATCTGAACAGCAGTGGCTGGGCTGAGGGCTGGCTTGCCTGGGATTTTGAGTTGTTGTGTCCGGATGGAGGGCGATCCACGCTGAGGGAATGGAGGAGCTGTAACCTGGGAGCCATACCACCTAACACTGTCATGACACGACCCGTGCTTACTGCTCGCATCTACGACTTCCTCATGAAGTCACAGGTCTCAACATGTCATTTATTTCATCTAGAGCTGTGTAATACAAACGTTGTGTAATTTCTGTTATAACATTATTATAATTCAAATTATTTGAAAACGTTTTTAATTACATAGTTGTTTTCATCAGAAATGGTAGGAATCTTGTTTATTTGTACATCTTAAAGATCATTAAAAAAAATTAGATTTCTGTCTTCAGGAGACCATGATGACCCGTCCGAATTCCGAGTTCCATTTATTTGAGTCTCAGCAATACGGTGAAAGTGACCTGCTCTTTAAAGATGCTACACAGTGTCTTGTCCACACCAGTCATAAGAACTACCGCACAATACTGGGAGAGGAGTTTTATTCACACGCAGAAAGTATCTTTGACTGTACACATTCAGGTGAGACAACTTCCACATATAACTCTAGTATATGCATGTCTTAGGTTAATTTAGTAATGATTTGCATTCAATTTTACTAATTTATTTTTGTTTTTAATGTTTTAAACAGACATTCTGAAGTTTTGCAACCAAGATGTGTGCAGTATCTTCTGAACAACCTGAAGACAGCCTGAAGATAGACATATATATATATAAATTCAACAGCACAGTTGTCTCAGTGGTGGAATACATTGGACTTGAATTTTTTAAGCCCTTTAGCAATTAAACGTTGCAACCACGCGTCATTATAATTGTTACAAGTGACAAATAAGCCAGAAAATGCACGTTTTGATGGTGCATGATAAAAATGATTCTACACCCTTTACTGGTTCATTTGGGTGGGTTGGGGGTGTGGGGGGCTTAGTATTATTATTTTGTTGTCTAAAGGCAGCGTGGTATGACAATGGCACAGAGAACTCACAGAGAAAAGTATGATTACAAAGATCATAAAATAACATTCAGAGAACAGTATAACATTTTTTTATTGAAATTTCAACAAATCTTTAAGAAGCTTAAAAAACAGATCTTCTGTGCTTTTCTGCTTCTCAAAAAGCAGAAAAACAGGCCCTGAAAGAAAGTTAATAGTGTTTTGTCGTTTATCAACCATGGTATCAGGAGCCGCTGAAATGCTCCGGGACTACATTTCCCAGAATGCACATTGAAAGCGGAAATGTTTTAAATGAGCCTCTCCAAGGCAGAGTGTTGTAGTTGAGTAACTATGTGGACAAAATTCTCAGTATCGGTAAGGGTTTTTTTTAATGTTGTTTGGCTGCAGTTAGCTGCTTTGAATTGAACTCTCCCGGTGGTAAGGCTCGTGCTGGACTCGACAGATGACACTGTTAGGCTGAGTGGGTTGTTACTGTATGTCATGCAGGCTGGATAAGCTGTCCAGGGTTATGGGGGACAGGGACAACGCTTGGCTTATACGTTCAGAATGGATATTATCTGTGGTTGTCAAGTCTGAACACCTGGATTTAATTCAATCCATTCATATACGGAAACTAATTGGTGTGACTCAAGCAGGGTACTTAAAAATTCACCTCTGTCATCTGTATTGAGTTGTGTTGTTTTAAAATTAGTATTGGATTCATGAACAGAAAATTAAAATGATGTAACATGCACATTCTGCTCAGTTTCTTCAGCTGTCACTAACAATGCAGGCCATTTATCAAGAAGCCTACTTTACAGAGGGACATGTTAATCAACATGGGATATAAATATATGGCATAACATTATGCATTGTATTTAGGCTATATTGTATTGTGTTATAGTGTGATAGTGTTCAAATAAAATTTGTTTAAGTGTTTTTATGTTTCGTCATCAGAATCATGATACTTATTTCTTTACTGTTCTTTGTAAGGCTATTTCTCAGTTTAAAATAGGTCTGGAAGGACTGCTGTCTGGTATAATTTGGTAGTTCCCATGCTCAGACAAACTCTTTCAAGCTGGAAATCAACAGATGTGTTGAATCTGGTGTGCTGGAGCAGGAAAATCATTGCACTGTGCTGGCAATGACATTCCAGGAATGGTGCTGTGTGCATCGCTGATTTTAAATCTAATGTAAGCAGGGAGCATGAATCAAGATTGTAGATGCATGAATCTTATCTCTGCTTCTACTAAAACCTGTTTGGGTACATGACTTTACATCATAAATGAATAGTTTTGTGACCAAAAAAATTACATAATTATTACATTATGCCCAAAATGCAAACCTCTGACCCCAGACATGTTTTGTCTCATTAAATACAATTGGAATACATGGCAAACTGTGAATTAGATTATGAGTGTAACTTTTGTTGTGCTTCCAGATACTTCTGTCGGGGCAGTTGTTGTCACCATGTGTGGCCGTGGGAAGACGTGCGTCCTCCTCAGTTCATGCTAGTGCCCTGGATTTTGTTCCAGCCAGCAGCTCAGTTGACAGGACCTCCTTGGAGCAGCTCCAGGTGTTTGTAACCAGAGCCAAGCGCCTGTTTGTGATAACTGGAGCCGGTCTGTCCACCGAGTCAGGTATCCCCGACTATCGCTCAGAGGGTGTGGGGTTGTATGCACGGACAGAGCGCCGGCCCATGCAGCACTCTGAGTTTGTGAGAAGCGCAAAAGCCCGGCAGCGTTACTGGGCACGGAACTATGTGGGCTGGCCCCAGTTTTCTTCCCACCGGCCCAATTCAGCTCACTACGCCCTGAAGAGCTGGGAGGAGAAGGGCAAAGTTCACTGGCTTGTCACTCAGAATGTAGATGCTTTACATTCAAAGGCAGGTCACCACAGACTGACTGAGCTGCATGGCTGTTCACACAGGTTAGAAAAAAACCCTAATACATGACCTAATGCAGACTTCTCTTGACTTTATCCTTTACTTTGGTTAGGATTACCCAGTGTTCAATCATTCTAGACATTTTTTCAGGGTGACACAGACTCGTGGCTGTGAAGTAAGGCACAGCTTGACTTACTATAAACTATAAAACTGAATAAGAAACAGATTGCCATTTCAGACAACTCTGTGACTGGAATTCAAAAAGCTAATTGATTTTAAATCAGATTCTTACATAATTATGACCGTTGTTGCAACAAAAACTCATTCTGGAATCCCCCATTTAAGGAATTTCCCCATTGTGGGATTAATAAAGTCAATCTAATCTACTCCCAAGGTGCTTTGTGAATACAGACCTTGTTGTCAGCCACGTGATTAAGTTTTTATTTTTCTAGCTGTCACTAAGCCATACTGTGTCCTTAATCATGTACACAAGTAGGATGTGTTTGAGCAAATTTAGAGAAGTTTTAAGGATGTCTTATGGAAAAGATTTGGGCGACTGTTCCAAATTAAATAAGCTAAATTTTGGCAACTTGAAAAATGGACGTCTGGGATAAATGGAATGTTTATGTAAATCAAAATTTTCATTTGTATTTTTTAAAAATCATTTACTTATTTATTTATAATTGTATTTTTTTTTTTGTAATTTAAAGCATTTAGCTGTAGTTGCTGTTTCCAATTTTTGGTCTTGCACTGTCTGGTAATATTCTTAAAGTAATATTTGGTCATCACCATTATGTGTTTGTGTCAGGGTGATGTGCCTGGGTTGTGGTCAGGTGACTCACCGTGAGGAGCTGCAGCAGCGCTTTGCTGATCTGAACCCCAGCTGGGAGGTGAGCTCAGGGGTGGTAGCGCCTGATGGGGATGTGCTGCTGGAGGATGAGCAGGTGCTGCACTTCAGAGTTCCCGCCTGCCAGAGCTGCGGTGGCATCCTCAAACCTCAAGTGACGTTTTTTGGTGACACAGTCCATAGAGAGACTGTGCAGTTTGTACATGAAAGGCTGGCTGAGTGTGACGCTGTGCTTGTAGCTGGGTCTTCACTGCAGGTGAGCACAGATACCACTTACTTCTTAAAGCTTTGACTTTTTTATTACTAATGTTTGGGAAACAATTCAGTGCTCAGATTTCAACACCGCTACATTTATGTCGGTTATTTTTCAAAAATACATGGAACACACATGCATCTAGAAAAAACATTTTCACACTAATAAAACATGAATATCAAAGCCAATACACTATACTGTTTTAGGAACTTCTGATTTTATTTTGGCCAAAAATGTAGTATATGATTTCTTTTTGAACATTTATTGTAACATTACAAGAGATCAAACTCACATATATGGGAGTGTGTTACAAAATCTTGCACTTTCCTTCTTTAAAGCTGCTTTGTCCTTTGACTCTTTTCAGTGCAACATAAGAAATCATAAACTTTCCCTGATATCTTTGTTTTGTCAGATGTGCTGTGAAAAAGAAGACATATTTGATGAAACTAATAAAAAAAAACACTTTAGTTGACTCAGCTGCATCTGTGCATACCTTCGAGTGCTTAAGAAATAAACAGTCACATTTCACCTGCATTACACAGGTCAAGAAGTGTCTTTTTCTGAGACAGTTGACAATAATAAATAATTAATTTAACTGGAAATGGTTTATTTCTATCCGAATTTCTGCTTCTTTCAAATATTTGCACCCGAATCTGTGTTAAAAGACCTAATTCTCTCAAAACTGTCTGCATGTCCAGGTGTATTCTGGGTACCGTTTTCTGTTAGCAGCCAATGAGAGACGGATCCCAGTGGCCATCCTGAACATTGGCTCCACGAGGGCTGACCATCTTGCTGAGCTTAAAGTGGGCGGCCGTTGTGGAGAAGTGCTTCCTACTCTCAGTCCCAGCTGAAATGGAAAGATAGATGGACTTTTGCTCTTTCCTGTTATGCAGAAATCCTGTTTTTCTCCTCTGGTACTGTTTTACTTCAAAGCTACTCCTGCATAAGAGTTGGGCTCTACCTCAGTATAGAACTAATAGAAAACACTATGCTTTAAGGAGCAAATTTTTTAACATTAGTTGAACTGTAATTGTTTTATTTTTGTAAAACTTTGGAAATTTCAGGGGATGGGGGTTAAACTCAAACGTTAAGTAGCATCATGCATGGGTGACATGAAATGTGTGATTCTTTTAAGACTCTGGCAAGATTTTTAACCTGTTTTAAACGGTTTTATGGCTATGGATCACTAGAAACTGATTCAAATGTTAAAAAGTTAAACATATGAAGAATGGATTTATTGTAGAGTTATAATAAACTAAATGGTTGATTTGGTGGCATTCAAGTTAGTGAAATATGAATACATTATATCAAGCCTGGTATTCAGCATACTTATTTTTAATCAAGTTTATATTGTTGTGCTCTACCTAAATCTTAAGCATTCATTCCCTGCTATACATAAACATTTCAGAATATAGTAGGGGATATTGCTTGTACTGTATTACTGATAAAATATTTATTTTCTCCAGAATTAATGCTGTAATACAATGTAGGGAAGATTATGCCTTTGAAATAAAATGATATTAATAATTATTAATATCAGAGCTTTTGGGATAGTAAACAGTCTAAAGCCATGTTTCCATTCCACTTTCCCTGCTTTAACACAACCACTTTAACACATTCTGGAGTTAGTAATGAACTGCATAGTCAGATGTGTTGGGAGAAAGGGGGGGAAATTAAAGTGGGCAGGGCAGTGGGCCTCCAGAATGTAAATGTAAAGCGTCCCATTTGTCATATGTGAACACATCACAGTGTGAACAGCACACAGTTCTTTTCTGCTTTTACCCCATTCACCATGTGAAACAATAGGCAGTCAGGAACACAGAGTGTAAGGACAGTATGTTGCTCAAGGGTACCTCAGTGGGGCCACTGTCCTGGAACCTTCTGATCACAGGGGCGACTCCCTAACCACTTGGCCCCCAGCTGCCCCAGGGCTGAGAAACAACGGTCTCACTAAAATGTGTGGAAATATTTATTTCAAACACTAAATCCTAAAAAAACATTCACAACGTTACTGAGGGCAAAACGACTGTTTCTTTTGAAAAACTGAGCTCAGTTAAAACAGTCTGTTTGCTAAATCTGTCTCTCAGGTGCTCAGCCCATTGTTCAATATGCGTACAGACTTCGCCCCACAGTACCTCAGGAACACTGAAGGAGTAAAGACAGCTACAGTGCCTTCCATCACCTACTCCCCAGCAGACCTGGACCTTGTTCACCACTAGTGGTGTCATACTCAGACAGTTCTCGAAGCCCTGGGTCTGATCGAACCAATAGGAAGCAGGATAGCCAAGAAGGATTCCAAAAAGTGTGCACAAGTTCCACGAACCATACAGCTCCTCGTCAACCACGATGACTGAAGAACAAATGTCCTCTTTATTCTTAAAGAACTCAAACATGTCTTTCACCATGTCCTCACTTCTGCTTGTGCCACTGGTGGTTGGCTGCTCGCTCCAGGGACAGATGTCTACAGTAATGAGACTCCTTTTTTGGAGCAGTTCTTCCAGATGTGCTTTCATCAGCTCGGGGTTCACAATGAGAGAGTTCCCATCAATGGAGACTATCTGAAGAGCAGCACTCAGTACTCCAGTCTCCTGCAGAGAGTTCGCATAGTGTAGGAGCTGTTCTGCAGATGCAGCATTGCTGTCATACAAAAGAGCTGGTTTCAGACCCAGATCCACTGCTAATACCTGGACAGTCAGATCAAGACATAAATATGAAGAAAGTCGTTTCTTTTTATTCCCACAACACAAGAACTTATGAGCAGCTGATAAGTAAATGTCTACAGAGTTCATCTTTTGGCCTTACAGATCCAGCTGTACCCAACAGTTCAGGCACATCAGCGCACATCCAGTTGAGTAATACTCCTTCCTGGGATCAGATCTCCTCACACAGCTCTCCAGATCTCTTCTTCGTGCAGCAGAAACACTGGGAGATCTATGTATTAAACGGACCCCAATGAAATCTACACGCAGACCCGAGACTCAAAAGAGCCGAAGAAAGATAATAAAACATCTACTTTAAGACTTAAGACAAGCTCTGCTCTGCTCCTCATATCCTACTCGCATGATTCCCTTTTGAAAGTCATATTGCCGGGACAACATGTCAAAATAAAAGTCTCACTGAATTGTGTCGAAATTCTTCTCTGCATTTAATCGATCCACCAAGTGAAGCATTGAGCAGCTTTTATAAACACATAGTACCCGGTTAACTAGTATATTTCAGTGAAATACCTCACTATATACCGTATATACTTCACATATTATACTCTGGACTTTCAGTTAGCACCTGCACTTTCTTGTACCTCTGTTTACTGCCTCTACAGGCACACTTGAGTCGTGTCAGTTGACTTATGACCCTGTGCAATTATAATATATGTATATATGGTACTACATTATCATTATGGAAGATTTACATCCTCTTCACTCTGTAATATTTTATTGTGAAATGTATTTATGGTGCAATATTATCCTTCCTGTTTACATACACCTCCAATTTTTATGTGACAATTCTTTAACATGCTCTGTGAACTCAGTTTCACAACTATATTGTGTATTTATTGGATTGTTTCTGTCGTTCCTTGCACTTTGTTCAATGCTGTAACTGCCTCCTCTGCAATAATCATATTTATTGTGCAGTACTCTGAGAGGTTATTGTAGTGTCCTATCTAATTGTGTATTTATTGTCTGTCTATTGTCTCTATTGTAACTTGCACTCTGTTGAATGTTGCATGTTGCTTTATGTTGCACCATGGTCCGTGGAGAAACGTCTCATCTCACTATGTACATCCTGAACCTTTTACTAATACTAGCTATGCTTTTATTATGAAAGTCTTCTCAATGATCAGGAAGTAAAACTGGACTGGAGTGTCAGCAGATGAATGGTGTTTCAGGTGCAGTTTAGATTGATTTAGATAATCTCTGCTGATCCCGCGGATCATGTATAAAGGTGGACAATGACAGAAAAACAAGCACACGGTTTGTGAGGCAGATGATGCTGTTGGCTTTGCTGATTTGAGCTGTTTTGAGCTGTGTGGGCTAAGACGTGAGAAGTTCACCATGGGCTCCGAGGAGGTGCTGAAAAGTGCCTCAGCTCTGGCTTCTTACAACGTCCTGCTGCAGGTACAGCTCAAAGTGTCAGTGCTGATTTTTGGACAAGCACTGAAATAGCTGTAGACTTAATCTAACAAAAACACGTAATCTATTTTTTTTTCTTGATTCGTGGTCGGTTTAGGTGATGTTCCGCCTCCTCACCTTCTTTCTGAACGCCTTCACCCTTCGGTTCGTGTCCAAGGAGTTAATAGGCGTGGTGAACGTCAGGTGTGTTGGCAGTAGGCGCACACTGATGAATCGTGATTATTGCTTATGTTGTTATTGCACTGTGAGTCTCGTTCCATTCTCTGTGTTTCAGGTTGACTCTCCTCTACACCACTGTGGTGTTTCTGTCCAGAGAAGCCTTCAGGAGGGCGTGTCTAAGCACAGAGGGGGCGGGGCGTGACTGGAGACAGGTCATCAACCTGTTGTGGCTCACGTGAGTATTCAATTTTGTTTGTTTTGTATGTGAGCTTCAATACAGTAATATCAACTAGAAGCAGGAATATTGTGCTTAACGATATTACACATTGAGTCAGTTATGAGGGTACTTGCATTTTACGATACTGCACATTGCACAAGTAGTGTAGGAAAGGTACACCATTACTGTGTAAAAACTGAGACCAAATCTGAGGGCTTTGGCACAGCATTTCATCATAGTTTGTTTGCGTTACTGACTCTTTGATTCTTTTCGGCTCTCAGGTTGCCTCTAGGCTGTGTCTGGGGTGTGCTACTAGTGTGTGTGTGGTGGTGGCTCCTCCAGGCTCCAGATCCTCAGGCCATCCCTCATTATGTCCCTGCTGTGGGGCTCTTCTGCCTGGCTGCTGTTATACAGTTGCTTGTTGAGCCTCTTTGGGTGCTTGCACACGCACACATGCTCGTCCGCTTAAAGGCAAGTGAGATTCCACCTTAATCTGCAAGTAAATGTCTGGTCCAGTTAGCAAGAATCAGTCGATTAGTAAAAGAACTCTAAATGGCAAACTTCTGTTTTTACAGGTGGTTTCTGAAAGCTTAGCAATGATTACTAAGTGTCTTATCACAGTGGTGTTGGTGTTCTCTGCTCCTCAGTGGGGCCTCTACATATTCTCTGCTGCTCAGGTGAGGGTATATATGTACAACAAAGGGGAATCAAATATTGAAATACTTTTCGTAATTTAATATACTTTCAGTTCAACTTCAAACATACCCCTGTGTGTGTGTGTGTTTTAATAGTGTGTGTATGCAGGATTCCTGGTTCTCTGCTATGTTGTCTACTTCTTGCATTTTCTCGGTTCTGCGGAAGCAGAAAAGGCGGCCTTCCCTGTACATCATGTCTCACAGTTGCTGCCCACCAGAGTGGATGGACAGGTGATAGTAATTTAAAATTTCTCAAAGATTTTCCTTTGTTACTTTAGTCTTATACACGCATTAATTCATATTTAAGATATTTAAGTATTCTTAAGTTTTCTTTTTACTGTGTATTGTGCATTCAGCAATGTAAATGTCTAAAGCTGAATAAGACATTCAGTCCTTTTTCCAACTTCTCTACCTAAAATATTCAGTTTATTCATTATAATGAATGGTTTGCAATGTTTCAAGGTGACAAACATTTTCAGCTGTAAAAATTCACTTTAAATGTTTCACTGTTGCATATACATTACCACATGTGACACAAATGCTAAAACGCTGTAATATTTCATAGAAGAACATGGAGTTTTTTTTATATAAAAAACAAAATGCAGACTCACTAAGACAAATGCTGATGGTTGATGCATGTTTGTGTGTGCAGCCTTTAATAAACTGGAAGCTTGCCATGCTGACTTGGAGCTTCTTCAAACAGTCCTTCCTCAAACAGATACTCACAGAAGGTAATGCATATACACAATGTGTGTACACAGGCTACTTATTTAATGTGTTTTCTAGTTTTATGAAGGTATTTTCATTCAATTTCTGCTTTAGGTGAGCGCTATATAATGACCTTTCTGAATGTGCTTAACTTTGGAGACCAGGGTGAGTGCAGTAACTGTATAAAAGGCAATTTAATATCACCTCTTTAGATTTGATATTAGATAGATTACTTTATATAGATTAGACTAATGCTCTCCATTTCTTTTCTTTTTTTTCTTTATTTTGCCTGCAGGGGTGTATGATATAGTGAACAATCTCGGCTCAATGGTGGCACGGTTTCTCTTCCAGCCCATTGAGGAGAGCTTCTATGTTTTCTTTGCCAAGGTGTTAGAGCGAGGGCAGGACATACGGCATCAGAAACAGGTCAGTACAATCAGTCACACGTCTGCCCTGACATGTCAGGTATGAGCTTGGAAAGACTACATACCTCTTATTAAACAGGAAAATCTCACCAAGATATTAAAACAAATCTCTTTTACAAGATTGTCCTGGCCATGATTTAACAGCACAAGTAACAAATTGACAAATAGACAAATACCACGTCTGTTATAGACAATACGTTAAACTTATGTTCACCTAGTGCTTCTTGGAACATCAGTTCCCTCTTAACTTCTGTGGTCGATGGCTTACCCAGCGCTTCTCCCGCCAGAGGCTCTCAGGGTATCTCTCCAAATGTAGGCCAAACAGAGCCTGGCAGGGTACTTCTGCAAATGTAGGCCCAGCATGCTCCAGCTGGAGGCCCACAGTGAGCCTTTCTAAGTAGAGGCTTGCAAAACACTTTATCCAGACAAAGGCCAACGCAGAGCTTCTTCAAGTTAAGGATCACACATCGCTTCTCTAAATGAGCAACATCATGCATAGTCAGTCATACATATACCCCCATAAAAAACACAAGTTCAAAGTGGGACAAACATTAGTGCCATTTAAGACTAATTTAGTTAATAAAACTAAAGCTTAATCTACTTAAGACTTCCCAGAAAGTTGAATTACAAACACTTTCAGGCAGACATGAACATGGGGATGCTGCCATTCTGGATTTCCGACTGGAATAATGAAAGTTCATTGGTCCGTAGGAGGAGGTCTCCGTAGCAGCAGATGTGCTGGAATGCCTGCTGAAGCTGGTTCTCCTGATCGGTTTGATCATCACAACATTTGGTTACGCCTATTCTCACCTAGCCCTCGACATGTATGGAGGGGAACTTCTGAGCAGTGGGACAGGTTAAGTAAAGAGAAGTAAAATGGCAACATTACCACAGTGCTGTGGTAAATGTCTAGGTTTTTCATTTGTAAAATCACATATTAGGAACTTTCTTTGAGGTTTTCTTATGCTAGCATATTCGTTTTTATTATTAACACACAATATTAAATTCAGCGTGTTTGTGTGTTTCAGGGCCTGCTCTTTTACGCTGCTGGAATTTTTATGTACTGCTTTTAGCCGTCAATGGCATAACTGAGTGTTTTGTTTTTGCTGCGATGAGCAAGGAGGAGGTTGACAGGTTTGTGTGTAAATGAATACACGTCATTTTCATTTTAGAAGCTATTTTCATAACATTTATTTTATATTTATTTGGTAATTTTATTATTGTTGGCCTGCAGGTATAACCTGGTGATGCTAGGGCTGTCTGGATCCTTCCTGCTGCTGTCCTACTGGCTGACTTGGCTGTTTGGGGGTGTGGGCTTCATTCTGGCAAACTGTTGTAATATGGGGCTACGAATTACACACAGCCTGATTTACATCCACCGCTACTTCCGGAACAGTGAGCACAGCCCTCTATCTGGACTCCGGCCACATCCAGCCCTCTTATTCACCCTCACCATAAGCTCGATTCTCACTACCTGGTCAGAGGTAAAGCTGATGATAGTGAATAGTGATGTAGATATAGGTTATGTAAGATCAATGCATCTGACTTATCAGGCCTATGTGTTGTTGTTTTTTTTCAGAGCATGTTCTGCTGTGACAGCGGTTGGTTGCTAAGGCTGGCTCACATCACCGTTGGGGCAGTTTGTTTATTAGGTGTGGTCATCGTAGTGTTTCTCACAGAAACTAAACTTATTCAGTTCATCAGAACTCAGCTACTTCCCAAATACAGCAAGAAACACACATAAGTGTGAAACTAAGCAGTACCTCTATGTTAGGTGCTCAGTTATGGACCAGATGTTATTTGTATTTAACAGGCTTTTTTGTTGTTGTTTTTTTTTTTTGGGGGGGGCGGTGTTTTTTTTTAACCTTCAGCTCATGTCTGTTGGAGTTTACAAGGGTCTCTAAAAGTGTCACAATCAATACTGTACAGATATCCAACTCTTTTTATTAATCCATAATATAAATGGACAGAACAGTCACTAATAAAATTTACATTTTTCTAATAATAGAGAAGGGTTAGAGTTTTTAAATAATTTTCAATTATTTATGTTTATTGGTGATTTTTGGTAAAATACTTTTGGCTCCTGGATGCCTTTTTATTGAAAACAAAATAGAAAATATGATATTGCTGGAAAAAAGATGGAACAAATTAAAGGTTTTATTATTCACATGTTGTCCACTTTATTAATTAGTATTATTATGGTTAATGTACAATATAACTAATTTATTAATTACCTACATCTATAACTATTATTGCGTATTATTTTTCATTTATTTTAACCAGCATAATCAGTCTCATTGAAACAAAAAGCCTCTTCCTTGCATCAGGAGTATGCAGGCTAATGACAGTCTCTCATCTGTTACATCTGGTAGATCTTATCTTTAGAACTTTATTGTAGCTACAGTATGTCATTTCAGTAAAATGAGACAAAGAGCAGAACAGAGACTGTACACAAACAGAGCTACACAAATTAAAACCATATGGTGGACTAACACACACACACACACACAACAAAGAGCAATCCAGGAGCACTACCTCACACACTCAACACATGAGTTTGTCATTGCTGGGCTGAAAGAAGCAGCTGGAAGGAGGAGACGTCACCCCATCATTATACATCACCGTGAGAATGAAGAAGGAGGCAGAGAGAAGGAGGAGTAAAAGAGTGACTCATACTTTGGCTTACACAGTTATAGTCCCTTAGGATGTGTGTGTGTGTGTGTGTGTGAGAGAGAACTGGACTCTGGAAAGGAAGGGTGTGAGTATAAATAGGGACAATGAAGGAAAGGAGGGCAGCAAACTTCAACAACAAGCTGAAAAGCTTCAGTGAAATTTTGGATTGATCCAGTATCTGAACTGCAATCATGTCTCAGGTATGTTTCAGCAACTTATTAGAATAATGGGGAGGAATGAGAATCCTTCTTAAACTCCCAGTCTCTTTAGCTGCAGGATGAAGAAGAGGAAGGCAGGATGAAGAGACCAGAGGTGAAAGATGAAGACCTGATCCAAGCGAGAGATAAACTTTCTTCTGGGGTGAAGGTGAAGAGTAAGACCTTTGAGGTGATGGAGGAATGCGGTAAGTGATGACCTTGCGATCTCAGCAGCACATGCCGCACTGGAGTGCTTGTGTGTGTACAGTTAGTGTAGGTGTGTATGTCACTGTGTGCCCTGATGTCAGAATCCAAAGCCAGGTTTGAGAGCAGGACTACTTGTCTAAAGGGATTTGAAAAGTGTTTGTTTATGTGTATGGTTGGCTCTGTTGGTCTGTTTCCACTCCATATAAAGTAGCACAGGCCCTCAAGGCTGGGACACACAGTCAAATACTCTAGGGAGTGTATTTATGTCTTTAGCTTAGCCATTAATTTTCCTGAACATTAAGTGGACTGGTTATTGTCACACAACTGTCTAAGATTACAAGATGGTTTTCATGAATTTTAAATAAAATCTCATTAAATTGCCATTTATAATAAGCCCTAAAGGGAAAACCAGAATCCCAAAGCATTCAAGTAAGCCTGAGTTTCAGGATTAACGGTCCCATGTCATGCTGCTTTTGTGTGCTTTTATATAGGTCATAGTGGTCCCCTAATACTGTATCTGTCTCTTTCCGAAATTCAGCCTTGGTGCAGAATTACAGCCACCTCGAGCCAGTCCCACAATGAGATTTCCACAGGACGTACCGTTTCTGTGTCTGTAGCTTTAAATAATAATAAGGAACCGAGCAACTATGGGGGGCCGTTTAGGAAATATTTCAGACTTTTGTTACACAAACACATTTGAAACACAAACACATTCACATATGA
>JBBPDC010000109.1:12600068-12616800 GCA_037974485.1 Hemigrammopetersius urotaenia | reverse complement strand
TGAATGTGTGTGAATGAAGTGCCTCTGATGAGCAAGCCAAGAGTAACGGCGACAGTGGCAAGGAAAAACTCCCTAAGGCCCCTAAGTGGGGCCTAAGTGATGTCACTAGCATTCAAACCCACACAAATAAACATTATTACACTGTGCAACTTATTTTGCCCTTCTTAAAACAATATAAAAAAAACCCAAAACAATGTAACACTGAGGAAGGCTGTGGTAGATGTATTAGTCAGGTTATATGATGATCACATACACTATACAGACAAAAAAGTGGGACACCTGACATTACACCAACAGGGACTTTTGGCGTGTTTCTGTGGGGAATTCATTATGTAGAGCATTTAGGAGTTCAGGCACTGATGTTGAATGAGAAGGCCTGGCTCACAATCTCCGTTCCAGTTCATCCCAAGCGTGTTAAATGGGGTTGACGTCTCGGTTCTTCCACACCGAACTTATCCAACCACGTCTTTATGGACATTACATTTTACACTGGAGCACAGTCATTCTGGAATAGAAGAGAGTCTTATTCCAAACTGTGTCCATAGAATTGGAAGAATGGCGTTATGAAAAATGTCTTGGTAGATTGCCCTGCAGTGGAAGCAAGGGCCCGTGAAAACAGGTGTCCCAATACTTTTGTCCATATCGTGTATATGAAATTAGCTTCATCATCTGCAGTGTTTATTAATGATATATGATCCCTCAGCAAGTTCTCCAACGCATTTATCAGGCTAAGCTACCAAAATAACCTGGTTATCCTGTCGAACTAATCTGCTCGCTCCAGGGCTCTACCTCTCTTGCGGTCTCCTGTCCCACCAGGCCGGCCGAGGTCTGTTTAGCATTGCCCGCTTCGTCCAGGCCGAGGCCCTTCACATGGCTGTGAGAAGCGATTCGCTGGGTCTTCGTTGTGCTTTTAACCTCCTCGATCTTCATAGTTTTAATCTGTAATCCAAAAACCTCAAACTAAGCTGGTTTCCCCTTCCACACCACTCGTCTCCGTCCAAACACGGTACCGCGTTTCCATGTGGGTTACCAAGGAGATGTAGGGAAGTTACACCCTTCTGGAACCTTTTTTGTTTCATTCTTTACAACTATTGGCCAGCGGTCCTCAGAACTGTTCGTTCATTGAAGAATACTAATGCCAATCAAATGCGAAAGCCTTTTCCTCCCGCCCCTTTCCGTTAGTGTTCTCGTTTTAAGAACCGTCTAGAAACAGTGGCGATGTTTTGAGCGCTTCATGTTTTATTTTTCAATTTTGAATTGTGGCAAAATTGTCTTTCACTGCCAGCTAATGGATAAATATCAAGTGCGTGTGTTTTTCTTGTTATGTTAGATTATAAAAGTACAATACATACGCTTTGTTTTAGTTGAACTCCGCTCCATCACTTTATTCACTGTATTTCTTAATAAGCTTGGAATCGTAGTAATGAAACCACTGCTATTCATTTTATATTTTTATTTATATTCACTTTTTTTATATTTTTGAACTGTTTTGTAGTATGAAGATCGGTAGCAGCTGGTTGATCTGACATAACTTGGAACCTGTGCTCTGAATGAGACCCGGCAGGTGGAAATGGTCTTGGAAACCCAGGAAGTGCAGCTGTCAGAAGATATGGAAACCAGAAGAGCTGATTAAATTTTGGACTGGGAGCAAACCTCTTCTCTTTGTCATCTGTGTGTTTGTAACTGGGTTAAATTGCACCCGATCGCGCAGTCTACGTTGTTGTCAAAATAACTTTGTTCAGGACAGTAAGGTTTGTGCAGAAAGTGCTGTGTCGGTCTGTGAGCAAAGTCCACTCGCTTTGTCCTCTCTCTGTTTTCAGTCTCAGTCTGTAACTCCTGCTCATGGCAGATCAGGGTGTGAATGTTGGGGACAGCCTCCCCCAAATCCTGAACTTTAATGTGGGAGTCCTGGGCCATGTGGACAGTGGTAAGACCTCTCTGGCCCGGGCTCTGAGCAGCACAGCCTCCACTGCTGCCTTCGACAAGAACCCCCAGTCCAAGGAGAGAGGAATCACCCTGGACCTGGGCTTCAGTGCCTTTACCGTGCCCTTACCGGAACACCTGAGGGAGCCCTGCAAGGACAGACACTTCCACAGCCTGCAGTTCACTCTGGTGGACTGTCCAGGACACGCTTCTCTCATAAGAACCATCATTGGAGGTGAGTGTTTTTCTGACTCTAGAGATGTTACTTTAAGTGTACCTTGGTGGTGCTACTAGCAGTCCTGGCAACTACCGAACCAGCAGGCCACCAGCTAACCCAAAGGGCCACTGCACTAAAGGGACACTTTCTGAGTGTAGTTACACAAAAGTTGCTTAAGTAACATGTTAAGTCTTTGAACTTTTTTGGTATGAAAAAGTTCATACGTAAAGTAAGCATACTTAACTAAATTTGTGAATAAGTTCTGTGTGTTCTGTGTGTTTTGTGTTGGCCCAGCTGTCAAAATTCAGGGTTCTAAACAGTTACACAAGTTCAGTGTGTAGATTGTGTGTACTTTTGCCTCTAGATTCAGAGTTCAGTATTGTAGTTGCGCATTGGGTGCTTAAGTAACATGTTAAGCCTTTGAACTTTTGTTCTCTTTAGAAATGACAATAGTAAAAGCAAGAATACTCAAATCTCACATATAAATAATTATTTATATCTACATATAGGGATGTATCAACAAGGGCAAATGTTTTTTTTTAATGTTGGTCCATCTGTCAAGATTTAAGATTATTTATTTAAGATTATTCACATACACAGTTATACAAGAACAACATGTAGTAAAAGGTGCCTCTGTAACTTCCACAGTCTGTGCAAAAGAAACAATACTTTAAATAAAGTTATAATACTTTAAATTGAAGAGAAAATGAAAGGCTTAAACAAAAAATAAAAATTGATAGAAAAAATATATTTCAAATAAACATTCAAATGATTTTGAAGCGTGTAAATGTATAGAATATACTAGGTACTGTAAAGTGCAGTATGCTAGTTTGCTGTTGTATAGACTGTTATATAGACGGCAAGTGAGATGCAGCGTCATGCCAATACTAGTGTCAGAACACTCCATTTATATAATGGAGAAAATGGGACTAAAACCACTTTGTTACTTGTTGAAGGTTAGAAATGCAGTACAGTGAATAAAATAGACATTAGTCCCAGATTTTCTTCTGGAGTACAATAAATGTTATTTTTAATACAGCATATACAGTTATTATTACAATTATATAATATATATATATATCTATATATGATAAATATACAGTTATTCCATGCTGATACCAGTAATGCATTTCTTTTCACAGACAACAGTTGTCAAATCTTGGCTTGGGATTAGTTCCCCATTTCTTTCTTTTCCAGAATACATTCTGTGTGAACAGTCTGTATTAACTGTATTAAAACACTTTTGCTGCATCTGATGGCAAGTACACAAAGAATTACATTGCTGTATATGTAGTAGTTTGAATTGTATATTGAATTGTATTGAATCTTTTATATTAGTTAATTAATGGTCATAGACAACAAGGCTCCTCTCAGTCCAGTCCATAAGACCATGTACTGCAAGTAATGATCAGAAGGTGGAAGCATTTCCTAAAAGGAGACTTTACAGCGGGGATCTTCAGTAACTCGGTGCACTAGGCTGGGGATAATGTGGATAACAGTGAGTTAAGGTTTAGATGTAGCTTATCTAGCGGGTGGAGGTAGCTCAGTGGGTAGGATACTTGCCTCCAGACCAAGAGGTCATGGGTTCGAATCCTACCTTCAGCACACCACCACTGGGTCCCTGAGCAAGACCCTTAACCCTACTTTGCTCCAGGGAGAGACTGCCCCCTGTAGTTAAGGAATGGAAGTCGCTTTGGATAAAAAGCGTCTGCTAAATGTAAATGTAAAATTTTGGTCTCAGGATTGAAAAGATAGCTCTTGAAAAAAATAAGAGACTGCAATTTATTTTTAACTCAGCTTCTCTATGAGTGTGACAAATATTGCATGTCAGTGTCTGTTAAATTCCTACACAAACACATCATTCTGCTTTATGAAGTACTGAAGGATGATCACCTGAATCAAATGCTATTTAATGAGGAAAAGTATAAAAGAACACTTCTGGAATCAACACTCTCCTCTTGGAATGTGACTAGTTGGATGGCAGAACACTACTAAAAAAATACATCGAAGATAATCATTGTTATTTTGTTTAAGAGTGAACAAGAGATTTCTTTTCTATAAAGAATTCAAGTTCTGTAAACACTGCATCATTTCTTTAGTTTTGAAATATTGTCATTTCCTTTAAAATTATGCTTCTGAGAACAGTATTTCTATTTGCTTTAGTTTTTGACAACATTTCTCCTAATTTCCAAAGCTTATAAAAGATAAAACCAGAGAAATTGAACATTTTTGCAGTCTATTATTTTTTTTCAGAGCTTCAGAGTTATTATGTGACCGTTGTTGTATAGATGCTCTGACTGCAGTATCTTAGTTAAATAGTTGACATGGATTTAAGCTGTTTTTCAGGTAAGAAACAGTTGTGGACATCTTAAGCACTGATGTACGTCGCTCTGGATAAGAGCGTCAGCTAAATGCCATAAACGTAAACTTAATACGGAAGAGGCAAAATAACACACACTTCTCTTTTATAGTTCTATCATACAGAGCACATTTCGTATTCTTTGAGGTGGATTTATTTTGGATTTGTGACTTTATTTACCAAAAATGTTTCTTTTTACCTAATAATGTCACTTTATCCTTTAGAAGTAAACATCCTGTTTTTGTTCTTGTACTGCAAATTATGTCCATTTTAATTGGCTGCCCTGTATTGTGAAAGTCTGGACTGAAACACTCCATGGGTGTGTCCGAAATCGCGCACTAGCGTCAGTGCACTGAGATTTAGTGAGTAGTGCGCACTGCCTTCTGTAGTGCGCACTGCTGTGGGTCAGTGCTGTCCTAAACAGAACACTAACGTTTTGCACTTAGCGGAAATGATGGACTCACATTTGCTCGCGATTCTTCAGCCGCCGGTTTACCGCAGTGTACATCAGTAAAATAATTTTATTAACATTACTTACATTTATACAGCTACCTCCGCTTGGGCTCGTATTTCACTGTTTGCCGACATTATCCAACTCGAAAACACGTTGAAAGTCCCGCCCCCTCCACTACGTGGTCAAAATGGCGCCCGTTTAGTGCGCATGGTGTGCATCATTCTGCACTGCGTTTTCTGGCCGATTTTAGTGCAGCATCCGGGTACTTTCAGTGCACTGAGTTTTAGCTCGGTTTTCAGTGTCAGTGCACTACGCCCTAAAAGTGCGCGAGTGCGTGGTTTCGGACACACTCAACATGACTGCAGCATGAATGTATGGGTTTTCCGACTAAAAAGGTGGTTTGATGTTATGATGTCACAAAAGCAATGAATTCTAAGCAGTTCATTTTTTGTCAGTGTTGAAACAAAAACTGAAAAATAACAGAACAAGGAAAAAACATACTTATCTTTTTAAATTTAAGTAACAAGATTTTACGTAAAGTAATTTTGGATTATTTGTGTTAGTTCATTCAAGGAATTTTGTTACAAACATTTTCAGAATTTACGAAATGCCTGCAAGAGACCAATCAACCACTTAAATTAATGTGAACCACAGTAAATATTTACAGAAGTCAAGTCAAGTAGGTGTTTGTCATTTCAAGGTAAGAAACTGATAGAAACAATGAGATTTTTAAAAAAAATGTGCCGGTGAATATTATAAAATCACCTGTACTAAACTAATTTAACAGATTTTAGAGATGTAGGCAGACAGGCTGCTCTCTCTGTATCCATTTTCATTTTGTCTCTGTCCCTGTGGTTGCAGGGCAAGGGTTGAGGTTTGGGGATTGGGGGTTGGGGGGGTCAGAGGGAAGTAAAATCTTCTGAGGTCTTACTTAACTAGCACTAAATATATTTAGAGAAAGAATGGAATGGAGGGAGGGGGAAGCGAGAGGAGAAGGCTAAGACCACTTATGAGGATGTAGTGTCTGTTTGGGTGGCACATGTGGTTGATTAAGGCGGAAGACTGGTGTTTAAGGTTCCAGCTAATCTTCCTCCCTCCCCCTTCTTGAGGGAACACTTCATAAAGAATAAGCACCAAGGAGGGAAAAGAAAGACACAACAGAATTGCTCTCTCTCTTTCTCTCTGATTCAAGTTTCAGTAATCAATTATGTTTATGTTGTATATGTGTGTTTTTTTTAGGTGCTCAGATAATTGATCTGATGCTGTTAGTGGTCGACGTGGTGAAGGGCATGCAGACGCAGACGGCAGAATGTCTCCTGATTGGTCAGCTCACTTGCTCCCGCATGATTGTCATCCTCAATAAAATTGACCTGTTGCCCAGTGACAAGAAACAGAGTGCCATTGATAAGATGACAAAGAGGATGCACAAAACTTTAGAGAACACAAGGTGAGCAACAACTGACTTGGGGGTCGCCAATAAGGTTTCAAACTTGACAGCACAAACAATTATATGTTTGGTTCTATGATGGTTTCTTTAAAATCGGCCAGTAATCGTAGTTTCCCACTTTTTGATCAATGCACGAGACTGTGATGAAAATAAAAGCCACAAAAAAATGTTGAAAAAAGTCTGTGAACTGTTGAATAGTGGTCATTGTACCTAATTATTGTAGCACTACTGGTCAAATACTGGTCAATATTGATCACTTCAAACACACCAAAACCTCAGAAAAACAGAATGGTAATACAAAAGTAATTGCCCTCCTAAATGTGCATTCTCATGGATATACTGTTTTTATAATGATTGTTTTTTTGGTTAGATTTAAAGGATGCCCTGTCATTGCTGTGGCAGCAAAGCCAGGGGGGCCTGATGCTCCAGACACAGAGGAAGCCCATGGAATTGCTGAGCTTGTAGAGGTTAGACCATTACAGCTGTTTTAATGCTGCCAGCCTTTATTTTTGTTGTACTCAACAAAATCATTCATTACAATGAATGACTTTGAGTACCTTGAGTCTGGTATTGTATGCATAGGCCTGAACTGGACCTCTGAGAAATGCTCATTTATAAATACTCATCACATTTCTAAATATGTTTTATCTGGTCTGTGCCTGCGTGTTTAGTTGCTGAAGGCCCAAGCGTTCCTACCTCATAGAGACCCCTCCGGCTCTCTGCTGATGGCTGTGGATCACTGTTTCTCCATTCGTGGCCAGGGGACAGTAATTACAGGCACCGTTCTGCAGGGGGCAGTGCGTGTCAATGACACACTCGAGATACCTGCGCTTAAGGTACACACACACACACACACACACACACACACACACACACACACACACACATGCTGTGCATCTACACTAACAGTAAGAAATTTTTGCACACCACCGGTTTTTACCACTTTCCATTTATCTCATAATTTTTAAGGTTAAGGTTTTTTTGTCTTTTATTTTAGACTGTACACTTGTAACATAATATAGATTTCTTAATAACATGGAAAGAATATGTAACAGTGCATGTCTGACATGTTTGTGTGATCCACACAGTATAATCATAATTATGTAAGGTTTTCTTTTTAAGATAGTAGAGATAAAAAATGACATTTTCTGGCTAATAAAGGTGCTCTCTCTCTCTCTCTCTCTCTCTCACACACAAACACACACACACACACACACACACACACTGAATAAACTACGCATGCACTAAATAAATGATTACCAGTAATTTAAAAAAATTTTGCAATGATGCTTTGTTTGTTATCTTTGCGGTAAAGTATCCCCCTCCATGTCTGCTTGTATATGAGTTGAATGACAAAATGGCAAAATATTAGCCATACATTATTCAACCTTGTCGATCTGCTGTGATTTCTAGGTCACTCGGAAGGTGAAGTCAATACAGATGTTCCGTAAGCCGGTTTCTAGTGCGATCCAAGGGGATCGTGTTGGTGTGTGTGTGACTCAGTTTGACCCAAAACTGCTGGAGCGTGGAGTGGTGTGTGGACCTGGCTCACTGCAAACTCTTCATGCTGCCATCATTTCTGTACAGAAGATCGAATACTACCGTGGCACGCTTAGCAGCCGCTCAAAATTCCATATCACTGTCGGACATGAAACGGTCATGGCTCGCGTGTCATTCTTCAGCAGGGCATCTCCTAACGGCCTGCTTGGAGCCTCAGATGAAAGTGTCTCAGAGCAGAGCCGAGATTGTTTCTCATTTGACTGGGAGTTTCATCACCAGGAGGAGTTTTTGAGAAGTCAGGGGGAAGCTGAAGGACAGGAGCCACAGCAGTGGGCACTGTTGGAGTTTGAGCGGCCGGTCACATGTCCGCCACTCTCTTTGGTGATTGGCTCACGTCTAGACTCTGATATCCACGCTAACACATGTAGACTTGCGTTTCATGGCAAGCTGTTGGAGGGCTTTGAGGACAAAAACTACACGGAGACTGCACTACCGAAGCTCAAAATCAGTAAAGACAAGCATAAAGAAGGAGCAGTGGAACGGGTAACAACCCCCCATTAAACACATACACATATGCAGCTATGTAATGTGACGACATCTTGCATTTTGCTACATAAAAACAGTTGTTAATATGGACCCACTGCCCTGCAGTGGTGTGGCTCAACTGATCCAAATCATGATGTAACAATCGAGCCTCTCATGAGCTTTATCAGGGCATGACTGGTTTCCATGGTTTGCTTCTTTCATTTTGCACTGGAGCTATCATTACTGAAGTAGGAAGTTACTTGTTAACATTGACTCAGATTTCTCCTGAAATTATGGTTCTTGTGCGTCATATATACCTGTCTCCTGTGGTCAGGTGACGGACGACTACACAGTGATTGGCAGAAACCTGTTTAAGAAAGAGACAAACCTCCAGCTGTTTGTGGGGTTAAAGGTCACACTTTCGTCAGGAGAAGCAGGGGTTATTGAAGGCAGTTTTGGACAGAGCGGCAAGATCAAGATTAGAATACCAGGTAAACAACACACTCAAAACAAAATACGTATATTAACAAACCACCATTATACACAAGGTTACACTAATCACAATGCATGAATCTTTTCTTTCCACTCTTTTCTTTCTGCTGGGCCCAAGTGCTCTTTTTATCCATATTCTGTCATATTGTGGTGCAGTCATTGACTAGCCTGACTAACTAGGGTTATATTTGAGTACAATTTAGATCAAATGTATGTTCCTATGAGGATAGACATTTCAGATTAATATGTGCTGACTCAATTATTATATTTAATCAAAAAACTTTGGTAAAGGTAATAACTGACCACTGTGCCAATAATGTTTTGAGTTACTCACTGTACAATTAACCAACTAAGTTAGAGGTTATTAATTGTCTGTTACACTCCTCTGTATATCATAATGGGGTTTTCTTATGACTCTAAAACAGGTAAACAGGCAAATGGGCTCTTATTTACTGTCTGGCCCAGTAATAAAAATGATTGTGTTTTTGTTAATAAATGTGAGTTCCTCTGTCTTTATCCCACCAGAGGGACTGAAAGAAGAAACAAAGCGCCTACTTTCCTCTTCTTCCAAGAAAAAAGGAAAGAGTGGGGCCAAAAATGAACCAACCAAAGAGGAAGAAATAAAGGCAGACTCTCAGCCAATCACCATTCACCTGAACTTCAAAAGATATGTCTATGACCCCCATAAGAAGATGGTGCAGTCTTAAGTCTGACAGAATTGCTTGTTCTGGAAGAGACCAATTGAGGGGAGCGGTAAAGAGGAGTTCAGTTATGTCTGGTTGGTCTGTATGTGTGGCTGTGAGACTGGCAGGAGCTCTATGTATGTCGTCCCCTGGTTTGCGTCGTGTTACTTTGCAAACTTGCTTTAATAAAGTACTTAAGAGATCTGACATATTTCCTTTTAATCTAATTCATGGGAAGTTAGATGCAGACCTCTCTCATCACAGAGCTACCAGTTGTAGGTTTATTAACTGCATTAACTTTATAGCTTCAGTGCAAAATTAACGAAGCAAACTTTTTGTAACATACATTTGCAATAAACTATGCAACTCTGTTTTAAGCAGAATGGTCACAGTACTGCATGTACAGAAAAGTATTTCTATCGCCAGGTCTTGTGTGAACTAATTTGTGCCCTTACGTACTGTATTACAAGTAAATCCTTTTCCATTGCACTTCTCAGCTTTGCACGTATGCACGTGAATACTCTAGTTTTAAGTTGTAAACCATAGCCACAGTGTGTCATTCTAACATGTTTTCCAGCATCCATGTGTAATGGAAAGAGTTTACATAAATGCCCTCTAGGATGAATCCCGCGGCCGCTATGACATATTCATACTCACACTCTTTTCATTGTTCTCCATGTTGCCTGACTGGTTCTGCCTTTGTATTCCAAGTTGCACCAACCTTCAGGCAAATTACCATAAATTACCACAGATGCACATGTACATGGCAACTGTCTTTTAAACTTCCCTGTTTGTTTTTTAGAGACTTATCGGAACAGAGCACTTATTGACACAGCGAGGGCTGCCTACAGCATATGGGTTTCTAAATATGTGCAGACATAAGGAACCCCTGTTTGCAACATGTTCTTGCTTTGACTACCAAACTATGTGTCGGCTTGATTTACTTTTTGGTGACCCTTCTGTCTAAATGAGGCTGTGGGGATGAACCACAATTTTAATAACCTGGATTTCCCCACCTGGTCTAAATACATCATGATTATAATAATAATGTTAATGCTATCCTTTACTCAGTACAGTAATGTACCAGACAAAGCTGTTACATACTAGTTTACCAGCTGATAGCTATAACAGACAATTACGTGTTTGTGTATAAGTGTGAAAGCGTGACGCTGGCTGTTTGAGCACCATCTCAATCTCGTTTGGGTTTACATGAGGTGGATTTGACCTTAATTGTAATTTTGTTCATCTGAAAGTTTTTGAAACACAAACGCTAGTCTCTCATTCCTCTTCCCCAGCATTTCTCTTCACTCTCATGCTTGCCTTGTCAGGTGCTGTTTCCCTAAATGAATGTAAATTAGACATTCAATTAAAACCCTAAAGCTCCAGAGTGAGATGTATGATCAATTGCGAAGCAATACAGATGCTGTTGTCAACAGAAGTGTAACAGCGGTTTTATGTTAGTGAACGGTAACAGAAACTACAAACCACTCCTTTAAATAAATGTTCTTAGTTCCAGAATTGATGTGGAAATGGCTGATCCACTCATGTGTCTCTGTGTGGGTGTTTGTGCGTCCGAAGACTTTCCTGTGTATTATTATTCCTTTTGTATTATGAATGATGTGAAACAGTTAAAAAGAAACTTCTTTTCACTAGAAATTCATTTTTTGTTAATGAAAACTAAAAGAGCAGAAATATTGACTTTGGTTACTAAGGCTAGGATCAGGGTTCAGTTTAGGTGTAGGTGGAATATTACATACAGTATCACACATCTGTGGAATGTACTCACAAATAAAATAATACCTGTGTGTGTGTGTGTGTGTGTGTGTGTGTGTGGGGCCTTTCTGCTAAAGAAATGGTTTTGTTTTTTATTATGGTTTTTGATTACACCATGACTAGTCTTACATAGTCTTACATAAAGCTCTGAAAGAACTCACTGGTTCTGCCTATAACCCACCAACCTGGGAAGTTGGTTTGATTGTTATAATTATACACTATGATAGCTATGAATGCTATAAATCTATCACTAGTGATTCCCTCTTTCTCTTACTCACTCTCTCAGCCCCCCCCCCCCTTGCTCTCACCCTCTCTCTCTCTCTCTCTCTCCCTCTCTTCCTCCCCCTCATCCCCTGATCCCCTTTCTTTGCCGCTCTGATAGAAATCTGGGCCCGATTCCGTTCAGAAGGAGTTTTTTCTTTGCGTGTGTGTGAGTGTGTGTGTATTTGTACATGAGCCTTTGATACGACAGCTTGAGTCTGTTAACCTCTCTAATCAGGGTCCTTCATCAAAGGTTCTGCAGAGTGCCTGTTTAAAATTCATAAAGAAATAAGAGTGTGGGGAGAGGAGAGAAAAGGTGCAGGGAGGGAACAAAAACAGAACTTGTCCCGGGAGATGGAGGCTGCTGATTGGCTCCTTCCTTGCCCCTGACCTTCTGCTGACCTTTAGTCAAGACTTGAGGCGGTCAGGGCTCTGTTCTGTGTGTGGGTCAGTACTAACATCGTCACTATCGGCTTCATCAGAAGTGTGTGTGTGAGACAGATGTAATTATCGTTTGACGTATGGCTGCATAATGTAGTTTCTCTCTCTCTAACTCTCTCTACCACTTTTTTGTACTTTCTCCTTCTCTGCTCTCTGCCTTTCTCCTTTTTCTCTTATTCTGTTTCTCATATTATCATCCCTCTCCATCATCCCCTTTATCCTTTACCACTTTGTCTTATTTCTTATTTGTCCTCCCCCCCCCCTCTCTCCCCCTCGTTCTCCAGAGTTCAAGTTCCTTTTTCTGGAAATGTAAACTGATCATTATCACATAATGAGCAATGAAAAAATGAAGTCTGATGTTGAATATTAACGCGAATAAAGGTGCAGTGTCTCAGCAGTCTGGATAAAACCGTCCCTTGGAATTGAACTAGCCCTGCTGTTTAATTTGTAATGACTGTGAAAAAGATTTTAAGGACTCTGCCCAGGAATTAATCTGCAGCAAAGCTAGCATCTTAAGTTACACTAAAAAGTAAAAACAGTTTCACATAACTTCTCATCTATCCAGTGCAGTTTGATCAGATGAACAGGCAATAACAAAACTCACCACACTTAATCCAGCTGGAACTGAGTTTGTATTCAAATAAAACATCTGTAAATATAATTAATTGTGGAAACTATTTATTTTCAGACTTGTAGAGTGGAGAGTAGAGAGTAGAGACTAGCTTAAACAAATACCGTAACTTCAGTGAAATGTTAGCTGAAGTAAACCCAAAAAGTTCTTTAAAAATAAAAAATAAAAAAAGCAAACCCAAATCCAGGGGAAGTGTTGAACTGCAGTGAAATGCATTACGTGGTACATTCAGCACATATAAGCATAGGAACTAAATTTGTTAACAACATATCTAAATAAAATAAAGCACACACAATTAATACTGTTAATGACATGTGTAACAATAAGAAGTAGTTCAGTTTTGTGAAAATGTTATCATGTGCAAATACTCAGAAAAGTGAAAATCCATCAAACGACTGAGTAAATGGCTTTAGTCACTACCCACCTCTGCAAAAGGCTGAAGTTCAGCTTCTCATGCTGGTGAGACTAATGACATGTCTGATTTCAACACCCAATTACATCTTTTGTCTTTTTTTTGCAATTTACCAACCCAGATGCCATGTGTCACACTTGCAGCACTTTAGCAGTGCTCTGTGCTTTGGCTAGCAGATGAGCTGAAGTAGAAAGCATGAAAACCTCACACACACACATCCAGATTGTGGCAAAGATGTTTACAATTGATCTTTTTATCATTTTGCTGTGCATCTAAGAACTATTTTTACAGGCGAGGGAGCTGCAGTGGATGATTATCTGAAAGACAGCTCTCACACATATGCACACTCACCTGAGTGATTTTGAGGGGAGGTATAATCCTAGTTCATAGGGAAATATCTAAGGGGATTAGTTTAATTTATGGAATAATAAGATCTTTAATGAGATTTATGCTGATCTGTGGATTTTGTGTGTGCCGTCTATGTATGTGTGTTGTGGTTTTCTCTTTTCTGGTAGCAGTTTTTAGTGTTTTAGACACAGAACCTTGGAGCAACCGTTGCAGACCTGCAAGTATTTAATTACATGACTTATATTTAAAATTAAAATGTAATCTAATACTTAAAGCTGTTTTTTTAGGCTTACAGTTACAGTGTTGTTGGTTCAGTATAGTTTGCAGTTGTGGTTTGTGCACATTTTCATGGCTATGGAAATCATATGCCTATGATACCTGATGGGACTAAAATAGAACAATGCCCCCAAAGACTGGACTCCTTTGCGCTTTACAGTATGGCCGTGTAACAAACAGCAATTGTACTGAATCCAACCAGTGAGAAAATGTTAACTATGAAAGCACCATTCTCACGTAAGCAACCCCCATGTGCTTCTACAAAAGTCATCCATTTTCTCTTTTCAGATTGACAACTTGTCACCTTCACTGAATCGGTCTGTTGCTCAGTTACACAACAAATCAATGGATCAATCTATAGATTAATTTGCCAGTTTTGATCATTGCTGCCCCAGTCATTAAGCCATTTAAGAGCACCTGGTGCACTGTGCCAGGCCTCTGAAGATATTCTTGAAGAATGCTGGTTTGGAGTCGTCTAGCTTTTCAAAATGTTTTAATACGTTAGATTACTTTATTTCGTCAATTTTCCATAAGATAATATCCTACGTGTATTTATTCTGGAGGAAAACATGCTTTGTTGTATCACTAAATCAGTAGGTTATGGTATGTAGTGCTCTGCAGCATGTAGTTATTAGAGGTAGTATCTGGAATTCAATAGGTTGTTGATAGTGCTGCAGTTATCTTTACAGTTTAGTAATAAAAGATAGAATCAGTAAATCTGTAGGTTGTTGTTTGTAGTGCCATAGTAAAGTTAAGTGCACTGGTTACATTGTGGTTGTTCCACAAGCAGGTTTTATGCCTGATGTAAATGTTTCCTATATTTGTTTGCTCTACTGGATTTTTAAAGCAGTTTCAATTAATTAGTGAACATTTCAATTATACATCTCACTACTCTAGATCTACACTTTCTAATTCCTCTTTAAAAAAACTTTAGATGTACAATAGCATAATGAAGGTTTACTGTTTGTTGAAAGATAATTCTGTTTTCA
Organism: Hemigrammopetersius urotaenia; assembly: GCA_037974485.1. Taxonomy (NCBI): domain Eukaryota; kingdom Metazoa; phylum Chordata; class Actinopteri; order Characiformes; family Alestidae; genus Hemigrammopetersius; species Hemigrammopetersius urotaenia. The sequence continues at coordinate 12,602,069 of JBBPDC010000109.1, read as the reverse complement.
AATGCTCTACTGTTGCAGACTCTGGAAGCACAGTGTTCATTTGTTTGCTTTGTTTTCATAACGTGCCGACAGGACTTTTCTGGATTAGTGACTCACACCGTACGCAGGTTTGCATGCAAACACACTTAATCATATACATGCGCATTTCATCTAGTATTTCCCTCTTTTAAGTACAGGTTTTGTTGCCTGAGTTAATGTGTAATAAACACTGTTGTAGCATAAAGCTTCACTTTCATAAAACCACAGTCATGTAACACACTCTTTCACTCTTTAGTCTTTGTTCCAGTCTGTTCTTCCTCCCCTCGTCCTTCTCTCTGATGTTCTCTCCATGTCACGCTGTTGTTCTTTCATTCCTAGTCTTTACATTTTCTTTGTCCTGGTCTTTACATTCAAGCTGCCTTTAGGCCTTGAGTTTCACATCTTTCTTTTCTGTTTTCTTTCCAGGTCAGTTAGAGTTCCATACACCAGCATCCCGAGACTCTGCACATAAGTTATATAGAGGTGTGGCATTCATTCAAGACTGACAGGTCTCAAATGTGAAAGAATGTACTTGTCAAACTAGTAGCCAAAATAGAGGTCAAAAAATGCTAATTGACTTTATTGTAAAATAAATTAGAAAATGTAAGAGAAATCACTGCACAAGCTTATACTTAGAGCCTTTATTTTCTATGAAGTGCAGACACTGTACAGAAGAACCGGGTCAGAGTGTAACACACACATCCTCAGGCTCATCAATCTAATCATACTGTGAGCTAAAAGCCTGCTGTATCCGTTAGTAATGAGACTAACAGCATTAGTGGGCTTTCTCTCTTATCTGTAAATGGAGTGATCTGTTAAATTACAGCTATTCAATTAGAGCCCACCTCTAAACAAACAATTACAAGAGTGTAAAGGCTGGGTGATTATGGATAGTGATATTTTGTGTGTGTGCGTGTGCATTCAAATATGCCGGACATCTACGTATGTATGTTTTATCAAAATAAATGATGGTCTTTTGGCTGTAACCTGTAAAATTATGCAGCAAATATTTACAAGCCAAAATGCATTTTAAAATAGCAACTTCATAGAAGAAAAAAAAATACACACACACATATATATATATATATGTAACCTTGATATTTGTTAATGTACAGATATTTGTATCATCTGTGCTATTTTTTGGTTAAAAAAAATGTGTTAAATAGGGTTTAGGGTTAGGGTTAGGGTTCGGGTTACTAACTATGTGCTTTTAAAGAACTGTATAATACTTTGCCAAACTTTAATTATGTACTATAATACTATAAAAATTATAATTGTGGAATAGGCATGGTCTTATGTGGAGTAGGCTAAAGGAGTGAAAGAATGTGATGAAAAGTTTAGTGTGCGCTTTAGGATATGGAATGTGTTGTAAAGAGTGTGTATGTGCATGAAGTTCTTATTAGTCAGATAACATCAGTACATTACTGTAACAGAGTAGAAAGTTAGAAACCAGATACACCCATAAGCAGCTCCTCTCTCTTTCTCCCTTCCTCTCGCTCTCTCTGTGTTTCTCTTTCTCTCTCTCTTCTGTGACCATAGAGGATGCACTCAACCTGAGCAGGAGAGTCATTTACACACTTATACACACACTCCACATACACATACACATACACGCTGTGAGTATACACTACTCTTAAATAAACCAACTAGGCCATACTTGACTCAAGTGATGACCATGGCGTTAGGTTTCACCATAGTGATCTACACACACACACACACACACACACACACACAAGGTATAGTGACTATAAAGTGTATGTGTATAGGGAAACTGGTGGTTACACTCTGTATTCTAACCACAGGTCTTGCTCCAAAGACCCGCCCGTCACTCAATACAGCGCTCAGGTTACTGCAGAGATGGCAGCACATTTGGCTCACAGTCCTCTAAAAACATATTAAACTGTGACGGTCCGTGACGAAATAAAGGTTGGGGACCACTGCTTTAATTCAGGTTATTTAAAGCTACGTTTTTGTCTTAAGACA
>JBBPDC010000109.1:12582760-12596923 GCA_037974485.1 Hemigrammopetersius urotaenia | reverse complement strand
GTGTCTGTTTTGTGTATGTGTTTATGTGTGAAGAATGGATGTAAACCTGAAAAAAAAAAGAGCGATTTTATTCTGACTGTTTAGGAATCAACTTAATGCTTCATACAATTTGGGGAAAGAGGATCGGTTAGGAACCTACAAATGGAATATAAATAAATGAATAAAAATTATTTTTAGCTTTTTTGTTTGTTTTTATTTGGATATTTTGTTCTTGAAAACAAGAAAACAATCATTTTATTTTGGCCAAACACATGGGTGCATGCTTTTCTGAATATTTGTATAGTAACAACTTATTCTAACACAAATCCAAAAGTGATTCATTTGATTGTAACAAAAATTCAGAAGTGATTTGATTCATGATCAACACCTTTACTCTTGTTGCAATTGTGCAACATTTTGTAATGCTGTATAACTACTTTAATTCCATCATTTAAAAAGATTAATTAAAAGAGGAGGTACTAATGTACTAACTTTCTTAGTTTTGGGATAAGGTTTTGTCAAAAAAGTTTTTAGCATTTGCAGCATAGCACTGTAACCTCAAAGCAAGAAGGATGTGGGTTCAATTCCCAGCTGTTTCCACCTGGTGCTCTGGTTTCCTCCCACAGTCCAAAGACAGGCACATCATGTGAATTGGTGGTGCTTTATGATTCTGCATAAATATGTGTCTGCCTCGGGATGAACTGGCAACCTGTCTTTTGCCCTGTGACCACTGGGATAGGCTAAGACACTCCCAAGCCCCTGGTAATGCATGAGCGGCTAGAATAGTGAATGAATGAAGATTACAAATAAAACAAAGGTTCACTGCTAATTCTGGATGACATATAAAATGAAAAATAAAACATTTGTGTAGATATATCCTCTATTTGTACTGTCCGCCTGAGCTATTTATCATAAGGAGTTGACATGACAATAAATGATGTGAGTGGGAATCACTGTACTGAAAGCATACACACTCACTGCTACAATGTATTTACTTGAGATGAATAACGTTTGTATAGTTTATTATAGTTGTGTTAGTGTATGTGTGTGGAAGGTGACAATAATAACACACAACACATGTATGCTAAATAACTGCTTTTGATTTTGACTCTTCATACATGATCACCAACAGTGAATAAAAAGACAAGAAAATAAATTACAGTAATAATAATTAAATAAAACCATTGTATATGATAACAGTTTAAAACAGTCTTCTTTTCTATTACAAGACAGGAAGTGAAGTGTTAATCCAGCATTTTACTTTTTAGTTTTTTCAGGTTAATAATGAGAAAGAGAACAGGAACAGTTAAATGACCAGTTCTGTTCTGAATATTGACTTAAAGGGAGGTGAAATTCACCAGGAATGCTGGTTTATGAGAAGGTTGGAATACATTAATGGAGAAAGCTTATCAGGGTGGAGTGGGAAATGGGACAGCATACGGAAGAGCTGGGTAACAGGAGACTTTTAGCAATGTTCCACATTCACTGTTGTAATTCATACGCACACAAATATGTAGAGAGTGCATACACACCAATCAGCTACAACTTTAAAACCACTGACAGGTGAAGTGATTTTGTAACATTTTCTTGTTACAATGGCAGGTAGGATATGTTAGGCAGCAAGTGAACAGTCAGTTCTTGAAGATGATGTGTTGGAAGTAGGAAAATGTGCAAGCGTAGAGGTCTGAGTGACTTCGTCAAGGACAAAACTGTGATGGACAGATGACTTGGTCAGAGCATCTCCAAAATGACAGGTTATGTGGGGTGTTCCTGGTATGCTGTGATTTATACCAATCAAAAGTGGTCCAAGAGAAGACAACCAGTGAACCAGCAGCAAAGTCCCTGTTGTGTGTGAGGAGTGAAAGCTAACTTGTCTGATCCATCTCAGTTAAAGAAGTATAGCACACATTGCAGAAAAATTTAATGCTGCTATGGTAGAAAGAATCACAATTTCAGAACATCACAGCTTACTGCGTATGGGGCTGCTTAGCCTCAGACCAGTCGACGTGCACATGAAAAAAGCCTATAGTAGTCAAATGAGCATCAGAACTGGACCATGGAGCAATAGAAAAAGGTGACCTGGTGTGATGAATCATGATTTCTTTCACATCATGTGGAGGGCCAATTGTATGTGCATTGCCTACCTAGGGATGCACTATGGGATAAAGGCAAGACTGTAGAGGAAGTGCGCTGCTCTGGGCAAAGTTGTGCATTCATGTGGGCGTCAATATGACACTTGTACCACCCACATAAACGCTGCTGCAGACCAAGTACACTCCTTCATGGCAACAGCAGTCCCTAATGTCACTTGCCCCTTTCATCAGTACAGTATGTGCTGCCACACTGCAACAGGAATGGTGTGGAACATGACAAGGAGACAGGTTGTCAACGTGGCCTTCAAATCCCAGATCCTAATCCTATTGACTATCTGTGTGATGATATAGACAAACAAGTCCAAACCATGGAGGCAGTGTACAGAACTTAAGGGATCTACTGCTAATGCCTTAGTGCCAGACAACAAAGCGCACCTTCAGAGGTCTTGTGGAATCCATGCCGAAGTCAGAGCTGTTTTGGTGGCACTAAGGAAACCTACACAATATTAAGCAGTTAATGTTAAGGCTGATTGGTGTATATTACAGAGACCGATGAAAAGTAAGTACAGTATCTGAAAAATATAAATGATAAAAGTTCAGCAAATAATTACATCTGCCAACTCACATTAAATGTTTATATGGAATTGTTAGACTCACAATCTAATCTGATGTCTATTCATGAAGTGAGTAATCATTTTTGAATGCCTTCCACTTACCACTTTCACATCATTTACTGCCTGAACAGGGCTCTCTTAATTTAGGAATGGCGAGAGCATGCACTGGCATGTGCCAGGGCATGCATAGAAAAGTTGACAAATTGATCTGCTTGTTGGTAGTACTTGTCTGTGGGCAGCAGTTGACTATTAAGGTCAATGCCTAAAAGACAGCTCAAGTGGGAAGTTCAGAAAACACAAAACCTAACAAGATGAAACCAATTCTACTACAAGCTGTGTACCACACTAAAATAAAGTGTCGTCAACCAGACTGTGGAGGTTTTGAGAGCCACCGCAGAGCATTTAACATGACCAAAACTGTTTCCAGTGGTGTACTGGTCAGCAAACATGCAGTAGGATGTTATTCCATTGCTACAAACGACTTCCAGATCATTTCTAGGTTGACTTTTAAAAACTGGCTTGCGTGAGCTACTACTTCTAACTCTTGTGGGCTCGTTGCTCTTTGGTATGTAGGAATGACATTTTTGCAATTAGTCTTTACATTTATACACAATCTTTATTTCCCAGCAAACTGTTTAAAATGCTGCACAGAAGCACAAAGAGCCTTGAAAGAGCTTTCAACTGAATTCAGCTAAACTCTCCTGCAGCGCATAGCACACACTTCAAAATGTAGAAAAAATGCAGAACCTAATAGCAAGATACTACCAAAGACACTTTTCACTGCCACCCAGAACTTTTTTCTTGGCAATCATGACTAGTCAACTACTAAATATCAAGACTGAAAACTTCATTTAGTAAAAATTGCTTCAATATATGGTTGTACAAAAAACTAAACACTACAAAATGTTGAAGGTGTGAGTTCATTAAGGGCTTGGTACATGTGTATCTGCATGCAGGAGTGTGTGAATGTGTTTAATGTGCAGCAAGGGTTCTAAATATCAGCCCATGGCAGTAACCAAACTAGTGTGGTGGGAGTGGCTGATTGCAGAATGCAGCTCCATGGGTGCAGTCATGGTGAACGGGTGTGAAATATTTGTAATATGGTTAAAGGTCAGTTGTTTGTCTTGCATGATACTGGTCAGATGCTGTGTTGAGCTCCCCCCTCTCTTTCTTTTTGATTTGCTGGACATTTTCCTGTTTCGAGTCTGAATACCTTCTTTCTTCATAGTGAGTGGACGGTTCATCTAAAAAACAATCCCAAATGACATTAACAACTGACGATCTGAGGAGTGACGATCAATTCCAAGCTGTTACTTTGAGAATTAAATGTGTAGTCTATGGTTTGGGATGTTAAAGCACAACATGTTAAGACATGGACGTAATGGCTCTGTTAGAAGGCATACAATACATGCAGTACTCACATTGTGAAGTTTGTAGTAAAGGCCACAGGCATTGCATACAGGCTCGCCATTTGCATTACGTCTCCAAAGTGTGGTGGTTCCTGTCTGGCAGTTTGCGCAGCAAGTACCTGCTCGTCTGGCAGCTGACTGTAAATACACACACACACAAAAGAGAATTTTTTTTTTTTTTCATACTAATCCACACATATGTGCATTTTTGTTATTTTATTTTAACTTTAGATGTGGTTATGTAAGAATAAGCCTATAAGAGGTTATGCTTGTGTTTTAGAAGCACATACTTCACATTTAAAAACACCAGTACTGTTTTAAAACATTGAGAACGTTGTGTTCAAAAAGAACGGTGTTGACTGTTCCTTTAAATGTCACATTTTATTAACAGTCACTGACCTGAACTCAGGCACAGAGCTGCAGGCCAATAAATTATACCTCTCGAAAGTGTTTTTCAAGAAACCTCACCGAATTTGCTGTCAGATGTTACCGGTGTGGACCTATAAGTGCCCCGCCATCTCCTTTTTCCTCCCAGCCCTTACATTTCCCCTGTACGCTGTTTTTGTTTTGTGTTCTCATTATGAAGTATAACGTTATGGGACAGAAGTGTGAGTTACTTTTCCCTGCCCGTAATCCTAAAAGGCCCGCCCCCATTGACTAGGATTGGTTAGTAGTGTCCCGACGCCTGCCCTTGATTGGCCAAGAAATTCACAGTCGCAGGTGAGTGGCCAATCACAGCACAAGTAGGCGCTGCGTGTCTGAATACGGGTAGGAAAAATAACCCCAGAGAGGAAGTGTGTTTACGTGGGTCCTGCTTCGCTATCGGTACCGAACAGACATCCGGGGCCGGAAGCAAGTGGGCCGGTCCGCATGCGTCTGCGGGAGAACCACAAATTTACGAACTGCCGAGAGCTCAGAACAGCAGGGACACCAAGAGTCTTAGACAACACCTGAGAATTCAGAATGGCTTGGAGGCCTCAAAAGTGTGATTGGTATAAGAGGAACTTAAAAGTTTGGTCTGCTTTTTGGAGAGACCACTTTACCAAAATGCCATATTTTCCTCGGCCTTGTGCATTCTTTTATTTATTTTATCTTTAATTCTTTTCTTTTATTTTATTTTGCATTCCATTTCTCTAGAGGACATTAAATTACCATTTGTGTATGATAGTAGTGTGTACACGTACATTTGAACCTGAACTCGAAATATTTAACAGAACAGCCCTTGTTTTTGAGGACATTTCCAAGAAGCACTGGCCATTTAAAATCTCCTGTTCATTTCACTACAAGTTTTACTAAATTTAAAGAATAAAATGACTACACCCATCACTTGCTTTTCACAGCAGTAATTCGTTTACAAAACTATAATTTATGGTACTTTCAGGAATATTGTTACATATAGAGGGTTTGGTTGTAATTTTGTGTAAATGAGATTTTAAAACATGTTTATTCACTTGCTGATAAATGTGAAGATACATTTAAAAATATAGTTACAGGTAAACCTTGTATAGTCTAATATCCCATAAAACCTAAATCAACCTCATTAAGAAAATTGCTGTTTTTTTTGCATTAGGTTGATGGCTTCCTTGAAAATGACTTTAACCACAGTGATGTTGTATGTTATCCAATTATTTTTTCTACAGACAAAGAATGTTTACAATTCTGTTTTAAAAAATGCATTTTTCATTTGAAAATGACCTTACATTATGTGTTCTCTACCTAATGTTCTATTTTGGGTTAAGCAGTTGTTTCTTGTTTAATTGGCCAATGCCAGAAGTTCCTAGCATTTCCAATCCTTGTATACCATGAGGCCAAAACAAGAAAAACAAGAACCATTAACTCCTTAAGCCCTAAGGGCCCTTACGTTCCTCAAACTCAAAACTATAATAATTTATATTAGTGACTGATTAAGTCTTGAAGTCTTTAAAGAGACTCCCGGCATGTTTGTTTTCATTCTGCAAAATAAAACCTGTGCTCCTATGTCTTCTGCATTTCTGTTGCTGGTAAAACAGTGGTAAATCTTGAAGACAATTTTGTCCTGTATGTAGCATTCCGCCATTAATGGACATTAAAAGATGTTATTTTCTTTTGTCTAGAATAAAACATTTTACTTCAAACCACTCTGAATGTCTTTGTTTACCACTAAACAGTTGAATTATACAGAAGATCTAAAAACTGGAATTCAAAGGGTCACCATTAAGTCATATCCTTTTTAAACTGTTTGAAATGTCAGCATGAAACAGTGAAAATAGTCAAAAGTTTAAAAATCCAAATGAAAATGAAATGACAACATATAAATGTAACACTTAACCAAAGGTTACCAGTATTTCCTTCTTGATGCCAATATATGAGATAAACGATTTTGTTACAACACTGACAATACACCACCCCGTGTGGCTTCAAAAGTCAAAATTGATTAGCCCATTATTGGACTACTTCTCATGAACATCCACTGGACAACCATCAGTGACATAATTGCCAATATAGGATTTGCATGTTATCCCATTTAATTAACTATGAGACATTTAGGGAGGACATGATTTTCATAAGCTATGACCTAAAAAAAATCTTCACTGCTGGGTAAAAGCTATTGATGTTTATTCAAGTATTTCCATCCATCCATTCTTGCATTATCTTAACTGCCTAACCAGGGCTGCAAGGAGATAGCTTAGTGTAGAAAATATTTATAGACAAATAGAGTAGTTGGAGCCTTCTTGGACTTGGTCAGTAATTTTGGTGCTTTTTGAGATATAGCAAAATAGTGCCAATTTAATTTAAAATGAATTTAAAAAACAAAACAAAAAGACTTTTTCCAATACAGTAGTTAAATACCAACCAAACCATTCTATATGTTAGACATATATTGAATTACGAGTAGATAGATATACACAGAAATTAATGTGCATAACTAACAGTGGATATGGGCAAAAGTACATTCACTTTTGTTTCTTTTCGTTTGTGTATTCTCTAAGGGAATGTGGTCTCTAGGTCACCTTAGATTTATACCTCATTGAAATAGGAAGCCAAGGATAGACATCTAAGAGATCTTGAACACTCAGATAGACCTTAAAAAATGAATAGTATATGAATGCAAGTATAAACATGATTTCATGATTATTTTGGGATAATTAACCACAACAACATTTGTTTAATTTTTCATCCACTTTTAACAAGAAGGTCATAGAGCTGACTGTAGACTTAATTCACTTCAAACACTGAATTAGTGGAGAATCAATATTTAATAATTGATGCATTTGTCATTAAAAGTGAGCATTAATTCAACTAGGATCTTATTCAAAGGTAGCCTATAATACCGCATATGCAGATGTCAATCTGATCGGCCACCCAGGGAAGAGACAAGTATCTGATATCTGATCAGGTTGACACTTATTGATTCTAATGAATTCTAATTCATTACTGGCTATTTAAGCCTTTTGACACGGCCATGGAAACTCAATGGTCCATGGTTAGTGATCCTCTCTCTTTCTGTCTGTGTCTCTCTTCCTATATCTCTCTCCTTCTTTATTGCTCTCAATCTCTTTAACCTGCTTTCTGTCTGTGGGTGTAATTTAAGTAAACGTTCATTCAGAAACAACAATGGTGGAGTAAAACACCACTACTCCAGAATAAAACCTCACAGCTTCTTCATCCACCCCTTCGCTAAACCTTTGACGAATGGTCCTAATAGTACTTTGAAAACAATTTTTCTATTTTGATTTCATTTAACGTTTCAAGTGTAAACAACTACTAAGAGAATAATTCTACTCATCTGTCAATTTAAATGTTTACTGTGTGAGACTTACCAGCCTGCGTTTGGGTCTGATGAGTGGTCTGTTCTGGCCGTTCATCTTGTGGTAGAGTCCACAAGCATTACACAAGTAATGACCTGTACCGTCTCGCCGCCACAGAGGAGTAGAGGTGGCCCCACAGTTAACACACTCACGTCCTTCTGACAAACACACACACACACCACTTAACTCAGTGTAGCTGATTCACCTCAAAAGCTCCATAGTGTGACCATTTTTATTGCATTATAATAAAAAGATACAAAAGTGCTCAAGAAACCCTTTACACTGGTTAAAGTATATGAGTGAATAATATGAGTGCAAATGACAACAATAGGGATTCTGTAATCGTCACACACCAGCATGTATGCACCCATAGTCTGCTACAGGAACTATATTCAGGTGTATGGTTATTTTTCTCCACCCGTATTCGGACGAGCTTGGTCTTTTGCTCTGTGATTGGCTGGTAGTTTGTCGGACTGTGCGATTGTGAACCACTGGCCAATCTGAAAACAGGTGGGAAAATAGCTGTCGCTCACAGCCAAAGCTAATGATTCTTTCCGAAACTGCTCTCTACAAAATTTCGCAAACGCGAATTGTTTGTGGTGGGAAACATCCCACAATGATGGAAAATGTTTTTCACTTTTTTTTGCAAGGAATCTGTTAGATTTTTAAAAATCGTTCTTTGTGCTTTTTTTTAAGAAGAAGCATAAACAAACAAATAAACGGATAGACAGACAGACAGACAGACAGACAGACAGACAGATAGACAGATAGACAGATAGACAGATCTTATTAGACTTGTCTAAAATTTTTGCAAATGTTTCTGCAGAGGCAGGGCAGCCAATTAAAAAAAAGAAAACTAACAAGAAGATGGCTCAGGCAGAATGAAGTAAATCTAGCTACCAAAAACATCAGTCTGGACATAAAAGCATCAGGTCAATAACTCTATACAGGTCCCTCAAAATGCTGAGGAACTTATTCCAGCCTCTGAACCGAAAATGAAGTCTGAGACTCGGTGATTTCTCACGCGCGCACCTGAGTAAAAGGTGAAAAGCCCAAAACGAGCTGAAGTCAGGGTGTTCTCTTTGGTTCTCTTGATACCCACCGGAGCTCGCGCGCAGTTTGCTCTTGCCGGGTCCGGTGAGTCTCTCCTCGCAGTAATAGACGCACGAGCGCTCCCCCGAGCCGCAGCCCTCAGGGTCGAGGCGGTCAAGGAGGGTCGCTGGGGTCGCGTCGGTGGGCGCTGTGGGGGGCAGGCGGCAAGGCTGCGGGCAGGCGGTCTGGAACACCGGACACGACTTGGAGAAAGAGCCGGGAGTCCAAGGGGCCGCGTGAGGGGGTACAGGTGGAGCCGGTCTGGGGTCGCTCCAGGGGAACGGGGGAGAGTGAACCACTGGCGGTCTGAACAGGGAGCCATCGGACAGTCGAGCTACAGAAAAAAATACAGTAAAGTAGCAGGTTTTAAATAATGGAATGATTTCTGTTGTTTTTTCTAAGTACCAATATATTGAGGAAATAATGAAAATTACCCCCTTAATCTATATATTATCTCCTTATCTATAATAATGTTGTTATATTAAATAACGTCAAGCAGAAGTTAGTATTTTGCACTAGAAAAAAAGAATTAATGAAGGCCTTTAATAACGAATTGATCTAACAGGAAATTTAGCCTGTTAAAGGGAATTCAAACTATAGCTTTACTATGATTCCTAAAGGTCTAGGTTTTTAGGGTCAGCAGAAGAGAACAGTCTGAAGATGTCCATGTTTGCGTTTTAATTTCTCGAGTCTCCTACCTGTCCCGGGCCCGTATCCAGCGCGCGCTCGGCAGTGCGTCTGAGGCGAGTGCGTGTGGTAGAACTGGTTTCCCTGAGGCTCGACAGGACTAAGGAACATGTCCAGCTCCTCTGGGGGCAGTAAGGGTCCAGACTGCTCCGAGTACGGGGGGCCGTGGTGGCGCTGGGCGGCGTGGCGCGCGGCAGGGTCAGGGCAGCCCAGGTGAGGATGCGGCGGATGCATCATCCAGCGGGGCTCCATCCGCAACCTCTGGGCTGTACGGCTATTGGACGTGCGCGCGGGAGAGCCGGCCGGGACTCTCCGGGACCATCCGGGTCTATCGCGAGTCGCTCTATCACACACCTAACGGAGGTCACGGGCTTATTAAAGAAACTTAAAAACGTCCAGGAGAGGGAACACTAATCTTTTTTGCCGAAGAATTTGTTCGCGTGCCGGGCTCGTGCCTCAGTGTGCGTCCACGCGGAGGTCTCGTGCCGTTTAAAAACGCGCGCGAGAGCGAGAGGGACGAGAGAGACCTCTCTCTCTGAGTGTGGTCAACATACAGCAGTCAGTCCATATGTTAGTAAAAGAACCTTCATCCGCGCGCCCCGTCCAGTAAACAGTGTGTTTGTTTGTTAGTGTGTGTGTGTGTGTGTGTGTGTGTGACTCCAGGTTTAAGAGAGCAGGAGGGTGGGCTGCAGTCTCCAACACTGAAAACCTCCAGCCAATCACAGTCCGCCCTGAAGTGCGTGTGTCGTCCGTCACACGTGGAGCAGGTTTAACACACTTACCTTACAGAGGTGCTTCAGGAGGGGCGGAGGTGGTGGGTGGGCCTACTGTACGGAACAAGACCTGGAATCAGACACAGGTGATCTGAGGCTCACCTTATTAGTTCAAATGTTCACGGTTACAGGCTGTGTAAGCAATGGATGCCGTTTTAAGCCCCTATAAAACAACTTAACATCATTCTGTGCTAATCTGATCATTTTTGGTATATAGTGAATTTAGTACAGAGTATTTTTCTGGAGTGTTTATGTGACATTGTTTATTTAATATTTTTATTGTTCTTGTCTTTGTGTCTCTGAGTGACTGTTCAGTCGTAGCGTAAGCAAAACAAAATAGTTTAATGCAGCATCAGATGTAAACATGTTTGCCTGCTGGTAACGTTTCAAAACCATTCACTCTTCAGTCGATAGAGTCAGAACAGGCCTTGTCATTTTGGTGAGGTCATGGCAAACAATGTATTTCCATGTTTCCAATTATTTAACAGTTCAGCCCCATTCATTCACGATGAAGTTATGAGAAGTGTTCAAGCATGGAACATGTTTTCATGAGTCACATTAGCCTCCTGACAATAGTCAATTAGAGCAGGGTATTTACCATCACTGCTTGAAGAAAACCTTGTACCTTCATTTATTTTTATCTTATAATTCACTGGACTGATAGAAAAAGCCCAAAATGTCTTTGAATAAGATGTAAAGTTTCCATTCTGAAGATATGGTCATGATATTTCGATCTTAAGGGCACCCTGTTTAATTCTATGGCAGCGGGGTAGAAGGTACAAACAAAATTTTGAATGTTTTTGGTACCAAAACTGTATATCAAGGAAACAACAAAATGCAAAAAAGTAGCTGAATTCATTCATTTGAAAAGATGTTTGTAGAGAAACTCATTAAATAATATATAATTTCAATTATTGTATAAGAAGTATGATTTATTAATGAAAACGTATCATTTACATCAATACATCTTGACAAGGGCTTTTAGAGTTTAAAGGGTATTTATTTTAGAACAGGAGTTTAGCTCCTTGATATGATAATTTATGTCAGTCTCTGTTGAATCTGGAACAAAAACATAATTTAAACATAATAAGTATTAGTAAAAACAGGGATGAAACACCTTTAGGACAAATACAATCTACAAAAGCTCCAGATGATTCTCAATGAAGATGGATTAGACTAAAATGAAAGCTGATATAAAGAAAAATGAACCAGTGTGGTTGTTTAACAAACTAAAACTGTGTCAACTTTAAATATATCATTTGTGTTGTCTTTGAATAACTGCTTCAAAAAGTTACATTTACTGAATTAAATACATTTATTTGGAGCCAAAGTGAATTATATTCCAATGAAAAAGTTTTGATTTTGCTCAACCAACAGCTGATTTTTTTTTGCGGAGGTAAGAGAGTCTGTATGGCTACCTATTCTCTTTTTTACTGAATGGTTATCTGTGGCACTGAACTGAGTTCATGATTCAGCACTTATTTCTCTGAGAGTGTTTTTTAATGACCGAGAAATGCATTAGCAAAGCAAGCAGCAATTCCTAACCTGCATTTTAGTTCTGGGTATTATTATTATTATTATTATTATTATTATTATTATTATTATTATTATTAGTAGTAGTAGTAGTAGTAGTAGTAGTAGTAGTAGTAGTAGTAGTATTATTATCCATCCATCCATTATCATCATTATACTGAAGAGATGTCAACATGTTTATCTCTAACATTAACACATTTAAGCTCTTTAAATCAACACAGCTAGATCTAATTCAGAGAGATCACATCTACTCCCAGATCTTTTAAACTAGCACAAAGCTTTCATATGAAATTATATGGGAAGCATAAGTCAGTCACTGTGACATTGGTGTAGTAGAATCATTAATTGTTAGAAACGTTTAGATCTGTAAGCATGTGTATTGTTTCGCATATGTAAAAAAAGAACAGGTTTAACCCTGAAATTGCAAAGAAAGGCTGAAGGCCCAACACTTAAGTAAAAGATTAGTAGACTATAGTGGGAATAAATCTGTCCTTTCTCACTTACATTATTGAAAGGATAGTAATTAAAAAGAAGTTAAAGAAACATGATGCTCGTCTGTTCTATTTGTTTTTAGATTGTGTGTATGTGTTTCTCTTTAGTGTATATAATATCTCAAGGTTTAATGCAGAGTAATTTAAAGACTCTTTTACAGCTAGGTTCTAAACTTTACGTAATACGTCCCTTGCCATAGAATCTCAACATTGTTCATGGTTCTTTCTGGAGCTTTTTGCCTGAAGATCGCATGCTCACTTTTCTCATATTCTCTGCACAATCACTGAAGCTGAGCTTCATAACCCAATGCTTTCCTAATTGCCTTGGAGTCAAAAGTTCATTTCCTGCCCAGAGAGAAACAGGAAGGTAGTATTTATGGCATATTACAGTGACAACCTGCCAGTCACTTCCCAGGAAAAATAACCAGAGAAAAATCCAGAACGACTGCAGAAATATTCTTGTTTAATTACTTTGTTCATTAGTGGTAATTTTACTTTTACTACCAAAAGCTTAGGCCCATGGTCTAATGTTTGTCTTTATGTTGAACAGTCACGTTTTTTTCACCGATCCAGACTTCTTTGCAAGTCTCATAACACTCGGAATCAAGCTGTTCGGTATTTTAGCCCTCTAACTAAACAACTCACCTGAAGTTCTGCAGAGCTGAAAGACTCGCATATAGTTTATTGTCCCACAGTGATTAATGTTGTTTATAGACAACAGTGTTTTGCAGAAGGACATATTAGTGGTGACCTGAAGAGTCCACATGTACCACATGTTCAAAACAAAGTTTCCTCTGGTATCAGTGGAGAGTGTGTTGCCCCTTAGCTGCTTTAACAGCCTCTAGTCTTCTGGGATCGTCTACACTAAACGTATAGAGCATTGTAGTGAGGATTTGATTGCATTCAGAACAAAAGAGCATTAGTCAGGTGCTGGTGTTGGATGCTTCATTCTAGATCCCAAATGCCACTGCACTTCATCACAAAGGTACTGGAAAGAGCATTTCCACTGCTCTATGGCTTCCATGTCAAGAGGTGAAGGCCTCTAGCTGATGCTGAGCATTAGGAATAGTTGCATGTCTGAAGCACCCTATCTCTATGGAGACTCTGTATGAAACACAGCAACTAGAACTGATGTCTAGACAATTTTGGACGTTTCATGTACTTTACATTATAACAGTCAACTGCTCGTTTTTGGTTGAGGTGAAAAAAAATCTCAATACTTTATTCTGCTGAACTATTCCCACTTAATGAAAGCCTCAAGTTGAGCAGCAATCAGTCTTAAATCATGTTGTGGTGCACAAGCCCATGAGTGTGAGTCTGAATAAATCAGTGCACATTAGATAATGATTGTGTGTGTCTGCATGTGGGAGTGGGTGTGTGTGGCCTTGTATGTGTGTTTATGAGTGTTTTGTGTTTGTGCATGTGTGTGTGCTTTTAGATGTAGCAATGTGGTATGAATAACCCTTTCCCCCTCCTTTACCCACAGTGCCTTGCAGGCCTGGTTTTCACCACATCAGGATACACCTCTGCTAGCTGAATTCCGGTATGAAACGGAGCGCTGGTGCACCGCAACGTGTGTGTTATACACACACATTACTTTCCACACTGAGGGACAGGTGCCCCAACGGACACTCACTCACACACACACACACACACACACACACACACACACACACACACACACACACACACACACACACACAC
>JBBPDC010000109.1:12565170-12572670 GCA_037974485.1 Hemigrammopetersius urotaenia | reverse complement strand
ATTGATTTAAAATAGTTAATGGACAAAACACTCTTTCAGAACAGTCATCAGGCAGCATATTCATAACCATAATGGATAGCAACGCATATAGGAATCTCATAGACGCATTCAATTCTTCCATTAATAATGTAAACACTGCAAACAAATGGTGGGATTCCCCTTTAATGACTGTGGTTTTAACAGTGCTCTTCCTGTCCTCTCAGGCTGATGAGATTGAGAAGATTCTGTGCCATAAGTTTATGCGCTTCATGATGATGAGAGCAGAGAACTTCTTCATTCTGCGGAGGAAACCTGTGGAGGTGAGAAAATGAGAGGAGAATGACATCCGGCCCTGGCGTGGTGTGTAATCATGCACGTTTGAGCAGCTGGTAGAATTCTGCCAGTTGCACTTACAAATTTGTGGGAGTTTAAACATGGTTTTCAAATCTGGGTAACAAAGAGAAATGAAACTCAAATTATTAAAAAAAAATGTAATACTCTTGCCTTACTTGCTCTCCTCTCCAATCCAGGGTTATGATATCAGTTTCCTCATCACAAACTTCCACACAGAGCAAATGTATAAGCACAAATTGGTGGATTTTGTCATCCATTTTATGGAGGAGATTGATAAGGAAATCAGCGAGATGAAACTGTCAGTGAATGCAAGGGCGCGAATAGTGGCAGAAGAATTCCTCAAGAATGTAAGTATTTGTCTCTCTTATGTCTCTCGCTCTTCACTGGTTTGCTGTGGGAGGGATGGAGTATTAAAAGCTGAATGGCTGTAAAATTCTTGTAGTTATGGACGAACAAAAAAGAAAAGATTAGCTTTTGCCATATTTTGCTAAGAATATGACATTCCTAATTTCTTAAATATCTTGTCCTTGCTCGGAATGAGTTATGTTGGATTAACTCTGCAGATGGTTGACGCCACATTATATTTAAATGTCTTATATGATGAAATCTCAGTGTCATTTGTCAGGACTAATAGAATTTTAGATTTCATTGTCTCTGAGTTGTCTGCTCTTTTCTACAGCCAAGTATAGCATTAGTATACTTCAAGCTCAAACTGCTTGCAGTCTAGCCATGTTTCACAAACTTAAAATGAAACTAACAGCACCTTAAATATCCTCTTTTTTTAAATCAGTTTTAAGGAAGTGACCTTGTCTCCTCAACAAACTGCAAGACTCTCTTCACCACGGCCCACAGAATCATGGGTGGAGGTTTTGGGCCCAGAGAGTGAAGCAAGCAACAGACAATGTAAAAACAGGAGGTGTAAACACGCAAACAGCATGGAGCACCACTAAAGGGGGACCAACTGGATGGAGGGTGTGTGCCCTCTACCACAGGATGGAATTCAGAGTATTGCAGTAATGTAAACCAAGAACGCTGATGGCTTTCTGCAGGTTTCTTTTATGTCCTTGTGCCACATTTTTTTAACTTTTTTTTTTACTAAACTCTCTTACACTCTTCTTTGTTGCTCCCCTCTTTATTTTGCAGCCACCGTTACATGCTCACAACATTACAATATTTTGAATTCATCTCACCTTTCCTTCATGCTCATGAATGTTCCTGTACTTTAGTGAATGTGTAAATCCATTTTACCTCTAGTGTCTGAACTCCCAAATTCACAGTAGGCCTTTATAGATGAAAACTTCCTCAATGTTCATGAGCATGAAGGAAAGCATTTGCTGATAATCCAATAATATAGAGAGACTGTTGTTTTTTTTATATAAATATATATATACTGTGTGCATAATGGCATTTCACGTTTGAGTTTTGATGGACCCGCACACTGGTGTACACAAAACCTGTTGGTGATGAAATTAATTAATAAATCCTTTTATTGCTTGTAACTGTAACTTCTTTGCGTGTTTATAGTGAAATGAGACTCAACTTGCATTTTTTAAATTTATTTATTTTTACAAACATTACATAGACATAGGCACAGATACGTGAGACATATGGACATGGAAGACACAACCGGGTGGGGGTGGAGGTGTATGTATGATGGATGTGTATATGTTCAATTGTATGAAATGTTCTGAGTGGCGGTACTGGATTGAGGATATGACAGTGAGTAGATACTGAGTAGTATGGTTTAGGTGGGGGCTCACTAGCAAGGGCGAGGGGAGAGCTGAGCTTAGAGATGTTAGTTAGTTCCTCTGGCTGCTCTGTCCTCTACCTAAGATGTTCTTTAAATGACTGCATTCCCCCTGTTGCCATGGCATTCAGATATTGCACACACTTTGAGAAACCATTTGATAAGAAATGTTAAATACTTTTAGTTACAACTATTGATTACACCAAGGTAAACACTGCTAATAAAGACCATAGTAAGAATTTGAAATGAGCTTCCTTAACACTGTTAAATTTAGGTGGAGGGTTCAAACAACTATCTTTGAAATGTGCTTTTTCTTAGACAGCTGTTATTTGTGAGTATGAAAAACCACACTGTTACGGGGCCCAATTAAGTAAATATCTGAATGATTTAGAATGTTGGAACAGCTCAGATTTGCTGCTGAAGGCCACTGTGATCTGTAGCACTCTCATAATTTACACACTAATCATGAGACACGTGGCACAGAATGTTATGAAAAAGTAACTTAATGTTTGTCAATACAAAGTAGGATTTAGATATAAAGTAAATGTAAAGTGGTCCCTTGTGGTCACATGTGAACTCACCACAGCACAGTACACTGTGTGAACAATGAGAAATTCTTCTCTGCATTGAACCCATTTAACAAGTGAAGGAGTGGGCTGCCAGTGAGCAGTGTGTGGGAACGGTACCTTGCTCTAGTGTACCTCAGTGGTGCCACTAGCAGTTCTGGTATTCAAACCCATGACCTTCTGAGCACAGGGGAAATTCCTTAACCACCAGGTGGGATGCCAGCTGTATAACCGCCAGGGAGCTAGAGGCCTGATGGTTAGGTGGCTGGTGGCCTGGCAGGTGGTTATGTATGACATTCAGTAAAATAGATGTGCATAATCAATGTCTGTATCCATATTTTTTTTTATTTAGTACTTCTCACACTCAATGTTTATAGAGCAACTCTTATTTATGATGGTTATATTTATCAGAGCTTTCTTTTTCTAAATGATTCAGTAGTATACTAACCAAGTAACTCAGCATATTTACTGGTATCATAGCAATTGGTATCATAATGTAAGATTTTTGATCAGAAACAGCTGAATTTCAAGTTAGCTAAAATTTCTCTCCCACAAAATTATTCTGGATAGATTTTCCCTCCTCGATTCTTGGGCGGGAGGAGACCGATAGCAGATATATTCTTCTATATCAATAGAAGAATACACACACCACTGGAAATTCGCTCCAGGTTTGCCTCCAACTCACCGCATGCAAGTGAAGTGAATTGTCAGTGCATAGACAGGCTGCTCAAAACTTGCAGCGGATTTCCAGTGATGTGTGTGTGTTCTCCTATCGATTAAGTGGAATGTATTTTTTCGTGAAAGATTCAAGATTCAACAGTGCTGGGTGAACTAATATTTTATGTTAAAAGTGGGCGGGGCGGGTATCCAAAGGAATAATTATGAAATGTGAATGGGACACGTCCCCTTCAGATTCGAGGGCGGTGACGCCCATGGGCACAGTCATGCTGGTTTTTCACACCTTTTATACAATACTTTGTATATTGTAACCTAGCTCTAATGTCTAATGACTGAAAAAGCTGATGTAGAATTGCTTTTTGCTCGCCAAGTGCAGACAGATGGATGTCGCTGAGGTGGAGCTGCAAAGCTCCATAGCAGAATCCCCATGGTGGGGTTCTGTGACACCAGCAGGCAGCCCCAGTGTCAGGAGATCAGCAGGTGTTACCAGGCAGATATGCTTCTCACCATATGAAATGATCTCAGCACTTGCCCGTGCAAATTAAGTGCTGATATCCTGAGGGCAGAGCTTCAGGCACAGCTTTGTTAATGGGGATAATATACAGGCCCTATTCTTGGTATGGCCCTTTAAGGATGTGTCATTTATTTCTGTCAAGAAACTGTTGAAAGCAAAATATTTATTTATATATACACTGAAATATAATTTATAAATACACAAATCATTTAAATATTGCTCATCTTTACAAATGTTAATGATGCACGACCAAAGCCATTCAAATCTAAGGAATGTGTCGCCCGCTATGATAACATAGCTGACAGTGAAAATAGAGTTCAGTGTCTGGATCAGTTGACATGATCTCGCTAATGCTGAAGTGCTAATTGGCCGCGCTAGCCTTTCAATCATTCAGATGTTAGTGTTTTTTGTAATGTGTTCCTTTAAGTAGTGCTGGATAAGCAGTGGTGGTGAAGAGATAACGGGAACGTTAGAAGCTTAGTTTTAGTTGTTTTATTTTTTGAATAAAAACAACTACTGTACTACTGTCCTCACAGGGGCAAAATGAAAGTTACATAAACCCATAGAATAAACTGTGTCAATCCTGAAACTCAAATATAAACATTTGTTGTTTAAACACTTTTTTTGTATCAGTGATTCCATTTTGCCATCTTTCACCCTTTAAAATACTCATCCCATCCCATAAAGGTTAAACTTTATTATAACAAATGTTTATAATAACAATGAATGTGACTATACCCTGCACAACTAAAAGAATTTAATGTCATTTTTGCTCTGTAGCAGTTCAGCCAAGAGGTTCCAAAAGTAATGTCTAAAATGGTTTAGACAAACAAAAGCAATACTTTAAATCCCTTTCCATCACATTTCTGCCCTGTTCTACTTTTTAGAGGCTAACCGCCAATCAGTAGAAGTCACCATTGCTGAGAGATGTTAAAAAATGTCTAACAAGATTTTCTAGAACACATGGATATCCTTTCAAACAAATCAAGCCAATCTGCCTAAATACTCTGTATAATATTATGGAGTTTTACACAGTTCTGCACTGATGATCATTATTATTTTTGGATGCATACTGTCCTTTAAATGTTCCTGCAAAATGTGTGGCAACTGAATTACAGCCAAGGCTTCCGGTGGGAATAGCCTGTTAAATTCTTCATGCACCAGCGTGAGTAAAAGTCAGAATTAGACTGGTGAGTGAAAGCCCTATTGCCCCTACAATAGAATGTACAGGGTGTAATGAATGTTGCATGCTAAGCTTGATTGTGTCTTAAAATTAAATGTTCAAGAGGCATGGACATTCCATTTTTACAGTCTTTGACTCCTTCTGACCACTAAGAAATGTGTGTGTGTCACTATATGTAAGTTTGCAGCATCTTCTTCCTGTATTACGGTATATGCACCGCAAATTAGCTAAAATAATACCAATATATTGTGTACATTACTGGGTGATATGAAAACTGCTATACCATGACCTAAGTCTCCTCACACACTGCATGGATTAAAATTCCATTCCCAATATTTGTATTGCTTTGAATCTCTTTTCAACAAAAACATTTAAAACATAATTTTGTGACCCCTGAATACAATTAGGGATACTGAACTGAACAATGTTCAAAATGAACTTTAGCCTAAAAAGTTACAAGCTTCTGTTCTGACACAACCAAGACTGTGGATGTAATTGTTCCTGAGGGGTTCAGAGAACTCCAACATTAACCAGGTTCTGGTTTCTCGGTACAAAGAACTGAAATAAAAGCAATCAAGACAAATCTCTTCTATCTCTGCTATAAAGACATACTTACTGAACTGTAATACCTGCAGCAATCTTCAATACTGTGTACTTGCAGACTCTTGACAGTGACTGGGTTTGTTTTTGAAACGCAACACAGAGAGACTTTAAAGTTTAATTAACACAATGATCCCCCCAGGCATGCTGACATTTGGCAGACAGTCTGCATAGAGGTCTATATTTGTATTTTGTCCAAATAAGAATATACTCTTATGGGTGAGCTATCGAATGTCACATTTTTATTCAATGCACAAGCCCAGTATATCTCCAGAGTAACTGCCTTAGAATTTCTTAGGCTTTCCCATCATTGCCAGAATAGGATCGCGTTTCCTGTGGAAAGACTGACCAACTGGCTGACAAAGCCTGCTTTTAAATCATCCAACATGGGTGATGTGTCACTCTGCACATTGAACTGCTGGCCTGCACCCCCAAGCAGCATCCTTTTTGTTCAGCAAGGCACTTGGTCCTTAATGTCACAGCTGTTCCAGAAACAGACAAAATAATGCTCATGCAGAACTTGTCCATTCCCGATATTTAACTCTGTGAAATCTTTAAAGCTTTTGTGTCCAGCATGGATGAAAATAGTCACAAGGAAAGTGAGTAAATGCTCATTTTGTCAGTCACTCTGTCCAGCTGATGAGAGATATGGCTATAAGCACACAATGACTAAACAGGAGCTGTTGACATCTTGGACTTTGTCACAGTTTGAGCTCCCAGGAGAGGGTTGAGGAACTTCAGCTGTCTTTTCTGTAGCAGAGCATAAGCCCTTGGCAGCATATGCTGTTTCTTGAAGCTTGTGGAACGAAAGTATACCAATTTTATTTCTTAATAACATGTTAAACTTTCATGGCCCTTGTAACCTTGTACAACTGACATTTGGAGCCTTCTCCGCAATAGCAGGGAGCTTTGTACTGCCAGAGGACATTCAAAAGGAGGATTATCAACTACCTGGGACCATGAAGTTATGTGACCTTGTGTTTCTTCTATACCAATTCTTCAGTCATGGCCACAACACAAAGACAAAACAAAGCATCTGTTACCTTCAGTTATGGTTAGCCGTGCCTTTTATCGTGAGAAGTAACAGTCAATTGTGACCCTTTGTTGAAAAAGTCATGCAGTGTTCCCTTGCCTTTCTTTAAAATAAAACAATTCCAGTTGTCAACAGACAATAGACCTCTGAAATCTTAGATCATCACTGATCATCAATGCTTAAACAACAGCTCAGGTCTCATAAAATGACTTCAGTTCATCTTGGGATAAAAATAATACACTGTGTGCTCATAGGATGCTGCTTAGTAGGGCAAACATTAGTGGGCAAATGAGGTAAAAATTCATGACCAAATGGAGTGGCTCGGATGTGCTGACGGCACACTTAAGCCCTATATAAGAATCAGTCTGAGACTCCTCCTAGGACTCGCACGCACCCAGTTAAGGTGAGTGACTCCAGACCATAATGGATCATTGGTTTGTTTATATTTTTTAATCTATTCCTTAATAACATTATTCAGATTATGAGTGAATTGTAATACATACATGCCAAAGTAAGTCAAATTATGGATATCATGACACAAAGTTTATCTTTTTTAACAGTACAACAAGGCAGCCACTATAAACAGCAGATTTTGAAGGGACGTCGCTCAAAGGTAAATACATCTATAGCCAGTTCAATGCAATGCAATGCAGGTTTTCTAGGCCCTGGGATAACCTATAAATTACACTTGAATCAGAATCAGAATCAGAAAACTTTATTTATCCCAGAGGAAATTGTTCACATCACAACTGCACACTCACACAAGACAGAACAATACAGAATAAAATACCTGAATATATAATAGAAATATACTCAGACTAGAAATATATTAAGAAAAGAAATATA
>JBBPDC010000109.1:12548305-12565070 GCA_037974485.1 Hemigrammopetersius urotaenia | reverse complement strand
TGAAGGTGCTTTTCAGCTCAGTCACCACACTGTGGAGTGGGTGATCAGTGTTGTCTATGATGACCTGAAGTCTGGACCATTACTCATATATATAATGGATTACCTTCAGTTATGTCTTTGTGAATAACCTGTACACCCTTCTACTCATCTAGCTATATCCTTTCACATCTAATGAATTTGTCACTTTTCCCAGCTGTTAACCCTTTGCTAATTGTTAATCTGTGTTCGTGCCATTTTCATTGAGAAAGTAATGCAGTGTATCTCTACAGTAAGAGGTCACCATGAGTGTGGACGGAGAAATGGAGTGCTTTGGCCCGGCGGCCATATACCTCCGCAAGCCAGAGCGAGAGAGGATTGAGGCACAAAACTTACCGTTTGATGCTAAAACCGCTTACTATGTGAGTGAACCAAAAGAGATGTACCTCAAAGGGGTTCTGCAGAGCAAAGAGGGAGGCAAAGCAACCGTCAAAACTCTGTGTAACAAAGTGAGTACAAATGTGTTGATGTGAAATTGTTCATTGTAAAGAAATGTATCAGCTCTGATCTATTTACAGTGGAGGTAAGAGGGACTAGGGCTGAGATGTCTACAGCACATATAGAGCCATTTTATTTACTATTCACCTACCTTTTTATTGCAATGTTGTGATAGTGATGAAATACTGATAGTGATGAAAAAGCTACTTTGAAGACTATCTTGCTTTACCTCACCCATCCATTTACCATAGCACCATTAATTGTCAAAAACATTGCAATCATGGAATTTGTTATGCATCAGGCAGCATAGGATTTTAGGTTATTCTTTTGAATGTCATCCCATCCCACTCTGAATTATGTGGACATAAAAAATTAGTAGAATTCCCCTTTAAGTCATCTACTGATATTTCAATAACATTTGAGTGTTTTTACATTGTTTCACATTTTTTAATTATTCAAATGCACCACAAGTTATTTATTTCCTTACAGGTGCTAACAGTGAAGGAGGATGAAATCTTTCCTATGAACCCTCCAAAGTTTGATAAGATTGAGGACATGGCCATGATGACCCACCTCAACGAGCCTGCTGTGCTGTACAACCTCAAAGAGCGTTATGCAGCATGGATGATCTATGTGAGTCTGTATATTATAAAGTGATTTTGTTTTTGGTTTATTTCAACACAAACTATAGCATTGCATTAAACATACTTTTGCGAGTGAATCACGTTTCACAAGTATAAATTCTGTACTGTTTGCTTTGATTTCTTAATGTGCAGACCTACTCTGGGCTGTTCTGTGTCACTGTGAACCCCTATAAGTGGCTCCCAGTGTACGATGCTGTGGTCGTAACGGGTTACCGGGGCAAAAAGAGAATCGAGGCCCCCCCCCACATCTTCTCCATCTCTGATAATGCTTATCAGTCCATGCTGACTGGTAAGAAGTTTTCAAGAGTGTGACCAATATTAACTCTCAGAGAAGTGTTTAGTATATATAGATGAATTCCATTATTTTGCTTTTTATTTCAGATCGTGAGTACCAGTCAATCCTGATCACGTAAGTCTTCATAATTTGTCACTGCAAATTTGTTTTTGCTCTGTAACTTGTAGTGATTTGTAATAGGCTAAAAGATTCCAGGGCAAGATCAGGAGAACATATAAGGGGGGTGGGGGTAGGATGGATACTTGACTCTAGACCAAGAGGTCATGGGTTCGAATCCTACCTTCAGCACCACCACTGGGTCCCTGAGCAAGACCCTTAACCCCAAGTTGCTCCAGGGAGAGACTGCCCTCTGTAATTAGGAAATGGAAGTCGCTTTGGATAAAAGCGTCTGATAAATGCCGGAAATGGAAATGGAAATGGAAAAGCACCGCCTTCAGCAGTGCTGAGGTAGTTGCTCAAAAAATGGGGAATCATTCACAGCTGGCTCATTACGTCACTTAAATTTGGACCTATCCAAATGTCCACTTCTCATTACTAAAACCTAAACCTAAATAAATCTGCAGCAACAGGAATGTACAAAGGATAATGCTGTACTTTATTTAGGAAGAAAGAGACAATCACAGTACAAGTCTTTCAAAGGGCAAGAAACTATTCCTGCATTCAGTCCACTCCTGCCTCTAGAAACGGTACAAAATCAGCCCATCCCAAAAAAAAAAAACAGTATGTGAAGCTTACAGAGCGGTTTTTGACTCTCCGTTCTTCAGCTAGACTCGCCTGATCACTACCAGCCCCTCTGGCTACCCCAAGATCAGTTAGGCCAAGATCACTGTTAAGACCATCAATGATGAAGAATGAGTTTTGCAAGGGTTTTGTTAACCAGCCTCTGTTTCTGCTTTTATCATTATCATCAAAATCTTCATCCATCAAATTACATTAGCAGGATTATTTCACAGATTGCTGGCACATTCATAATTAGTTATGTCCACTGACACTGATAGCACCTGCAAGCGCAAATGGCTGTAATATCACAATTTTAGAAGAAAATCTGTGCTCTGTTTTAACTTCAGTGGAGAATCTGGTGCAGGAAAGACTGTGAACACCAAGCGTGTCATCCAGTACTTTGCGACAATCGCAGTGTCTGGACAGAAGAAGCAAGAGGCTACTTCAGGAAAAATGCAGGTCAGTAGAAGAACCCACAGTGCTGCGGTCATACACTGCATGTTGGAGGGCCAATAATTATTCGGCTTTATAAACTGCATTGCCTAACCTGCAGGGGTCGCTGGAGGATCAAATCATTGCAGCCAACCCTTTGCTGGAGGCTTATGGTAATGCCAAGACTGTGAGAAATGACAACTCCTCTCGCTTTGTAAGTATTAATCCTGAAATTGTGAAGTCACAAAGCCTTTTTTCCTGAAAAATGTTAACTATTAAACTTATTCCAATCTCATGTCAAGGGTAAATTCATCAGAATCCATTTTGGGTCCACTGGAAAACTGGCATCAGCTGATATTGAAACTTGTGAGTTGACACCTTTTTAACATTAAATATGCATACATTTTCCTTGATTATATAGTGATCATGATCCTCACAATTTCTTTTACAGACCTGCTGGAAAAGTCTAGAGTAACTTTCCAGCTGTCAGCTGAGAGGAGCTACCACATTTTTTATCAGCTCACAACTGGCCACAAGCCTGAATTGCTGGGTAATACAAGCATAAACACAGCAAATCCATGATTTCAATGCACATGAGAACTCAAATCCAGGCACATTTGTATATGATCATGATTTTCTACTGCCCTTCAGATACTTTCCCATTTGCTGTAAATTCTTGCAAATTTGACATGTTTGTTGCAAACTGCAAAAGTTTGCAACAAAAGCCCAGCGCTGCCGCTGCCATACGTTAAGAGCATTAACAAACGCATACAGCTGCAAAAATATAGGTAAAGACAAAAACAATTTCATAATGATAATCTTTATTTCCACAGAGGCTCTCCTGATCACCACCAACCCTTATGACTACCCAATGATCAGTCAGGGCGAGATCACTGTTAAGAGCATCAATGATGTGGAAGAGTTCCTTGCTACAGATGTAAGGTTTTTCTATGGGTTTCATCAATCTTCCAGTCCTTTTGCTACTATTTAATGGTGTTTTCAAAATTGTGAACATTGTGCATTTCACATTAACTTTTAACTGTGGTCAGTTCTTCCCCCAGAATTGCATTACAAGATAATAAAAGGCACATATTTGATGTATATGTGTAAAGGTGAGTTTTCTTTTGTTACTCAGACTGCCATTGACATCTTGGGCTTCAGTGCTGAGGAGAAGATAGGCATCTACAAGCTAACAGGAGCTGTGATGCATCATGGAAACATGAAGTTTAAACAGAAGCAGAGGGAGGAGCAGGCTGAGCCTGACGGCACAGAGGGTGAGTGTGACTTAAATTCAGGGCCCACATGACACACAGTAGTGAGACAATGAATTGTGAATTGGTGTGGGCCTGACTATATGAAAAATAAATTCAGTGATATTCTAGCATGACATATATGTCTGATGTTCTGTAATCAAATGTTCAAATTCTTTCCTTACTCCCTCAGTGGCTGATAAAATCGCTTACCTGATGGGCCTGAACTCAGCTGACATGCTGAAGGCTTTATGCTATCCCAGAGTCAAGGTCGGGAACGAGTTTGTGACCAAAGGGCAAACTGTTCCACAGGTAATAAATACTCCTTAGAGTGAGTGTGTCCAGTCTCACCTGCAAACTAGGCTGGTGCTGCTGACACATTTTCATTCAAACTTCATTCAAGCATAAATAACTTTTACTGAGACAAACTGATCAAGTAAGTTGAATCAGATGTGCTTTAGCATTTTAAGAGTAAGATCATATAAGATTGGATCTTAATAAAAACTAAAAGAATTGTTTTGCTCTTTCAAAAAGGTCAACAATTCTGTCATGGCTCTGTGCAAGTCAGTCTATGAGAAAATGTTCTTGTGGATGGTTGTCCGTATCAATGAGATGCTGGACACCAAGCAACCAAGGCAGTTCTTTATTGGTGTGCTGGATATTGCTGGGTTTGAAATCTTTGATGTAAGTAAATTAGATGGTAAGATGGAAGTCTTTTCACCGCGAAGGCCCATGCTGAAAAATCCTTATAAAAATCTTTTCATATCATAGTTCAACAGCTTGGAACAGCTGTGCATCAACTTCACTAATGAGAAACTGCAACAGTTTTTCAACCACCACATGTTCGTGCTGGAGCAAGAGGAATACAAGAAAGAAGGAATAGAGTGGGAGTTTATTGACTTTGGCATGGACTTGGCTGCCTGCATTGAGCTTATTGAGAAGGTAGGACATACCTACGTATCTTCTGTGCTCTAGAGGGCAAACAAATCTGCTCGTTTGCAATTCTGCAGACAAAAAAATCATGTTTTCTTTCCCACAGCCAATGGGTATTTTCTCCATTCTTGAAGAGGAGTGCATGTTCCCCAAGGCCTCAGATACTACCTTCAAGAACAAACTCTATGACCAGCATTTGGGTAAAAGCGGATGCTTCCAGAAGCCAAAGCCTATTAAAGGCAAGCCTGAGGCCCACTTCTCTCTGGTGCACTATGCAGGCACTGTCGACTACAACATCAATGGCTGGTTGGATAAAAACAAGGACCCCTTGAATGACTCAGTTGTCCAGCTCTACCAGAAGTCTTCAGTCAAACTGTTGGCTAATCTGTACGCTTCTCATGCCTCTGCTGAAGGTTTGTTGGTGTTTTAGAAACTTGATAAAAATATTGTCATAGTAATTTTATTGTCAAAGTTATTCTTTGTGAGCAAAGTTTTTTAGTATCGCAGTGTGCTTCTCCCAGCTGAACTTATTCAGTGTGATCAAAATGATAACAGTACTGCATTGAAGTACTTTTTCTGTCATTGTGAATCAACAGCTGAAGGAGGTGGCAAAAAAGGAGGAAAGAGGAAAGGTGGTTCTTTCCAGACCGTATCTGCTCTGTTTCGGGTAAATAATGTCATATTTTTCTGTGCATGTAGCATGTATTTGAGAGAGCATGTCAGAGTTACTGACCTGGCAATTCTCCAATTCAACAGGAGAACTTAGGCAAGCTTATGACCAACTTGAGAAGCACTCATCCTCACTTTGTGCGGTGCCTCATTCCAAATGAATCAAAGAATCCAGGTCAGTTTGATTTAGGTTTCTTCTCCTGGACATAGGAATGTGCCATTCTGTTGTTCCAGAAGACGAACACTGAAATGATCAAAATGCCTCTGAATTACTGGATCATTAGACAATCTGTGGCTGACAGAAAGCACAAACAGTTTTAAAGATTACAAATACTGAAAGAGACACATTTATCTCTTTTAGGGCTGATGGAGAATCATCTGGTCATCCACCAGCTGCGCTGTAATGGTGTACTAGAGGGCATCAGAATCTGCAGAAAGGGTTTCCCCAGCAGAATCCTCTATGGTGACTTTAAGCAGAGGTATTTTCATTGTAATGTATATGGCTGACCAAAAACATCACAGTAGATTATTAAGTCAAGCATAATCAACTTCAGAGAGTACTCCTACAAAGTGAAAACGATTTTCCAACTTTTAGATACAAAGTATTGAATGCCAGTGTCATCCCTGAGGGGCAGTTCATTGACAACAAGAAAGCTTCAGAGAAGCTTTTGGGCTCCATCGATGTGGATCATACCCAGTACAAATTTGGACACACCAAGGTAAGAGACAGTAACAAAGCTAATTAAGCATTTCCAATACATTACACCATAATAATGATAAGATTACATGTATATTTACAGGTGTTCTTCAAGGCTGGCCTTTTGGGTCTTCTTGAGGAGATGAGAGATGAAAAGCTTGCGATCCTTGTAACGATGACTCAGGCACTGTGTAGAGGTTACCTTATGAGAAGAGAGTTTGTGAAAATGATGGAAAGAAGGTATTGACATGAAACAAAACATGTAACTTATTGGTATGACCAAAATTTACTGACTGAAGCACTCTGGTTTTGCAACAGAGAATCCATCTTCAGCATTCAGTACAACATCCGCTCATTCATGAATGTCAAACACTGGCCATGGATGAAGCTATTTTTCAAGATCAAGCCTCTTCTAAAGAGTGCTGAGTCTGAGAAGGAAATGGCTGCTATGAAAGAGAACTTTGAAAAAATGAAAGAAGATCTAGCAAAGGCTCTGGCCAAGAAAAAGGAGCTTGAGGGAAAGATGGTTTCTCTGCTGCAGGAAAAAAATGACCTGCAGTTACAAGTAGCTGCTGTAAGTATATATGTCATCATTAAATCAGGTTCTATAGAATCAGCTATAATTGTTTTTCATATAACAACTTAGAGCATTGTTACTTTTTTTTCAATAATAGGAAGTTGAAAGTCTCTCAGATGCTGAGGAGAGATGTGAGGGGCTCATCAAAAGCAAGATCCTGATGGAGGCCAAACTCAAAGAGGCAACTGAGAGACTGGAGGATGAAGAGGAAATCAATGCAGAGTTAACTGCAAAGAAGAGGAAATTGGAGGATGAGTGTTCTGAGCTGAAGAAAGACATTGATGACTTGGAGTTAACTTTAGCTAAAGTGGAAAAGGAGAAACATGCTACTGAGAACAAGGTTCCTGCTTATAGAAAATGTCTTCATCATTTGATAGTATTTTATCTTTAAGTCAAAAGTTTTAAAATAAGTATCTTCCTTAGGTCAAAAACCTCACAGAGGAGATGGCATCTCAAGATGAGGCCATTGTTAAGCTGACCAAGGAGAAGAAAGCTCTTCAAGAGGCACATCAGCAGACTCTTGATGACCTCCAAGCAGAGGAAGACAAAGTCAACACTCTGACTAAAGCCAAGTCTAAGCTTGAGCAACAAGTAGATGATGTAAGTTTCCAGAAATGCAGCTATTACCTTCTGTGATTTGTGGTTGTTAAGCTGTAGGTGCTCTTCCCAATTTGACATTTTGTGTTTACAACAGCTTGAAGGTTCTCTTGAACAAGAGAGGAAGCTTCGCATTGATCTTGAAAGAGTACGGAGAAAACTTGAGGGTGACCTTAAATTAGCCCAAGAATCCATTATGGACTTGGAGAATGCCAAGCAGCAAGCAGAAGAAAAAATCAAGAAGTGAGAATTCAACGATCTTCTCTAAAAGTAATACATGAAGTTTTCACTGAATACTGTAATCTCTGAGCTCATCACTGTTATTCCCAACAGGAAGGAATTTGAGACGAGTCAGTTTCTTAGCAGGATCGAGGATGAGCAGTCTCTTGGTTTACAGCTTCAAAAGAAGATTAAGGAACTCCAGGTTATATTACATGCTTTGTAATTTAACATTGTAATATATTGACCACCAATGTAGTGCAACTAATCACAGCATCACTTCTATAACAGGCTCGCATTGAGGAGCTTGAAGAAGAGATTGAAGCTGAGCGTGCTGCTCGTGCCAAAGTGGAAAAGCAAAGGTCTGATTTCTCCAAAGAACTGGAAGAGATCACAGAGAGGCTTGAAGAGGCTGGTGGTGCCACGTCCGTTCAAATTGAAATGAACAAGAAACGTGAGTCTGAGTTCCAGAAGCTGCGCCGTGATCTTGAAGAGTGCACCCTGCAGCATGAAGCCACTGCTGCAGCTCTTCGTAAAAAGCAAGCGGACAGTGTTGCTGAGCTTGGAGAGCAGATTGACAACTTGCAGCGGGTCAAACAGAAGCTGGAGAAAGAGAAGAGTGAGTTTAAAATGGAGATTGATGACCTGTCTAGCAACATGGAGTCTGTTGCGAAATCAAAGGTTAGTAATCAGTTCTCACTGCAGAGCGCTGTGTCCCAACAGTGAAATTTGAAGACATTTTTGGTTTTTGATAGGCTCATCTTGAAAAGATGTGCCGTTCGCTGGAGGATCAGTTGAGCGAGTTCAAGACAAAGACTGAGGAACAGCTCCGTCATCTGAATGACCTTAGTGCCCATAAGGCAAGACTCCAAACTGAAAATGGTAAATGATTCAATTAAATCAGAACAACATTATATTTATCTGAAGAATAAAATATAAATATGCATAATGCTATTACACAGTCAGTCATTATGTTGACATGGACACCTCCGTGTTCACTGTGAAAATTCTCGGTGATTCTGCAACAGGTGAAATGGGACGCCAACTGGAGGAGAAAGAAGCCTTGGTTTCTCAGCTGACACGAGGCAAACAAGCTTATACTCAGCAAATTGAAGAGCTGAAAAGACAAATTGAAGAAGAGGTCAAGGTAAGTTTTTGAGTAAGTATTTAATGACAATCATCTCAAATATGCTTCTGTCATTAATTGTAGATTTCTTGATTGGAAGGCAAAGAATGCCCTGGCCCATTCCGTGCAGTCAGCTCGTCATGACTGTGACCTACTCAGAGAGCAATATGAAGAAGAGCAGGAAGCCAAAGCTGAGCTACAGCGAGGCATGTCTAAGGCAAACAGTGAGGTTTCCACTTGGAGAGCCAAATATGAGACTGATGCTATTCAGCGTACAGAGGAACTTGAGGAGGCAAAGTAAATCAGTCATTTCATATAACCTTTGATATCATTAAAGCAGGTAATTAAAGACTATCATAAAAACATTATGTTGCTCCTCTAAGGAAAAAGCTTGCCCAGCGCTTGCAGGATGCTGAAGAGTCCATTGAAGCTGTGAATGCCAAGTGTGCCTCCTTGGAAAAAACCAAGCAGAGGTTGCATGGTGAAGTGGAGGACCTCATGATTGATGTGGAGAGGGCTAATGCACTTGCTGCCAGCCTTGACAAAAAGCAAAGGAACTTTGATAAGGTAAAACAGCTCAACCTTTGAATTCATATATGAAAGTAAAATAGTTTGACCTATATTAGAATATCTGTTTGTTCCACCTTCTCCTCAACTGCTGCTGAGAATTCTGTAAAAGGGGAACTATAATATAGAGTGTGTGTGATCAGTTTCGTTTACTGACAGCTCATACAAAGGTTTTACTACTCTGAATTTAATTACTCAAAGGTCCTGGCAGAATGGAAGCAAAAATATGAGGAGAGCCAAGCAGAGCTAGAAGGAGCTCAGAAGGAAGCTCGCTCTCTCAGCACGGAGCTATTCAAGATGAAGAACTCCTATGAGGAAACTCTAGACCATCTGGAGAATCTGAAGAGGGAGAACAAAAACCTTCAGCGTAAGTCAGAACATAAGATTCCCACTAAATTCATGAGAAGGAAACCTGAGACCTCTTTAAACATATTTGTGGAACAATTAATGTGTTCAGCATTCTAGATTCTGTGTATTCTTATTTACACAGAGGAGATCACAGATTTAACTGAGCAGCTTGGTGAATCTGGGAAGACTATTCACGAACTGGAGAAAGGAAAGAAGACAGTGGAAACTGAGAAAATAGAAATACAGACAGCTCTCGAGGAGGCTGAGGTATGTCTAATACACACTTTAAATGGCACTGGACTTGCAGTGTTGAAATAGTGTATTGATCCTGTAAACACTGTTCTTGGAATGCTTCTTCTCTCAGGCCACACTGGAGCATGAGGAATCCAAGATTGTTCGTATCCAGCTTGAGCTCACCCAAGTGAAGGGTGAAATTGACAGGAAGTTGGCCGAGAAGGATGAAGAAATTGAGCAAATCAAGCGAAACAGCCAAAGGGTGATTGACTCAATGCAGACCACTTTGGATGCTGAAATCAGAAGCAGAAACGATGCTCTAAGAATCAAGAAGAAGATGGAGGGTGATCTTAATGAAATGGAAATTCAGCTGAGCCATGCAAACCGCCAGGCTGCTGAAGCCCAGAAACAGCTCAGGAATGTACAAGGGCAGCTTAAGGTTTGTTCATAACCAGAAAAGTGTAATAATAATAATAATAATAATAATAACAACAACAACAACAACAACAACAACAACAACAACAACAACAACAACAACAACAACAACAACAACAACAACAACAATTATCATTATTATTACTATTATTAACATTATTATTGTTATCATTATTATTGTTAATAACAACAACAACAACAACAATAATTATAATGGACTTGTGTGACCTTTTCCAGGATGCCCAGTTGCACCTTGATGAGGCTATAAGAGCACAAGATGACATGAGGGAACAGGTGGCCATGGTGGAGCGCAGGAATAATCTGATGATGTCTGAGATTGAGGAACTAAGAGCTGCTCTGGAACAAACTGAAAGAGGCCGCAAAATGGCAGAGCAGGAGCTGGTGGATTCCAGTGAGCGTGTGACTCTGCTTCATTCTCAAGTACGCGGAATGTCTCATTATTGGTTTTAAGAGTTAACCTGTGGAGCCTCTCAAATCCTTAACATTTCCCAATTTCTTTAGAACACCAGCCTTATTAACACCAAGAAGAAGCTGGAGGGTGACCTTGTGCAAGTTCAAGGTGAGATGGAAGACACCATTCAGGAAGCACGCAATGCTGAGGAGAAGGCCAAAAAAGCTATTACCGATGTGAGTGGAATAGTACATATTGTG
This sequence comes from Hemigrammopetersius urotaenia, assembly GCA_037974485.1. Taxonomy (NCBI): domain Eukaryota; kingdom Metazoa; phylum Chordata; class Actinopteri; order Characiformes; family Alestidae; genus Hemigrammopetersius; species Hemigrammopetersius urotaenia. Next base: position 12,554,181 of record JBBPDC010000109.1, on the reverse strand, counting down.
AAAGGGATTTCATATAACACAAGCACATTCCATTCTTAAACCGAACCAAACATAGCGAAGCCATTTAACATGTTTATCACATTTAACTGGTAAATAATAGTTCATGGTAATAAATCATTTAATATACAGGCTTGACTACCACTGCCTAGATCATTAACCATGTAATGAAAAAAATATTGACTTCAGGCTGCCATGATGGCAGAGGAGCTAAAGAAGGAGCAAGACACCAGTGCTCATCTGGAAAGGATGAAGAAGAACCTGGAAGTTACAGTCAAGGACCTGCAGCACCGTCTGGATGAGGCTGAGAATCTGGCCATGAAGGGCGGGAAAAAACAACTCCAGAAACTGGAGGCTAGAGTAAGTGTTAATGTGCACTAGGCAACCAGTCATAAACACATGGTTTCATTTTCATATTTAATTTATTCTGCACATCAGTTAAAACTGACAGTATGTACTCATGTTTCAGGTCAGGGAGTTGGAGGGTGAGGCTGAAGCTGAACAGAGGCGTGCTGCTGAGGCTATTAAAGGCGTACGCAAATATGAGCGGAGAGTGAAAGAGCTCACCTATCAGGTACAAAGTCAGCATATACTCTCTTTTCTGCTCTTATAATCATTTGTACCATATGGATATTTTGAATGTCTTTGCGGTTAGTAATGTAAACTGGGAGGACAAAATGACAATTCAAGAGTTTTTGCTACATAGCATCAGCTTTTTTTTCTTAGACAACATGTGACCTGTTTAGCTATGACAGTTAATAATGGCCATTATGAATAATTTAGGTATATTCCAGACTTGTTAAATAAAGGGGTATATTTTTATTTCAGTATCAGACTATAAGAGAACACCATAATTTGTGATATGCAACATTTCAGCAATCATCAATAAGCTGTACAGTAGAGATTTCCAGTGCTATTTGTGTAAATTATATGTAGACTATGATATTTGAAAGGCTGGTGGAATACGTGATGATGGATATTAAAACGTCATTGTTCTTCACAGACAGAAGAGGATAAAAAGAATGTGACCAGGCTGCAGAGTCTGGTGGACAAGCTGCAGCTGAAAGTGAAGTCCTACAAGAGACAAGCTGAGGAATCTGTGAGTAAACACAGATTCACACACATTTCACTCACACAATCTGGCTCATTACCAGATGCCAACCTAAAATGTACACCATTCCATTTACAGGAGGAGCAGGCCAACACTCACCTGACCAGATTCAGGAAGGTGCAACATGAGATGGAGGAAGCTCAGGAGAGAGCTGACATTGCGGAGTCGCAGGTCAATAAGCTCAGAGCCAAGAGCCGCGAGCTTGGAAGGGTAAGTTTGTGCTTAAAGAGAACAAAAAACTTAAATACACATATGAACTGATATTTTGTTTCGCTTTGTTTGTAGGGAAAAGAGGCAGAGTAAAGACATCAATGAGGATGCAACAGAGTAACAATAACTCTCTCATATAATATGAATGCACTACAAATTTCTCCTTGAAAGTATTATTTTGGTGTAGGCCTGCCACCAATAAAACAGTTTGTGATCTTGATTTGTCTCTTTGTTTTGTCAATCAGCACTTCAACACAACTACCTTATTCTTACACACAAAATCAGATATTAACTTAGGTGTTTAGGTATTTGGAAACAGTTCGAATCGTATCAGGATTCCAAATCTATTCTTACATTTTTTGGTGGTGATGATGACAAATTACGTCTTGGGGACAGTTTTAGATGAACCCATGACCAGTCTGAACTGAAAGTTGCTTTCTACACACATTCATCATACCTTCTTAATGACAAAATAGTAATAATTAATTTTTTACACTAAAATTGTAAAAAATAATAATTATTGATAGAAAATTAAAATAAAATTGTAATTTTCTGAAATGTTAGGCGTCTAAAATCAGTAAAGATTATGTTACATTATAGTACATTCTGAAGAAAAAAAAACACCAATGGAGACTTTAATAGCATGGCATTCAAATACATAGACTTTACTATGGAGTGGATCTTCCCTGCTTTGTATTCTGTGTTAATTTGTAGACAGTATGTGAGGGCAGGCAGTAATGCTCGACAAGAAATCCTGGCTTTTAATCTCCGTCCCAGTTCATCCCAAAGGTGATGGATTGGCATTAGGTCAGGGCTCTGTGCGGCCAGTCAGCTTCTTCCAAACCGTACTCATCCAGCCACGTCTTTGCTTTGTGCACTTGGGCACAGACTTGCTTGAATAGAAAAGGGTCTTGCTCAAACTGTGTTGAAAGCACAGCGTAGCCCAAAATGTTAAGATTAAGATTGCCCTTTAGTTCGCCTGAAAAACAGGTGTGTCCCAATACTTTTGCTCATGTAGTGTAGCTTTTAGATGCATTAAGCCCTTGGACGTCTCGTTACTATCATCACTTTTGGGGTTAAAGCTGAGACGCCGCTGTGCAGTCAGGGCAGGGCGCTTGTTGGTTAATGAGCCCAGTCTCCAGCAGGTGGCGCCTCTGTTCTCGGGTCAGGTTACTGCAGGTCGGTGGGGGGGCGAGATGCCGCAGTTGTCAGGGCAATGGCGTCTTATCTGTCAGGCGCTGCTCTCTGCGGCACTGAGGGCACACAGCTGCGGTTTTGGACGAATAACAGGAGCAAACGGTCCGACAGCTTTGTAAAACTGATGTACAGCATGACGTTTTAAGAACGAACTTCTGTAGTGTTGTTAAACTGGCTGGATCGTGTCTTAGCAACGGAGACGAGTGAAATCACGTCGCAACGCCACTAAAAATGTAAACAGACGCCCTGCGCTGTCCAGCTAGCATCTCCGGAATTGCAACTAGGCTCTCTTGGGGTCAATGTCCTTGGAGCTCTGTGAGTAGTTTAGACGAATATGACCCACTAGTTCAGTTAATTGTTTTTCCTCCTTTACTTGAGGCTGTCTAGTAGTCGATTAGCTGAGCTGCTAGCACCGTTGGCGTCGTAATGTGTGTTTGTTTTCGTGCATGAACTTTCCACAGCTGCAGCCACCAGCTGCGGATCGCCTGATACCTACCACATCAGCTTCGTGCAGGTGAACTAAACAACAGCTAAACGTGTCTTTAATCAGAGACAAACAAACAACAACAACAACAACAAACGATGGAACCTCAGGAACTCACAGAAGATGACACCGCGACGGCTCCAGCCCCGCCACCCTTACCCCGGGAGAGGATCCCGGTGCAGAAGAGCAGCGTGTGTTCACGGTCGTACTTCATGGTCGTGATGGTCTTCTTCCACGTGTACGTACTCAATGTCATCGCCCTGCTACTGTACGTGCACTACAGCAGCGGATCCGACCCGAGCAGCTCCAGCAGAGACTTCAGCACCGGGCACAAAGTAGCAGAACCTCTGCATGAGCAACCTGCAGAGCACGGCTTCACAAGGAAAATGCATCTTCCACGAATCGAGGGAATACGGGTTAGAAAATGATAATACAGCACAGTGTTTAATATATCACTCAAGAATGAATGCTGCCTTATTCATAGTTCAGCTATAGCCTGGGCGATAATAAACATTGCCTATGATTTTATGATATCACAGTAGTTTTGGTATTACTTTGTTGTGCCACTGTGTATTAAAACTGCCTGTCAGACCTGACAGAATGTGATTTGATTGGGATATTTTTTTCCTTATAAAAGCAGGTCTATTTTACATCTGTTAACTACATTAAGACATTAAGAGAACAGATCTCTTTTTAAATGAATCTTAAACAGTTTAAACAAAGTACATGCATTTCAGTTAACAGACAGGCCCTGGCCATGACAAAGTGCAGAAAATAGCAATAAGAATGTTATAAGTATTAAATAAACAATTATCTATTATCTATTGATTATCTATCATTATCTATTGATTACTATCAAAAAAACACATTCAGTATTACGTGTATGTATAAGGGTGTATTAGACCACGTATTGCTCAGCCCTGTTTCACAATAGCATTCATGTAACATTTTCTTTCTCAGGTTGGACATGTCCAGAAAGTGTCTTTGGTGCCAGGAAAAATGCACGAGATGAAGACTCTTAGTCTAAAACCTCTGCTCTTTGGTAATTTCTGTCTACTGTACCTTGGTCATTCTATATGTGTTTGACACAGATTCCATTGATCTCAATGTTGTGCTGGTGTTGTGGTGTGCGTGTGCGTGTGTGTGTTCATGAATGTGCTGCTGCAGAAATCCCTAATTTCCTTTCAGAGGAAGAATGTACTGTGGTGGTGCGCCTGGCTCAGCTGAAGGGCCTGATGGAGAGTCAGGTAATGGTTCCTGAGGGGCAGGAGGAGCTAAACCAGCAGCTTAACCTCAGCCCTGAAGAAATCTTCCATTTGCTTGACCTCAACCAGGATGGCCAGCTGCAGCCGCATGAGGTCTGTGCATGTTTTTGTATATGTGTGTGTGTGTGTGTGTTTATATTTGTGTCATGGTGCCTTTCCTGTATTTGTCTCTTTTGATGACTTTTTGTGGTATGTAATATACCTGTCGTTCCCCCATACGGCAGATTTTGACTCATTCTCGAGTGAGAGATGGAATCTGGCTGACTCCTGAGAATCTTAGAGAGATCTATGCTGGCCTCAATGCTGACCATGATGGCAATGGTAAAAAAAAAAAAGTTCTGGATATTTGCTGTTTTTGCTACCAATGAATAAAAGTCAGTATTCATCACTTAATCAAATGATACCATATTAGCTTCCATATATTTGTAGCTGTTAAACTATTGGTTTAATACTGTGCAGTATTTAGTATGTAACGAACAATAACATAATAATTATTCATATGTCATTTTCAGTCCGGTGAGTGTCTGCGTTGTGCAAGTGCAATGTGTCTGTACATTTAATACAGAATGTGATTTGTGGTGTTGTGTGTGTGTGTGTGTTTTCTTTAGGTCTGTTAAGTTTAGAGGAGTTTGGGCAACTGAGCAGTGATGCCTTCCAGCGTTTCCTTTTTCAGCGTGGGGTAAAGAGCAGTCAGTTGGTGAGGAACAGCAGGCACACCTGGCTGTATCAAGGACAGGGAGCACACCAGGTCCTCAGAGAGCTTCGCAACAGGTATTCCTCTGACTTCACGCTAGCTATTCAACAGTCGCCTCTTACCTCTCCTTTCTTTAAAGTTTTGGTGAAAAATGACAGTTATGTATGTATATAGTTATTTCTAACTTACTGCATATTCAGTCATTTAACCAAAACATATTTGGGTCCAGAGTTGGCTTTCTTTGCACTGGAGATTATTATATTGTAGCCAACAAATAATAAAATCCTATATCCACCAATTAGCCATAGATTTGCCTTAAATCAAGTTGTTAAATAATATCTCACAGACCTGCTTATGATTTTTGATACTGTATGACCCACTGTTATCTAAAGTAACGGATAAAAGTACATAGTTTGTCTGCAGGTAGTGTAGAGAATATTGTATTTACAAGAGGACTACATGAACGCCAGACAATTCAAAGAAGTGGTTGTCATCATTTCAACCATACACAGTGCACAGGGCAATGAAAAAACATTCCTCCAGGGCCAAAAACAGAAACAACATAACACTACATAAGTGTGGGCAGGACAGGACTGCAAATGAGAGTGCAAGAGGAACAAAAGCAGCAGTACAGTCATTTTCAGAATTATGCTTTTAATGCAATGCACATACTCTGCCTTTTATTTTGTTACAGTACCTAAAAAATAAACACTCTCCTTGATGACAGATCTCTTTTTTTCAATGCCTCTTAAATACATATAATTTTATACTCCAAAGTAGGAATCTCTGAAGACAGCATCAGAACAACTAAAACTGTAGTAGCACCCATTTGGGAGCCTACTGTCATGTCTCTCTCCTGTGGGGTTAAGGGGAAACTGAGGGCGCCGGAGCAGAACGAGATGGTTCAGGTTTCCAAGG
>JBBPDC010000109.1:12512424-12529325 GCA_037974485.1 Hemigrammopetersius urotaenia | reverse complement strand
GTGTGTGTGTGTGTGTGTGTGTGTGTGTGTGTGTGTGTGTGTGTGTGTGTGTGTGTGTGTGTGTGTGTGTGTGAAGTGTGGCTAATGGACGGGTTGACTCCTGAGGGCAAAGACCGCAGTAGGCCAGTGATCTGGTACGACTCATCAATGCATGTGTTAATCTAACCCAGCAGTACTGCTACGTCTCTCTCAGTAATCGATACTGGAATTGAAACAGCAGTGACACAGATCCATAATTAACTGGTAGGATTGTTGTGTGCTGGTGGCTTTTGCTAGGATTTTGCTTTTGTAGACAAAGTAAAAGGGTTTGTGCCTTATGAAAACGGTATATGACTAAGCATGAAAAAGACTCTAAAATATTTTATTATTTAAAGGGTGCCTTGACATGTAAATAGCATGCACTAAAATAGAATCACATTGTTGTCCACTGCACTAGCTGAGCTCGTGTTTCTGTGCTTGTGTTTCACCAGAGCTACTTTCCCTGCCACACTGAAAAGATTACTTCCACAATGTCCTAGGGCTAATGGAAATCACTAATTAAGAGATTTTTGTAAGAAACAGAATCCTCATAAACAAGCAAAATGGATCTGAGAGCTAAGCATGGTCTGGCACTGCTGGACCAGTTGAATCGCATGCGAGAGGCTGAACAGTTGACAGATGTAGTGCTAGTTGCTGAAGGCGTCAGTTTCCCTTGTCACCGTTCTGTCCTTGCTGCATTCAGCCCTTACTTCCGTGTGATGTTCACCTGTGGCCTGCGTGAAAGTGCCAATCGACAGGTCTTTCTGAGGGACATGCCGGCTCAGAGTTTAGCCCTCTTGTTGGACTATATGTACAGCTCCAAGCTTCCACTGACCCCTGACAATGTGCAGGGCATCTCTGTTGCTGCATTTCTACTGCAGATGGATGATGTTTTTGGCCGCTGCCAGGTCTACATGACCGACAAAATGGATGCCTCCAACTGCCTGGGCATCTATTACTATGCCCGGGACTTGGGTGCTGAGGAGTTAGCCGATCAGGCCCAGCGTTACCTCAGGCAACACTTCACCGAGGTGAGTCTGAGTGAAGAAGTGCTGGAGCTGGAAGCCCACCAACTGGGAGCATTGCTAACTTCAGATGACCTGAATGTAACCAGGGAAGAGACTATTCTTGACTTGGTAATGCGATGGGTGAAACAGCGCTCAGTTGGTCCAGGGCTGGAAGAAGAAAACCGATTCCAGCATCTACCAGAGCTCTTGAGGAAGGTACGTCTTCCGCTGGTGAGCACAAGCTACCTGAAAGAGACCCTGAAGCGCAGCACAGCTTTGCTGGCTGATGCAGAATGTCTACAGATGATGGAAGATGCCATAGAAGCAGCAGGCATGCATCCGAATGCTCCGCCTCGCAGACTAAAACTACGCTATGGCATGGAGACCACTGATCTATTGCTCTGCATTGGGAATGACAGTGGTGGGATACGGTCACGATATGGTAGCTATTCTGACCGCAGCTTCTGCTATGCCCCCAACACTGGTCGCACTTTTTATATCACTTCCCCTCGGTATGGTGATGCCCTTGGATATGTCTGTGCTGGGGTTGTCACTGAAGGAAATGAAATCATTGTGGCAGGAGAACTTGGAGCACGAAGGATGGCAAGACAGAAGGAGAGGAATGTTGAAATTTTCAAGTAAGATTCCTGGACATTAAATCATGTATCCTCGTTTGTCTCCATCATGTTCTAAAATACCACTTGGCTTGTTAATAGTTCAAGACTACAGGTTTAGGAGTATGTCCAAAACAGCATGGGACTGCAACTGACACTGAAACGCACTGGTTTGGTAGTAAGCATAGTATAATGCCCAATGGTAGTAAGAATGTACAATGCCCAATGGGGGATGCAGGTTTCCAGACATAAAGAGTCAGCTATAGATCTCTCTTTGCCATCCCTGATCTAACTTCTCCTTATTCAACCCATCAAATAATAACCAAACTCTTACATTTAATCAGGTGTGGCAAAAAATAGAAAGGTCAAGTAACTGCTAATGAAACTTACACACAGGGAATTACTCAAGGGAACAGAATGGGTTTGTGTTTAAGGAATGTTTAAAAGGGTCACTATTTTGTGCACCATGACAGTTATAATTAGAGAGGATCTCATTTCTAGTTCCAAAGAACATTAAAAATATCAAACTGCTCTTGAGAGCATGAGGCATAAATCAACCAACTGTTTGAGATGTTTTAAATCTTTTCATTTTAGGTATAATCAGGATGCTCAGGGAAGTTGGAAGCATTTGACTTCAGCAGAATATCGTGATTCATATGGACTGAGTTCTCTGGGTGATAACTTGTACCTAATTGGAGGTCAGATGAAGCTGAAGAACCAGTACCTCATCACCAACAGTGTTGACCGCTGGTGCTTACAGGGTGGCCCTTGGCGCAGTGCCACTCCTCTTCCTATGCCCTTGGCCTATCACAGTGTAGTCAGGATGAAAAATTGTCTCTATGTGCTTGGGGGACGGACACCACAGGTAAAATTCAAAAGAATACATAACTGCCCCAGTATGTAAAAACAGCTTCTTAAAAAAGACTTAGTTGAAAGTCAGGTGTTTTAATGCAGATAACGCACAAAAATGTGCAGTGCAGGGGATCAAGCATGGTATCAAAGCAATATTCTTTAAGTAACAGAATTGGGGGGGGGGGCAAAACACAGAGAGAGAAACACAGTAACAGTAGTCAGTTTGTAACCCAACTCTGTTTCTCTCTCTCTCTATTGCTCACCCTAACTCCACCTGTTGGGACTCATCTCATGAATGACAGACATACCGCACAGAAGAGGAGCCTGACCGCATGAGTAATCGCTTGCTGGAGTATGACCCAGAGACCAACAAGTGGAATGAGCTCTGTCCTATGAAATATTCCAAATATCGCTGCAGTGCAGTTGCACTCAATGGGGAAATCTATGTTATAGGTGAGAAGGAACTGGCCTTTTAATTTTAACTGAGAAACCACCACAGAGAGAGCTTAAGTAAATAAAAATTACACTGTCTGGTAAAATGTTGGTTGCTTATTTTGCGGTCAATAAATGTTTACGTTGGTTATGCAACATGGGACTGATAAATATTTTTTTAGACTGATAAAAGTGGCTAAAGATCACATTTAAGCAAGTGCTTCCAAAACAATGCCATGATAGTTTGCATGATACCCACCTTTCATTATTTCAGTTGGATTTGTAAGTAATAAATTTAGATACCAGGCCTCCCTCTTGTTATGTAATGCCAACATATAGCTTTGTATTTGCCTTTGTAGGTGGTATTGGGTGTGAAGGTGTGGATCGTGGGCAGTCACGTCGCTGTCTTGATGCAGTAGAGATCTACAACCCTGATGGAGACTTTTGGAGAGATGGCCCTCCCTTACCCTGGCCCCTTCTTTCACTGAGAAGCAATGCATCAAATGCGGGCGTAGTGGACGGAAAGCTGTATGTCTGTGGATACTATAAAGGAGCAGGTAAATAAGCAAAATAAGGCTCATCAAGAGGTACAGCTATTTTGACTGATCTGTTTGTTCTGTTTGAATCCAGCCATTACATCCCTAATGTCCCTAAAATGCTTAACTGAAATTTTAAAATTAAGTTAGCACATCTTTAACCATGACATTTTCCCCAGATCGGCATGACAATATCACCAAGGACATCCTGCAGTTGGACCCGTTTGAAAATGAGTGGACTGTGATGATCAAGCAGGCCATAATGCATGATAGTTATGACGTGTGTCTGGTTGCAAACCTTAACCCTCGAGGACTCATGCCCCCTCCTGCCGACTTAGTGGATGAATAACAAAAGCCATTCATGTTCAGCAAAAGAAGCTGGTTAAAAAATTGGTATATGGCGCACCTTTGAGTATGTATGTTGCTCTTTGTTCCTTTAAGAATGAAAAGATGAAGTTGGACTTTGATCTTATGAATTTAAGTTTAGTATATTGGTTTTTACATTTAGTACATTTGTCTTTTTTGAAAACTATATTTTTGAACGGCTGATACCCTTCATTTTGTTTATTTAGGTACAGTGTTTAAAGAGCTTTACATGAAGTGGAAGTAGCACTCCTTAACTCCTGTTTGAATAAGCAAAATGAGGTGCATTCTTTAAATAGCACACTGAAATAATGCTTTAGTTATTAATGTATTACAAAGATGCTGTTTACACTTGTTCATGCACCTTATAAAACACGTGCTTCTATCTGCTACAGAGGATGTTTGTACTGTTTTTAAAATAAATACCATACAAGGATGACTACTTAGTGTTACTTTATTTAACTTATTTGCATAATGAACAGCAAACAGTACTGTAATAAACAGAAACCAGCATGTTTTGGAAAATTTTAAGAAAATTAATACATTTCTGGGTAAATATATTTTAACATCACTATATTTGTAACACCCATATATATATAATCGTCTATGGAACTACATGAACCAGCAGTGACCTCCACAAAGTCTCCCCAAAATACAAGGTACAACATTCCAAAGAAGTCCTGAACAAGGAACACCTCTTCCTTTAGTTTCTTACAACAAAACGTACCTCACACTAAAAAAGGTAGACTTACAAAACATTCATTTTTAGCAGAGAATTAATCAGAGTCACTGGTGAAGTCAAAGAGCTGCCACATGCCTCCTTGTCTCATTTTGGTATTAGGTTTATGCTCAGGCATCACCGTTCCCTGCTCCACTTTCTCATATTCCACTGACATCTGGGAGCTGTTGCTGCTCTGGCACCATGAGCAAGGATGCAGGTGCCGCCCACATTTTCCCCTATTCATCGATCCAGCTGTGCCTTGCTGCTTTGCAGTCGGTAGAGGATTCTTTGAAGGGGAACTGATTGTTGATAGAGGCACCCTGTTTTCTTGTTCTTCATCATGTTGGCTATCCTCAAACACATTAACAGAAACCATTCTGTTATTCTGTCTCCTCTGTGGTAGGACCAATGCTCTCTTCTTTCGGAAATGCTGCCTTCTCTGTCCCCTCTTGGGAAATTTGTTTTGTCTGAATGTGTTTGCGTCAATATCATTGATGGGATTCAGTAGTTTCATATGCACAGGAGCTCCAACCATATACTCAGCAATGACCGCAGTAGTAACCACAGGGCTTGAAGCAGAAGTCATTACTGAACGTGTGCAGTATGACTTCTCAGCCAATGTGTGATTAAACAGCTGCTTCTCTATGGCCACATGGTCTGAAACCTGGAAAGATGCACCTGTGTTAAGTTTTTCTGTTGATTTCGCTTTAGCGGGACACACACTACAGGCTACTCTCTCCTCTGAATGAGTAATGGCCCCAGTGCACAATCTCATGCCTTCATAATTGTGCTTTTCTTCTGAAGCGACACAGAACATCCCTACAAGACTGGGTGATGTCTGAACAGTGTTGTCAGTCATTCTGTCAGGCCTAGGATGAGTTTCAGCAGAATGAGCAGCCATTAATTTGCTAAGTATTGACTGAATCTCTCCAAACACACTCTGCTCCTTGCGCTGTTCAACTTTCAGTGACTCCAAATCTTGCTGTAGATGGAGCACAAGCGAACTCAAGTCTTTTACAGCCAGTGTGGTCTAAGTCATGAGAAAACAGAAATTCTCAGATGGTGCAAATGCAATGACAAATAAGGACATTCTGACTACTTCACACATTCTTTGGAGTGATGGCATAGAAGAACCGCTTTTGGTTCCACAGAGAACCTTTCAATTTTTCAGTTTGATGGCTTGTAAATTAACTCAAACTACTCAATTAAAATGTTTTCAACGGGACCAAATGTGGCATTTCTTTAGTGTCATACCAAAGAACCTCTATTTTTAAAAATTAAATCGTAAATCAACCCTATCATGACAAAGCAACTGCAATGTCAAAACATTCATTTTTAAATGTGAAATCACCTGTGCAAAGAAAACACTCTATTTGCAATCTACAGAGTTAATATCAGTTTAGCTCAGCTCTCTGTTTCACTACCTCTCACCTTGACTTCACTGTCCTTTATCTCTCTCTCAGTGTGATTCTGTAGATTCACCAGCATTTCTGCATGACCTGATATGCTCTCCTTTATGCTGGCTAAATCATCCTGAACTTTAATTCACAATATAATAAAACTAATTATTCAGCAAAATATGGAATTCAGAGAAACAGCTCTTTATAGAACTACTCTTACGTTTCAGTGTCAGCATACCCTGCTAAGCGCATTTTCAGTACAGTTTAGGAAAGTAGACGGGTGTAAATAAAAGGAAATAATTATACTGATACATACCAGTTTTTCTAAGACCATCAATTCCTTCAGCTACAGTGTTTTTAGTGATATCACAGCTCTCATCAACAAAATTTAAAAAAGTTCTTTTGATCTGAAACAAAAATTCATGAGATGACAACATTAATGTAAATTTACAAATCATTAAGGCAATTTTTCCTTCTTCCTTCATCACTTACATTTTCCAGACTTTCGTGCAGCTGTAGAAATCCACGAGTGAGAATTTCACTAAATGAAGTAAATGAAAACTGTTTAAGACATTTATCAATACTTATATATACATCAGGCATGCCAAAAAGTATGCAGGTTTTTAAGTTATTTTTTCAATACTTCATAGCTCACCCATTTCTTATAGACAAAGAATGACAATTCAGCATCAAGTCTTTTTTTCCTCAAAACTCAGTAGTAGCCCAACATCTTCAAATGGGGAAAATAATAAGCTATAAGGGGAGAACTGCACTTACTTTTCTTTAGCCTTTCTTTTCTCCTCTTCAAATCGGTCTAATAGCCCCATTGTGTTACCAGCAGTCATGTTTCCGGTTTTGCTATCAGCAAACAGCAAAGGCTTGGAGTGATAACTGTTTGAAACCTTCATTTCGTTAACCTGTCAAGATGTATGGATTATAAAAGAAAGCGAATATTGTTTACAAATGGGCGAAATTAAGCTTAATGTTTACAAATGGGCGAAAACACATATGTAAACATGTCAGACAATAACTTTTAAACTGATTTAAAGTGCAAACACACAAAAGCAACTGTCTAGTCTTTATCAGTCTTCACAAAGAAAAACTTCATAGCGCCTGAACAGATTAGTAAATGAATTAAAAGAGAAATACAGACATACAAATTCAGCCTGTACGTTTTTTTTCCTTTTTAAAAACTAGGCTGTAAGTTGTACTCCTTAAAACTGGTTGTGTGTAGGCAGGTAAACATCCATAAGGTTAAAGGTTACTTTATTGACATCAGCAGCAGTCATAGTGTGATGAGACATTTCTTAATGGACCATGGTGCAACACACAGAACCCAGCAAAATTCAACAGAGTGTAAATTATGACAGACAGTAGACAATAGACAAATAATAGACAGTTAATACATAGACAGACACTCCATAAGAGGCACAGGAGGCAGTTACAGCACTGAGAAAAGCCATGACAGAAACAATACAATAAATAGACAATACAACCGTGTAGCAGTAATGTGGATGAGATGTAAAGCAGTTAAAACAGAAGGAATCATACCAGTTTACAGTACCTTATAACACATGATGTTAAATCTTACCTCTTGTGAGGCTGGCTGAGAACTCCTGAATGGTCCACTTAACTCCTGGGAGTTCTCAGGCCAGAATTGAGATCCAAACAGAAACTGGGAGTCATTCAGACTGGAGTAGTCACTGGTTGCACCTCCCTTGCCAGATTTTGTCGCCCTATGGAATAAAGGGTCAGATTAATGTGCTCACATACAGAAAGATCACTAATGTTAAAGTATTAACTTAATGTTTACGTCAATGTATTAACTCATAACACACACTACATATATCGCATATAAACATTTTCTAAACACATAACTGGATTACTGACATGATAAGGACTTGCCAGAGGGCGTTTAAGACTTACACAGAGCTCGTCGGAATCCTCAAAATATCTTTTATGTTCCAAACGTTAGGCTTCATCTTGCAGGATAGCTACTGTAAATACAAAAATATTTGCAATGTAAAATATTTGCAATGCGTCTCTCTGGAACACTGACAGAACACATCTAGTTAACGTTAAAATAGGCGCGTTAGCATTAGCCACAGGCCAGCTGTGCAGAAAACACAAAACCGCACTCAGCAAACATTAAACGTTTAGTCATAAAAGTGCATACATTCGTGCTTGATTCAATTTGGCCACTTTATAGTGCGTGAGAAATCAAAACATACTGTAAAGTATGTCTAAAACACGTGTAATTCCAATAAGAGCATCTGAAACAGAGTGTAAAGATATTGACGGTCCCTGACGACTGAAGCTACTGCTGTAAAAAAAAAAAAAAGAAAAACCGTCCAGTTTCCACGAGCCGTGACCAAATGCTCCACGTGCAAGTAATTTATCTAATATATCTATATCTATCCATAGGTCACTTAGAGGCTTCTCTCTCTTTCTCTTTCTCTTTCTCTTTCTCTCTCTCTCTCTCTCTCTCTCTCTCTCTCTCTCTATATATATATATATATATCTTTATATTTGTATCCTAATCATCTGACAGCCATAAATGACACAGATAAAAAATATATACCAAGTAAAGTTAAACAGCTAGACTGCAGTCACATCACTCAAAACATACAAGGAGAAGTGTCATGAATTGTGTTTTGAATTCCACAATTTTCCATAGATATACACTGTATGGACATAAGTAATGAGACAGCTGACCATTACACCAACAGGGACTGGCATTCAAATGCATTCAGATACATAGATTTTAATATTAGTCCCCCCCTTTGCAGGTGTAACAGCTTCCACTCTTCTTGGTATGCTTTCCACAAGATTTTAGAGTGTTTCTGTGGGAATTTGTGCCCATACATTCTGTAGAGCATTTATGAGGTCTGTAGATGTTGGAGGAGAAGGCCTGGCTCTCTATCTTCATTCCAGTTCGTCTCAGGTGTTGGATGGAGTTGAGGACTGGGCTCTGTGCAGCCCAGTCAAGTTCTTCCACACCAAACTCATCCAACCATGTCTTTATGGAGCATGCTTTGTGCACTGTGCCACAGTCATGGAATTTTAAAAAGGGCCTTCTCCAAACTATGTCCACTAAGTTGGAAGCATGACATTGTCCTAAATGTCTTGGTATGCTGAAGCATTAAGATTGCCCTTCACTTGTAAGTATAAGGGGACTAGCCCAAACCCTGAAAAACAGGAATGTCCTAATACTTTTGTCCATATCATTCATTAAGCTCATCGTACGTGCACTTAAAAATGAAACAGTAATACAATAGTAATCACTGAGATAGGTATATTCACTCCTACAGCACTAACTGCTCTAACACCAATTTAACTTGACCATCGATTTATCTGAAGACCATTACTGACTTTGTATTTTTTATGCCATACTTGCTTCAGGATACGTACAATTGGAACTATAATACCAAAGTAGTAATTACAGTAAACAACATTGTTTACTTAAATAAAACTTTTATTTTGGCAAGCAATTTGATAAACAGGAAGTGCACTCCTAAAGACACGAATTTCACGACCTGTCATATTAAGAAACTTGGTTCAGAAGGTAAGATTGTGGATTTTTCATCTTCAGATCTTTGTACAGAGAGACAGACTTAATTACAACATATTTATTTTACGGGCAGTTTATTTTTGTCAGCTAATATATGTGTCTCTGGGACTGAAAACAGAGCAAGCTGAGATTAGCCATTAGCTGTTTGGCTAGCTCTAGCCCATGCTGGTGATGAAATTAGTTTTAATTTTAATTAAAGACGAATCCCTTATCAGTACTGACAATCTACTGTTTGTCAACACTTAATATAGTTTTGACGCTTACGTACATTTTCCTCCTAAATCGTCATGGTAACCATTCACACAGCTGGATTCTTGTTTGAGCTCCTATCAGTTATGTTTTAGATCAGCCCTGACTCTGTCCATTATAACCCATAGGACTGCTTTCACCATGATCAGAGTCTACTGCATCATCTGGGTGGCACTTTTTGTGTTTGATATTCGAGTAGTTCAGGTACACGTTTCTTTTTCTCTGCATAAAACATATAACCCTCTCTGTAGGTTAGAGCTGTTACTATTCTGGAATTTTGCGTGCTCTTAAAGTAGTCTTAAGTCGAAGAGCAAAGCCTTTTTGAAAATGAATTTTCAACCCCAAAACAGATTACATGATTATCTATTACAAGTGATTGTGTTTATAAATCATGTTATTCTAATTTTATAATGTTTACAACTAAGTTACGGAGCTGGTTCTCTATATTAAAGTGTGTTTGTGTGTGTGTCTGTCTGTCTGTAGGCTCTGCTAGAAAACACAAATGATTGCTGTGGTAGAACACAGAAGATGAATGAAACCTGTGCAAACAGCACGCATTGTGATCCTGGTATATGACTTGTATTTTTTGTTTCTATTAAATAAGGAACTGGTCCTAGATTATCTCATAAGTTCTGGTGTTATGTGAACACAGCCCAAAATCTGTTCTAGGATTGGACAAGTGAATAGTTTTGTTTCAATGTGTATTGTCCACTAGGGTGCCTTCATGTCCTGGAGAACAACACTGCTGTATGTGTGCCATGCGACTCTTTGGAGAATTTGGAGAATTTGACCCTTTGCAACTACAGTGAGTGTTATATGAGGGGGAAGCTGGGTAAAAACTATGGAAACCTCCCTCTGTCATTTGCACATCACTTGCAATAAATGCACATCATTTGTCAGGGTGCTGAATGTTCAAAAAACAAAACACTGGCCAAATTTAGGTTGGCACATTACCTTTATACCCTTATAAACTTATTGGGTAACCAAATAACTTTTTGACCAACTCCCCATGATCATGCTGGAACCGAGAAGACCTTCCTCAAACTGTTGTAACAGAGAATATAAGAATATAAGTAAAGTGTATTTGTATGCTGTAGTAACATTAACCTTCATTGGAAATAATAAGCCTAAATAAAACAGCCCCAGGCTATTATCACTCTTCTCCCAAACTTTACTCTCATCACAGTCATGTCCAGTAGGTAGTGTACTCAGATTCTTCCATGTGTATGACAGTGAAATGTCATTTTCCAGAAAACACCTTTCCATCGCTCCATTGGCTTCATTGTGTTATCAGTAAAATTTATTGTAAAATGTATTGTAACTATATAATGTCTACATTTTTACCCTCTTCCTTTTACTTTCTCATTTTCTCAGCAAGGACCAAGGACAGCACCTCAATATCTGGGCCGATTAAGATTGGTAAGATCACTAACCTTTTGTGAAGTAGAAGTTTTATCATATCTCATGCATATGATTCAGTCTACACTATCACCTTATATGTTACTGCTCAATCAAATGTGTAAAAATGTACAATCCATGTACAATGTACTTGTCCACCTGCCTGATACTGTGTAGGTCTCCCTCATGCCATCAAAACAGCTTTGATCTATTGATGCAAGTAGGCCTATTTCACAAGACGGGTGTGCTGGCTTATGAAGGACATTAGCAGCAGGTCCTTCAAGTCTGCAAGATTGGGCCTCCATGGACTGCACTAATACAGCTGGCAGATGCTTGATCCAATAAGGATCTGGGCTATTTGGAAGTCCAATCAATCTCTTTGTCATGTTTCTCAAACCATTCCACTTTACTTTAATTGTACTTTACTTCCTTGGAACACAGCCACCACAAGCTATATATATTTGGTGTAATGATCAGGCATCTTATATGGACAAAAGTAATGGGAGCGCTGTACGTGTCTGCTGGTTTTGCGGGGGCCAGACGTCCCATTATCTCAGCGCTGGTGTTCAGGTCAGGCGGACAGGGTGATCTGCAAAAAGGCCTGAGATGCGAAAACCCAACCTGGTAAAGAAAGTCCCAGTCCGCCCCTGCACGCGTTACTTAAGTGAAAAGGATTTTAAAAACCTGCGTTAACGCGCGATAAAATAATTGTCGGCGTTAAGTAAATAATGCGTTAACGCGATAATAACGCGTTAACTTTCCCAGCCCTAATGTATGTATGTATGTATGTATGTATGTATGTATGTATGTATGTATGTGGAATTTAGACATGACAGGGGTACATGAGATTAATGTTTGTGTTTTGTGTGTGTCTACAGGTGGTCCAGGTGTTGCAGCCTCTGTGCTTTTGGGGACTCTGCTGATCAGTCTATTTCTTATTCTCTCTGTTGCCTCTTTCTTCTACCTCAAACGCTCCAATCGTCTCCCAGGTGTCTTCTACAAGCGCAACAAAGGTAATGAAAGACAAATGAACTTGACCTGGGGGGTATGCAATAAGACAATAAATACATTTTTGCAACTTTGATTTAACTTTTTTAACTGCAAAGTTTGAAAATTGAATCTTTTGAACTACCTAAGAATATGGCTTTTCTCTTCATCAGCGTTCATATTCCAACCCAGTGAAACTGTAAGTTCTTAGATTCATATGCTTGTTCATATTTAAATTTTTACATCGTTCTCAAATCAGTTTTTCAGAGCATAAAAACTGCTCTCTACAAATGAGTTGTTTTGTTTTTTTTCTTTTAAAGGCTGTCATGATACCCACTGACACATCCTCAGGTAAGAAGGCATTTTGTCTGTTTATTAATTGTTTTAGGTTTTTATTAGTCTTGGCTGAAGTGGTTTTCATAAAAACTGGGAAATAATACCCAGTTATTTATGTTGGATTTATTGATATATTCGGCAGTGCGCAAACCAAGATATGTGAGGAGAGAGAGGCCTTCAGCATCCTCTGCAACCAGCAGTGCTACCATGGCAACGGGACCAGTAACAAAGGTGTACAATGTGACCATTCAGTAGGGTCTGGTTTTGAAGAGTGAAGGGGAAGGCCAGCGATATGTTGCAACTAATAGTATTGTATCCCGAGTGAATGGGTGTTATTTAAATGGGGTATTGGTATGATTGTATATTCTCCTGTTTCTTTTGTGTATGCACAGAAAAGTAATTGTTCAGTTTTCTCAAGAAACCAGCTTTCCAGTTTTTGATGCACTACAGGAGTATTTTTTTGATTGTGTGTTTTGTCATTTTGTGGGTTATACATGAAGCCAGGTATTTTCTCAAAACTAAACATGTATGTATTTATTTTGTTATTTTCATACGATACTTTTGACCTTTCGTTCAAAAGATTTCCTTAAAGATGGTATTTGCACAAGTTAGCTTTTCTCAACCTCCTGCAACACAACAGCCTTCATCTTTTAGGATCATTTGAAAACATTCTTTTAGATGGAATTGCTTATAAGAAGAGGACAACAAGAACTTTGTGCAAAACAAAATTCTCAAATCCTTTTGTGGCTCTAATTTTGTAGGCTAATGTCAGCCCTTACCCAGGATGCTGGATTAATCTCACTGTGTTCTCAGAAAAAAGTGGCGTTATGGATATACACTAAATTTGAAAAGTTAATATAATGTCAGATTTACATGAAAACATGAAACCTTGGCATAAAGTATCTTACCTGCACTTTTATAGACAAAGGCCTCTACTTTTGTGAAAAAGCACCAACATGTAACCAGTTGATTAGGTAACTTACCAGTTACTAGTTAAAGCACTAAAGTTTTCAACCAAATAAGAAGCTTGCAGAAAATTGTTTGCTCTTCATTTTGCACTACCTTGACCTGCCGTCTTAAATCCAAATTGAATGTCTCTGTCCCGGTTCTTATATTTGCCAATTTTTGTTTAAAGCCACAGAAATGTGAAAGTGCTTGAATGTGGTTTGCCAGTTTATTGTATAGATTGATTGCACAGGCAACACCATTGAAGTGCCAAAAAGATAAATACACTGTGTGGTCTTTTTAGGCAAGGGCTGGAAAGGTCAGTTGGGAAATGACTGTGTGCATCTTATATATACTGAGCAGATGGTCGTAGGAAATATAATATATTTCAGCATTCAGGCTAATGTCTGTATTTTTCCTTATCTCTGTTTTTTTTAATCACATTTTCTATTTTCTCTAATGGTACTGTTGGATTTTCTGTACACGGTAGGTTTGGCTTTAAGTGATTTTTCTGTATTCTTTCTTTTTTTTATTATGTTATAGTGAATTTTATTTAAGGAGAAAGCAGAAGCCAAAATGTGGGTTTGTGAGGAATTGTAATAGTTGTTGAGAATGTAACCACTGATTGTAAAGAAGCCTTGAGTTAAAGTTTCCAATGCCATTTTTTATTAGCTGTTGTGCAGCCACTGGACGTCTTGTACAGATTGTTTTTATATAGTGATGTATAGATTTATGATGCTGTATTATTTGTATGTTGATATTCAAATTGTAATAATTATTAAGTTAAAAAAATTATTTCAATGTTTACAGAAATAAAGCTATCATTTTCATGACAAAACAATAGCAGTATACTGTATTCCCAAAGCAAATGTGTTATATGTTTGTTTATATACAGTACATGGATTCATCTTAAGAAATGGGATCAAATGTTTTGTTGTGACAGCCTGCAAACTGAGAGGAGCTGAAAAATTTGACAAAGTGTGTTGATAGGTAGGTGTACAGTAAACCCCCACTTTTAAGCGGATCAGCAGTTGCGGTTTCAGTCCTTCAGACTTTTTTCTGATAACTATAATTGTTTGCTGAACAATAATATTAGTATTTGTTGCACTATTAGTTAATTATATTTTTCTTAATAATTTAGCACTAAAATGTGTGGAAAATTGTGGGAAAAAATGCATAAGGTATCTGTGGTGTCCGCTAATTTTGGGGGGCTTCTGCGAACAATTTCTAGTTCGGTTCTAAGAAAAGAAACAACTGAGTATTCAAGGAAGAGACATTTTGTCATTCTGGCACATGAGAACATCACCAAAAATCTAGACATTAATGAAAATTTATTTCAGAATTTTCTAAGAGTATAATACAGACTGGCCCTGTAGATAATATCAAGGTTAAACACTGGAAACTGGTCTCCTGTAGCCTCCCTAGAATGAGCCACATTCCTGTTCTTGCTCTCATATGTTGTATAAATTTGATGGATAGTTATTTTTTGCCCCCCCCCCTGTTTTATGGAGCATTTTGTTGTAATTGTTGCTGCATAAAGGGGCACATTTAGGGGCAAATATTTTTTAACACGTTATTTTTTGTTGTTTTGTGTTTTCTTACTGTTCTCCTAATGGTTTTACGCATATGAGGATATGAAACTGTTCAGGATGACACATTTGCAAAAATGGGTGGAAGTAGTAGGAGGCAAATACTTTTTCAAGGTACTGTACCAAGAGTGTTTCTCAACTCAAGATATGTGACCTGCGGGCAACAGCCCGAACATTTAAAAGAAGACTACTTATACTTATATAAAATCACTCAAACTGTGTAAAAGGAGCAGGCTAATGGAAGAATTAAACACATAATAAAAGTGCACAATATTGTATTTACTTTCTTTGTAATCTCAACTAATGCTGGAGAGGCTGCCGCAGTTTCTAAGTAATATCTGCTGCAAATAAGAAAGGCCACTTTTAAAGAGATCAGAGTCCTGTCTTCAGAATAACTTCTCACAAACCATAAACGGCTTTAACGTCATCATGATAGCTCGTGTCTGCCTTCAGTAAACAGAGATCGTGAAATAAAGTGGCTGGGGGACTTTGAGCTCACGTTTAGTTTAAACTACGACTACTTCCTGAAAAATAGTTCATAAAATAATACACAGCGTGGTTATCTGCTTCTCATGCTTTTGTTTACCACTGCAGATTTGCATGTTTTGGTAATTAATAAAAGAACAGCTGCATACTAACACTCAGAAATTGATGCAATGCTTTGAAACAGTGTAATACTGCAAGTCATAAATGTGACAATATGCAATGTGGGGAATAAGCAGTCTATTGATTATATTTTTTAATGTAACTGCATTGTTTATGGTGTTTATCCAGTGCAAATCAACAACCCAGTCTACCATGTTCATGCCATACTTTACCCCTACACCAACTCTCTCCCTCTCTCATATGTAAACTGTGCCATAACTGCACAGTAATTTTTCTGCAATCAAATTTCATTCTAAATATTAGGAATATTGAATTGTTTTCAGTCTTTGTTGAATACAGTGTGTTTTAAACCGTGAGCCCTGAACTGTCTATTGAGCTGAATCATGAGCTGCCTTTATTGTTACACTCCATACTCAGAAGTATATCAGTAACTCTAATAGGCCTAATCTAAAAGTAATATTTGCATTGTTTTCAGCAAACATTGCTGCAATAATAACCTCAGGTAGAAGTTAGGTAACCCTGCCTTTGTGAAAAGAGTGAAGCATTCATTAATGCAACACATGTACTTACTGATCTTCATCAATAATTTAAAATGGAACTAATTTCATTCACTTTAATCTCTTCTCTTCGGCCTCCTCAGTGAGTAACTAACAGTAAGTAAACAGACACTAACTTTTCATTTATGTACCATTTTTTCTTTGTGTAAAGACCTGAAATGAGTGCTTGAAATGAACATCAACAACCCATCAGTCCAGGAGCATCAGAGGCATTCAGAATGTTTGGGGGGCACACTGGGTGTCCTCCTCCCTGAAATTTTTTAATGAATTAGAGGCCATTACCAGCATTATAATAGAGACATATTCAACAATTCAACAAGTTCTCATTCAGCTAGTCCATATATTCATCAGCCTGTTTTTAAACCCACTGCTAATATTTTATGTTAAATGTGACACATGCCTTTCAGATTGAAAGGTGGCGATGCCCATGCATCAATCTGAGATAAATTATGATAAAATGATAAATAAAGGAATTACTTGTGATAATATCTAAGCAACAAAATAATTAAAAATATTAAATATTTTTACTATTGACTGCAGTAATTACTTTATTACCTATTCGGTTGGACAAGTGGGGATGATAGTGGGGGGCAGTGGCACATAATATCCATAAAGGGGGCTTTAGACTGCTGGTCTATTAAAGTTTATATACACTCAACAAAAATATAAACGCAACACCTTTGTTTCTGCTCCGATTTTTCATGAGATGGACTTAAAGAT
>JBBPDC010000109.1:12473104-12504890 GCA_037974485.1 Hemigrammopetersius urotaenia | reverse complement strand
GATCTTTAAGTCCATCTCATGAAAAATCGGAGCAGAAACAAAGGTGTTGCGTTTATATTTTTGTTGAGTGTAATTATATCAATTGTAATCATCTAACAGTACACATTGGATTTTTGTTGTTAGTGTGACACTTTGTTCTCAATTGAATCTGGATGTCTCATTTTTTAAAATCAATAATTCCATATGTGAATAAAAGGCTTTTATGAATGGTGAAGGCTATTATGCCAAGGGTAATATAATGAGTGATAAAAACTAATTTTACTATTAGGCTGATCAATTTGCTCAGATTTGTGCTCAGATCAAATGTTCTATTTGTTAACCTGTAAATAAATTAACCTGCAGTTTTATTTTGATTAATTTTGTTTTGTTTTTTATGATACATTTCTACCCACTATAAACATAGTTGTGGGATAGCATACAAACAAACAATTAACAGTCCTCAAATCCTTCCTTATTTGACCGCTTGTCACTCAGAAAAAACCCTGGGTTGTTAGCAGAAAGGTAGCTATAGTTCTGGTAAGCCCTTAGCAAGGGTTTAAATGTTGCACGTGTTTCCTCAATTGATATGCTTTTTATTCCACTCCTATGACTGCCTATCAGTGTTACAGTGCAGTAGGAAAAGCAGTTAGATGGCAGTAAGAGAAGCAGTTAGCAGCAGGGTGTGGTGTATGTGTGTGTGCGTTTCATTACAAGTTCCACAGAGGAAAATAAGCTGTAAAGCTGTCAGATGCGTCCAATAAAAATATACTGTAAGTCGGTAAACAACAAATTCCAGTAAACCCTATCTCTTCCTTTTAAGAACATCTGACAAGAACCAATAATTCAATTCAGTCTCAAAAAACATTTTCTGTGCCATATGGTCTCTTCAAAAGTAACGATGCCAAATAGGGTTCTTTGGAGTGATGCCATAGAAGACCCCACGTTCAGTGCCCTTAAGAATTTTTAACTGGATGGTTCTTTAATGAACCATTTTTTTAAACAATAATTGAATGTCAGGAACCTTTGGAGGTTCAAAGAACCTCCAGAGGAAGTTTGAACATACAAAATATGTTTACTTTTCTTAATCTAAATTTCAAAACCACAGAGTCTCTTATTCATAGACAAAGTGCTTTGTCACTATTGTCCTGCAGGATATGAATACCCGTGTGTAAGTGTGTGTTTGTGTAAGTGTGTGTGCACATGTCTACACTGGGTTATCATTTTCTGGAAAACCTTCCTCCTTCCCTTTCTTTTAGTTCCCGCCTGTTTGGCTGGTTTTGCATGGAGAGGAGAGTAACTGTATCACTACGAATGAGGAGGGAGGGAGATAACTTTGTATTAACAGAGAAGAAGGCAGAGCAACACCTTCATAGTTCAGTTTCAATCCAGGTGTGCACATAGTAGCTGAGGCGCAGGGAGAAAGCAGTGAGCTGACAGGCTAAGACAGACTGAAGTCCTGAAGAGGGACACAGGAACGAAGGTTTCCAGGAAATATTTGGGCTTACGTGTAAAACAGAGTAAAATAGAAGAATCTTTTTCCTGATTTATTCCACAAGGCTTTACACAGAAAAAGAAACATCATCTTCTAACCTCGGTAAGTTCAGATGACAAGGATAATAGGAATTGTATACATTATATAAGTTGAAAATGATCTAATTTTAGCATGATTAAGGGAAGTTTCTACCAACTAGCTCTTTTCAGAAGTAAATAAAAATATTTCATTATAATGAATTATTACTTAATTATTTCAAAGGTTCATATTATATGAGGAAACAGATTTTAGATTATAAGTATATGTACTAAAATTCTCTACTGATCAACAGATAATACCTGTCCTCGAGGATGGAGGAACCAGTGGGGATAACAAGGACACCCTCCAATGCATCATCACACAGGCATGAGAAAATGCCCACTAGCAATGGGGAGGCTCAAGCCTGGGATGCTGGTCCAGAATGTTCCATCTGCTACACCTCATACGATAATGCCTTCAAGACACCTAAGGTCCTGGATTGTAACCATACCTTCTGTCTGGAGTGTCTGGCGCGCTTCATCACCATTTCACCAGAAAGGGAGGGCACACAGATCACTTGCCCGCTTTGCAGACAAACCACGCCTGTGCCTGAAAATGGTCCACCGGCTTTGACCACCAGCCAGGAGGTCCTGGACCAACTCCCCAGTGACCAGCAGCAAGAAAAAAACTTGTGGCTTGATGGAAAGAAGCTGTGCTACAAAAATTCCATGAAAACCAACTGCGTCTGCATTGATATTGGAGGGAGAAAACAAGAGGAAGGGAACAGACAGGAAGAAAGAGAGAGCTGTGGGAACAGGCTGCTGCGTTTTCTGGGCTTTTATGGCAACTGGAAGCGGCTGTTGATCCTCATCGTGGTGCTCCTCATACTGTTTGCTATAATCCTCTGGCCTATTCAGTGCACAATCTCCCGGGGTTTAATGCCAGGCTGCTTCAGAGAGCGACTAATGTCCATGAACATCAGCCCTACGGTTTCAAGCAGCACTGGTCGGTGAAGTTTGTGTATTTGATCCTTCTGCGGAACCTACAGGAATTTTGGGATTGGTCTTGCAAGGTAATAGCACACTTTTTCAAGGATATTCACCAACAGCACCCAAGCCAGGAATGACTTTAGTTCAGTTCTTCCATACTTTTTACTCAGCTCTATGAACTTTGCTGCATAGTGGGATCCTGAAAAGAGTGCCATGTTTGAAGAGTTTTATGTGAATGTGTTGCCTGAAAGAAGTCCTTGACCTGTTTGTTTAGTAACAGTCAACATAGAGACGCTGCTAAAATCAAGTGAGCCGGATTTTTCACCATTAAAAAAAATGATGCACACTGTAATGAAAAAGGGACATTCATAGGAAAAAAATTCAATTTGTTCACTTTTCAGAAATCACTGTTGTAATGTTCAAATTGTGTATATTTCTATATAGAGATTTGGACAAGAATGCATGTACAGTAAATGTAACTGTGTTCTGTTGTACAGTAAAACATTTTTCAATGAAAAACTACTCAGAAAACCTAACTGAATCATCATGTTGATTCTAAAGTAATATGTAAACTGAAATTAAGCTTCTACATGCAGAAGTGAATGCTTTAGACGCTTTCTTAATAAAACACTGAAAATACGTGACAAACATTTTTGTCATTGTTTTTCATCTACTCTCATTCAAGAGATTTGATGCAGAATTTATCTCCCAAAAATTGTACACACCTGTTTATCCAGTGTTTCTTCTGAAATCAAGGATATTTATAGAGGACATCTGTCCCCTCTTTGCTGCAGCGACAGCCTCTTCTCTCCAAGGAAGACTTTACACTAGATATTGGAATATTGTTTGAGGATTTGATGGCATTCAGCCATCAAAGAGGCACTAATGTTGGATTATTAGATCTAGATCACAAAACCTCCTCCAAGTCACTGGAGTTGATGGATCTTCACAGAACATGATTCAGCTGCCCAGTGCTGGAATTTTTACACCCTCTAGCTGATACTCGACATTGGGCATGCACCACCTCAGGCTCAATCGGCTACTCCTGGGCATTTTTTCTGTGTTGTGTGGACACAACTTAACACCTGTTTTAACAATGAGTGCAACTTAAAATAGTTCACTAATTGGATACAGTGTCTGGTGTCTGGATACTTTTGGACGTCTAGCCATTTACATTTACCCGCAGTCACTGTGGTTGCTAACAGGAAATGAACTTTGGGAGCGCCATCAATCCATTATTTGTACAATGTACAATAGACTTCCTGGAACAAAGATGACCACTCAGGTGGTTTTGGGGACATCTGAAACACAGTTAAGCATGACTGTACACTTTCCCACCAAGAAATGAGGACTTTCCAGTAGATAAAATGCTTAATAATTAATCGCCAATATCAGGAAGACATGATTTGTCATTAAATCAACTTCACCAAGAAAAAGACCATATATTCCCCTCAAACCTCTGTACTAACCAGTGAAAATGGTTTATTTTGGAATGATATGGTCTGTATTTCCCAGATACTGTATGAATACACTTTGTTTAGGCTGAGATCAAAATAATAGTCTCAAGCATTGACTTTTGGCATTGACTTAACAGAATCCAATCCTTGAGGCTGTGAACACAAATTGTAAAAGCACTATGCTACGTTCAGTACTGGCACCCGGTTTTGAAATGTAAGACAATGACTGCAGCCGGTGTTAGACTAACCCCCAGGTGGCCAAATAGTGCAAAACTGTATGTTACATAAGGGGGGACAGAACAATAAGGTGTTCTGTGTGCTATAGACATCTTAACATCTTATTGTATCCCCAATTCTATGAATACATGCAGTGGAACATTCCCATTTTCGCCACATCTACACATCTGTTTGTATCAATCAATTTGGGATAATTTGGGCTGAACTGAGAATAAAGATTGATAATGCTTATCTTAAGCTAATACAAACTTCTCTTGTACCATCACACATTGGGAAAGGCCGAAAAGGGGGGGCACAGGAGAAAGATCGAAAGAACACAGTGGAGCACACAGGATTTCACTGGATTGATTCTCCAGGAATTTGCCACCCATAAAATTAATTCCCTGATATTTTCCTTGAGATCATTGGGATCCTAGTATAATGAAACTTGTGCATAATCAGTGATCAATGAATGGATCCTTCCTGTATCTCCTGACAAGTTCTATTTAGGGGTGCGTAACAGAATGCCTCTCTTGGAACGGCAGAACACACGCAGGCCTTCATGTGACCAGACACATCTATTTATAACAGGGCAGGAGAGAGGCCCCCCACTCTCACATGCAAGGGCAGTGTGAACACTGGGGACAGAGCCATGCCCACCCCAGGCAAAAGCTCAAGCATTTGGGAAGTATAATTAACAGCTAAAGGTAAGACAGAGTCTTAATAACCACATATTCTCTAAAGCTAAAGGATCAAGTTATGTGCTGCATTCGGGGGTTTTCAGGTTTTGAGAAGAGTATAACTGACTTATGCAGTGCAATATATTGGTGCTGTTCTACCAATGTCAGGTCACTAGATTTATTAACATACAGTGCAGTTTAATTACAGAAAGCAATGTCAAATGATGTAAATAATATGACCGATGTTTAACCTGGTGCCAAAACAGTGGAACAACACCCAAAATTGAGCAACAGAGGAACTTTTCACAATGGGACAATTGTGCTTAGCACAATGCCAAGTACACCAATATTTATCTCTGTGTTAAGATCAAACTGATTCATTTTGTAAACATTGCACCTGTACAGAGTAGATAATACAGTAGTCATACATGTGGGCTACATTTGTCCATACTGGGCATACAGTGCATGATTTGACTGTAAATGCCATAGCTTTGTGACTTGTGTAATGAAAGTAGGCAGTCAATAGAGAAAAATTAGATGTTTGGACTCTAAATTTGGACTTAATCGAACTATCTCTCTTTCATTTATATACTTGTATATTTTTGTTGGAAATGGTGATGGCTGAGTAGTAATTAGGTGTGTCTGAGAGTGTCAGGTGATTAGTTCTCGCAAGCCACATGTAATCACATTAACGGCGCGAGATTCTTATGGCGCGATAAAAAAAATATCGCCGTTAACTGCAATTATATATATATATATATATATATATATATATATATATATATTATACCCCCTAATATAAGCTTGATACTGGGCTGTGCTGGCTCGGACCGCCGGGTTAACACCTTGTGCCTTGTGTCGATGTGATATTTTAGTGATAACGTTTCTTGTAATGTCCAGAAGGATGCATGGCATGGTAAGAAAATACCTTTGCATACCTGTACTAAATACCCAGGTTATGTAATCGTTTTACCCTACCACTTTTCAAAGCTGTAATGTCACTTCCCACAAATATTTTCAGTCAATTCATTCTAAAAAATAAAATCAAGTGTTTTACAGATACAGTCATAAAATTTTAATTTTAAAACATGACTATATGATCAGCAGGATGTGCACTTGTCCTCAAATGCATGTTGTTTTCCTGGTTGCTAGTGTATTTTGAGGATTTGTTATTGGCCACGCTTGTCTGATGTCCCACACTGACCCTCTGCCAGAGTCTTGTGCATATTTCCTCTGGGTACAGCATGCTCTGGCGTCAGCTTACAGCCTGAGCAGATCCAGCAGACAACAGCTCAGCGACTACCGGGCTTTAAATATAAAACATTAGGTTATGGTAAAGTGTATTAATTTAAATTTACTATGATATTAGATAATTGCTGGTGGCAGTTTTGCTATATTTTGCTTGCTATGGAAAATCTGTCATGGTTCTTTCTTTTCAAAATGTATAATGACCTACCAAAAGTTCATCCCACCTCTAATTATTCTAATTCATGAGGTTTTGGTTTAGGTGACTTAATAACTATAGCTGTGTTTTTTAAGCATTTGCACACTACTTTTACTCTAACATTTGCAATGTAACATGTTTCCCTGTTTAATTTGCAAAGGCCACTTTGGAAAGTGTCTGCAGGGACTGGAAACTAATCTGAATAAATGGCTCAGAATTGGACTTGTTTTCAGATGCTGGATCACACTGAGTAAAGGCAGTGGAGATGGATGACCTGGATCACAGTGTACTTATATCAGAGCGAGACTGGGACAGTTTCTTTGAGGAGAGTGAGGAATGCTGCATTCAGCAGGCAAGGCTTGCAGGCCTTGACGACTCAGGCCTAAGTGACACTGACGATGAGAAAAATGCTGCCCAGTCTGGAATTCCATTCCAGCCTGTTCTTCCTCTTGAGACCAACCCTAGAAACTCCAATGAGGAACACAACACTGCAGTACAAACACTGTGCAAAGCAGATGGCTCAGAAGATTCTGAATGCCTTCTTTATAAGATGGACTTAGGGCAGACCGCACAGATCTTGACCTCAGACAGCAGTGTTAATGAAATCAGCCCTAATTGGAAGCAAAACAATGTCTCATCCACAGAGAACTTTAAAGAGCATGAAGAAAGTGAGAGTGAGGATAAGTTAGGTCAAGTCATGGATGAGCCAAAAGCTTCTTCCTCATGCACCCAGGATACTACGCATGCCACTGGTTCAGAAGGAGAAACAGCCCCAAACGTAACGGAAAGTTTAGCAGTTCCAAAAAAAGAGAAGGAAAGGTGGTTTGTCACAGTAAATGACGGTCCGAACCAGCAAAGAGTATACTCCGGCACGACGGGACAAAAAAAAAGAAAGAAAAAAAAAAGCTCCAGGAAACGGGGCCATCTAAACAGAGTAATGGGAGGGCAGTGTCCTCGCGAAAATAATGAGACGGAAGCAGAGGCAGAAGAAATGAAAGAGGGACAAAAGGCACAAAATGATTATAAGCCACATAACCAAACATGTCCCGAACATTCAGATTTAAAAATGTTTCCTGATTGTGTTAATGAAGAGGTTATTTCCGGTCCAATTACTATTAAAGAAGGCATAATAGCATCTGTAAAAGAACCTGGAGAAGAGGGCTGTGAAATGTCTTCTCTACTGGAAACTAACTCTAGTTCAGCCATGCAGCCATCCATTTCTGAAGGCCAAAGCCAAAGTAATGCCTTCAGCATTAAACACAAAGGCACTGATGATGTTCCCACAGAGAACCAAGAAAAAATTCCCTCTGCTTCTTTAAATTTAAATTCCTCATTCAAGCTCACACATAGTTCACAAGATAATTTCCAAGATAGCTTCATGACACAACTTGCAAATGACCAAAGCATTATTTGGGTCATGAACGACCAACCCAAGAGTAACACAGAAATCAGCACTCAAACTCAATCAGTGACCAACATTTCGACTCATGTTCATGACGACCCAAAAGAAAATGGTTCAAGCACCTCTTTAACTACTGCTTCTTCAGGTGAGCTACAAGAACAAGATTTTTCAGCACAGTCCCATCATGAAAAGACAACCTGCTCTCTCCAGGAGACACAGAATCAAGAAAAAATGAATGAAAGCCTGAATGCAGTTGTAGGCCCATCTCACCCAATATATGCCCTTTCATCCTTTTGGGATGAAATGGAAAGATTGACAATAAACGACATTTTACATCTTAGAGTAGCTAATAATAGGTCCCTTTTGAGTGGAGGTGATAATCAGGACAGCAATG
The DNA here is from genome assembly GCA_037974485.1 of Hemigrammopetersius urotaenia. Taxonomy (NCBI): domain Eukaryota; kingdom Metazoa; phylum Chordata; class Actinopteri; order Characiformes; family Alestidae; genus Hemigrammopetersius; species Hemigrammopetersius urotaenia. Next base: position 12,496,819 of record JBBPDC010000109.1, on the reverse strand, counting down.
TTCACCTTGGAGACAGCAATCTACAGGACTCCAAAGATAACAGTCTACAGGACCTGGTGGATGACGCAGCAGACTCAGATTACTTCACACAGGTAGACGAATCCAAACCAGACCGTTCAAGCTGTGAATTTTCAACCTTTTCTGATTTTGATGAGGAGTTCCTACAAATAATAAATACTGCAAACCCAACCCCTGAGCCTCAAAACATCAAAGAGCAGACAGAAAGTATTTCAGAGTCCACCTACATGTCAAGGCTCTTACCAGAACAACAACTTGATCTTAGCGTAATGAGCAATGAAAGTAAATCAGAAGACATCATAATGATGTGTCCTCAGGATGGCATGCCTCTTTATCTGTATCCAGCAACACAAAGCTTACTTCTTACGTGCAAAATGGACTGTAAAGAAAATCCTTTTGAAATGGAAGGCATTAGAAAAACACCATCCCCAGTTTTATCAGTTGGTAATATTTTAGATGATGATTTAAGTTTCTCTGAGATTTTTAACGACATTGATGAGGAACGTCTTCAAACAAGGACTCTTGACAGATGCAACTCCGTTGTCACACTGTATTCCTCAAAGACATTGTCTGTGCCAGAGACCTACGATGACTTCTTCACAGACTTTGTTGTTGGGAATCTTCTCTTTCCATCAGTACAAGACCAGACTGCTCCAGTTCCCATCTTCTCCTCCTCACACTCAGTAGTGAGAGATATGGTATTCCCAGAGGCAGAGCTGATTGAGTCGGATATCGAAGACGATGATTCCCCAATACGGGTCATGACTCCCTTTGGCAGTCAGCTAGAAAGGTCTGCAAGTCCTTCGGGAGCACCAAACATTTACTTTTTCACAAGCCAGAGAAGAAACTGGAGAAGTCTTTTCTCCCTGAGAAGACTGGGATGGTGCCAGAAAGTCAGTTCCTGGATTTTCCCAAAAGAAGCAAGAAAGGTAACATCATATGTCCCAAGAGCCCAGCCAACGCCACATCTGTTTCACATAGGGGACAAGGCCCTGATACCATTTGTAGAACTGCAGAAACATGTTCCGCACACTGCATCAATTTCAAGTAAGTTAACAACTTCATAAATCTACTCGCAGTATCCGTCTGTCAAATTCCTTTAGAATATTTTTAAGACAAGTGACCTTAATATAAGGATTTGAGAAGTTGCACATTTGTTGCTGTGCTGTAGAATCCCAATGAGAGACTAACCTTGGACTAATTATGTTATTTCTTTTACAGAAAGAGAAAGTTTTCTCTTTTCTATAAAGCAAGCAGATATGTGCCTCGTGTGCATCGCCTTTGCTTCTTGGGTCCTTAAATCATCTAATGCACAATCTACAGACATGTGGAAAGCAGGTATGTAAATCAATAATTAACAATATTACATATACGTACTGATAAGGTGATTTTAAGATGCACCATTTAGGAATGTATGCATGTATCCTTATCACATAATTAACATCTATTATTTTTCCCTTCAAATCATTCTCAGCTCTGCTGGCAAATGTGAGTGCAATATCTGCCATCCAGTACTTGCGGAAATATGTGAAAAAGGAAGCTACCGAAGATGATTCACAATGTTGGCTCTTGTAGATTTCCAAGAATTTCTCTGAAGGGGCCAATGTAACTAAGGGTTAATTTTGCACAAATTTGTTAAAAAAATTGTTTTGGTACACATTATTCACACAATATTAAAACATAAAGCAGTCACAGGCAATCCAGTGAAGTTTTGCTTGTATAGCTTGTCAGATGTTTGCATTACTTTGTGTCACTCACTCTAATTTTACACTTAACACATTTGCTTAGTTGGACAAAAATACTGCTTTTGATGATAGGTTGATATGGACCAGAGGAAGTCACTGGTCTCAGATATTCTGATTTCTGAATTCATGATGTGCTAAACATGGGTAATTTGCATCTTCAACAGAAAGCAACATGGTAGGCCAGGTTCAAACTGAAGTTTACACAAAACAAAGGAGACCGACTTCAGTGCTGATTCAGAATATTGTCTAGTAAACTGTGTTTCATGGCATGCTGATGACTAAAGGTGTGACATAGAATTACTAGGTTTGTTATTCCATGAGAATAACTTTAGGGAAAATATATATTGTTTAAGCTTGACTATCTGATTCACACATTTATTTTCAGTCAGTAGTATCATATATACTGTGGTTTAGCTTTACAGTGCTGTACACTGACTGATATTGTGCCTGAAAAAGACAACTTTAAAACAATGTTTGGAAAATAATACATAGATAAAAAGGGAGCACTCCGCAGTCATGTAGCTCAACTGCACACAACTGAATGCCATATCAGTGAAACAAATGAAATGTAAAATAGTGTTATTGCTATTGCATATTCAACTTTCAATTAAGGCACAAATGCAAACATACGTGCCTGTTTTTACAAGACACTTCTTTGTTTTGGAAATGAAACGTGGAACGTCCATGTACAGACTTGTTACTAATGAAAGTACAGCAGACATGTAAAGATCCATCCATAGCACTAAAATAAGCTCACTTCTTTATCAAAACATACATATTGCTCTCAGTATTGTTGATTTTATTGTAGAAAATATTTCACTTTTTGCAATTGTTTATAGAAGGTTTTAACAGCAATAGTGTTAGAGTTATTGTGTTAATGGTTCTAACTGTTCTGTCTATTAATGTACACAAATAAGAATGACACTCCACTTTGTTGTCACAGCTATCTTTATATTGTTACTTAGACATAATACTATTTCCAGGGATATATGACATGGTGTCAATGAATTAGTTATTTGCTATTAATACAGTTTCACTTGTATTGCAATAAACAGTCCAAAACTATTCTCTCTCTGCCTGCTGTCTGTTATATAAACAAATGTTTAAAGTGATAAGACAGTGGAATATAGGTGACATATAGGCCAGTTAAAGAATTACTACTACTGTTATATACTGATATGAGTGTCCCCTCAAAGATATACCTGAAAAGAGGATGTTAAAGAAAGGGTATGATACAGTATGTAAAGCATGCACTTTCTGCACACAGGTTGTTTTATCTATTCAAGCCCAAATCTACCATTGCAACATTTTAATTTACACGTGTAATATATTATTTGATACATATACTATTTACAATCTTATTTGAAATATTTGCTATATTGTGGATATTCAGGATATTGGACAGCACCTCGCAAATACTAAATAAATCTAGTGCTTTAGCACTGTAACAAAGTTACATTAGGTTTTTAACAGTAAAAACTGCTGAGTAATATTCATGCAAGGAAAACAAATTCAATGTGCTTGGAAAAGGCTATTTCATACAATACAACAAAGTAGGACAAACTCTTAAGTGCAGAAAAAGGGGGAAACAGATCCCATACTGGGTTATCTAAAGAAAAAACAAAACCAAAACAGAGCTAATACCCTGAATACAGAATTCACTCCATAGTCCACAGTGTTTGTCAATCATTTCAAGACTGCTTATCTCCCTCTTTCTTCAGCCGGCTGTCAAACAGATAATACCACAACATGAGTATGAGAGCAATGCAATAAACATAACAAAATGATACCTTGTTACATTTAAAACCTAATGACTAAAATATTAGTAGTTCCTCCCCAAGTTGGCTCACCAAGTAGGCAACAAAATGTTTATAAAAATATTTTCTGCATAAATATGTTTAAACTTAAAGGTGAAGTCTTGGAAGCTCACCTGTAGTAGTCTTCTTGGCTTGGGAGTGGTGCACTGTGCAGGTGCGCGTGTCCATGCAGCCACTGCTGCTCCAGAGCCAGTCTCTGCAGCTCCGCTGACTGTGCCTGCATTGCTTGCAGCTGATGTGCAGCTGACATGGGCCCCAGGGGTCCAGGTATATCTCTGGGGAATGCTGCACCTAACAGCACAAAGACAAGATTTGGGCAAAAATAGCATAAACAGTTACTCAATTAGTTGTCATTTAACAGTGCAAAAAAATGCACTGTGTTTTATTAGCAGTCACAGCTGCGATCAGCTGGTAAAGGATGAGGTGATTTTGCACATCATTGGCAGGAGAGAAAAAATCGCCTTCTGGACTCTTCTCTTGCAAACTCAGTGCCAGTTCTGGAAGAACCATACTTCACTTCTGAAATCAGTAACTGTCTCTGAATAGTCAACACCTGCACACAGTGTTGATTATTAGACACATATATAAATTAAGTAGTTAACTAATCTATGCAGCTTTTATGGTGTAGGTTTGACTCACCGAACAGTGGGTGACGCAGCATCTCATGTTCATGGGGCAGCTCACTCAGCAAAGGGTTGGGAATAGCACCAGGTGGGTAGGGGAACCGTGCAATAGGGGGACCTGCAGCCAGTGGATCCACCAGTGGATGAGGCCCTGAACCTAAAACCGGAAAAGATGGGATGGATCAGTCAACAGATTTAACTACTGCCACTACTCTTAAAACATACATTTACTAAAAGATTAGAAGCAATTAGAAAAGGATAGTAAAATCTAATATTAATCATCGCTTGTAGTTCATTTAAATGGAGTCCACCTTGAGGAATTCTGTAAAAAGCAAGTATTCTAAACTTTTAATCAATAAATCATTTACGTTTGTAACTAGAGCAGATTTTTGACTTTGATGAATTTGAAGAGATTGTGTATATTCTATTATGTAAATGGCCTTGCAGGAACTAGAAAAGGTTGGGCGATCTTCCTATAAAGAATGTATACTGAATGTTAATAATCTTCATGTAAGAAACTCTTACTTAAGATTACTTGTAAGTTTAATTTCTATTTAGGTTTAGCTCTATCAGATGCTTGTGTTTATGATATAGTACCAGAACCAATCAGAGTCATGAAACTTACCCTGGTTCAGTGGGTCCTGTTGGTGAAGGTGGAGGTGGGAGTGAATGTGTGAGTGCTGGTGATGATGTGGTGTTACATTGAGCATCTGTAGCCTAGCAACCGGATCACCTGCAACAACAGATGCAGCCATTCTCTCGGCGTGGAGCCGCTCTGCCGTCAACCGTTCAGCGTATATTATTTCTGGTCGCGGAGGTGCCGCCATGCTTCTCTCCATGGCTGGGTGAAAGGGGGCAAAAGGATGTGGCCCAGCCACATGAGGAAGTGCCAGGGCTCCATGGCGGGCAAAATGCTCCATAGGATTAGCTGAAGGGTGAAGTGGAGTCTCCAGCTCTGGTGGTTTAACTTCGAAGCCTGGCTTCATCCTCTCTCGGATCTCTCTCTCTCTCAGTTCCCGAAGCTCTCGCTCACGGAGAGCAGGATCAGCTGCATAAAGACTCTGCATGTGATAGGCCAGCAGGTGGTCGCCTGGACCCAGGGGCATAAAGAAGGGGTGGTTGCGGTTGCTGGGTGACATGACATGTGGCCGTGCATATTCGCTGAGGGTGCGCAGGGCAGGGGTGTCTGGGCCCAGGTATGGGGGAACCGCAGCCACTGTGGTTGGTGGAGGGGGCTCAAACGATGCACGTCCCGGCTGTGCGTGTGCAGGGATTGGGTGATCACTCATGCGACCATCATGGGAGGAGCTGGAGGCTCGCTGTAAGTTAGAATACACAAACATTAGGGTCAGGCAATATGGTAAAAAATCTAATCACTATGTGCATTCCCATTACAGTGGCCCATATGCTACATTTTTCCTTTACTTTCCTCGTAATTGTTTATATCCCTGAGAGCCATTTGTGTGCTTGTAAATACTAAAAATAGTTGATTTTTACACATCATTTAAAACAACTAAAATAAATAAATGATTCGGATAATTATTTGATTACTTAGACTGGGCGTCTTGTTATCCACACAAAGCAATCTTGCTCAACAGCATAATGCCCTCCAGCTGTAATGTTTTAGACCATTTTGTTAAACCAGTAAATTACTCTGTATTTTAGGAAAATAACTAAAGGTTTGGATTAGAATCTCACATGTCATTACGAACAAAAGCGTATGTTAGTACTAAAATAATCAAAATGTCAAGAACTTACAGAAGCTCTGTCTGAATCTCTCTCTCTCTCACGCTCTCTTTCTCTCTCCCTCTCCCGCTCACGCTCCCTCTCTCTTTCTCTGCCCTGACGAGCACTCTGTTCTGCCTCTCTTCTGAGCCTTTCAGCGGCTTCTTCCCGTTTCTTGGCCAGCTTGGAGGAAGCAAGCGGGGTGAAGTAGAGGTCTGTGCGAGAGCAGGAGTTATATCCTCTGTTCAGGTGTTTGATGAACCTGTTTTTAAAACAGATGGCAGCGAACATATCAAAACAAACTTCAACAATATGAAAACCTTTTGCTTTCCATATAAAAAACATTTTGAGACTAAATTTTGAGACTAAATTAACATATACCTTGCTGACTGGCTTGCATGGCTAGGTATATTGACCACTGTTGGCTCTGGAGAGGGACTGCTGCGAGGAGGTGATGGACTAACATTGCACTCCTCGTTTTCATCTACTGGCTCCTCTTTGATGGTCATTTGCGGGTGTACAGTGGGAATGTTTGGTGTAGAGGAAGTAGAGGGCTGAGGGCCAGGGCCAGGAGCTGATGAGGATGACAGAGGAAATGGAGCAGTAGATTCAGGCAATTGACGCGAGTTCTGGGAGAGGGAAGGATGAGGACAGGCTGCAGCTGGAGGTGGAGCAGCAAGATGGCTTTTGACCTGATGGCTTTGAGACTGCATTAGTACAGGAGGCTGAGGAGGAGGAGGAGGCTGAGGCATGATGTGTAGCGGAGGAGGCTGAGAGCACGGCGGGTGTTGAGCAGGTAAAGAGGCCAGAGGCTTTAGGGCTGGGGGTGGAGGCAGATTGGGGTGGATTTGGAGGAATGGAGAAGAAGCAGGGAGGTGAGGAGGAGGATGCTTGTGAGAAGAGGGGATTGGGGTGGTTGGTGGGGGTTTGATTTGAGATGTGGATGCTGGTGGCTGAGCAGGGTGGAGACTTTCTCGAAGGTGTAGAGGTTTGGGGGGAATGCCAGGAGTGGAATGTGGTCCAGGTGGATGGTTCTGGAGCTGGTTGGAGTGGGGATGATACTGAGAAGGTGGAGGGAAGAACTGGCCCTGTCCTGCCCCTGGTCCTGAAAAAGATGAGGACCCAGAGTGAGGCTGGGAGGTGGGTGGCCCTTCTGGGCCCCTCTGACCCCTTCTCTGAGCTACTACAGATTGATCATCTTGTGAAATGTCCACAGGTACGACAACCCTTGAGGTGGTGGTGGTGGAAGTAGTGGTGATGGTGGGCACTCCTGGGGAAGGTGCGCTTGAGGGTGATGGCTGGGATGGTATAGGAGACAGTGTCTGAGACGGGGCAGGCATAGCTGGTGCTGCAGAAGTCTGCTGGACTTGAGTCTGTACCCCAGGTGGAGGTGGAGGGACAGGGGAGTCAGAATCACTCTCATTGGCCTGCATAGGGCTGGCCAGGCTTGGGGAGGAGCTGCGGTTGTCTTGGTCTATGTCTTTAGTATCGCTGCTGCCGTCATCATTAGCACTGCGGCTGTCTGAGCTTTCACCTTCACCCTCTCCTTCAGACTGCGAGTCTGGAGCATCCTGAAAGACAGACGCAGAAATAAATGATCTGGGCAGATTTTTGAAATTATATATTTGTGAACTATTCTGAAATAAGTGGGCATCACTATGATCCACTTACTTGAGTCTTAGGCCTTTTCATTGTTTTTCTTTCTGGTTCATCTGTATCTGGGGCACTAGTCTCTCTCTGTCTCTTCACTCCTTTTACCAGGGATGTCTCTACTTTTATCTTCTGAATCCCAAAGATAGCAAAATAAAAGGTTAATGGCATTTTTAAAAAAAATCAACAAGTCATCATAAAACAGTCACCCAAAACAGAAATGATTACCTTGTTGGTCTTCCCAACTACGCCGGTTTTTGCATCAGCGCTGGATGCCCTGGTTGTCATGGCAGAGGAACTAGTTCTGGGGGGGTGTCCACTAGCTCGGACATCATCATGAGATGGAGACAAGCCCCTATCAGGACTTCCAGTCAGTCTGTTCCGCCCACTTCTGAGAGAAGACATCTAGGAGCAAGTGTAATTATTTAAACTTCCACCAAAAATTTTGCCAAAAAAAAATTCTATACATTAATATAACTGTATTCATTCTGTTAAAAGTTCTGTTATTAATTCTTAACTTTCAAATGATACCAAGTTACAAGTAGAAGAGGAGATCATTTATTATGATTTGATGAAAAGGAAGAACATCCAATTTGTCATTTTTTGTCACTTCATGACTTGGAAAAAAATGTAAAAAGTCAACAATGCAGACTGGAGTCTGTCCTTCCATAAAGTACATTGAATGTGAATGTAATTTGTTATGCAACAAACTACACAGTCTGTCATATAACGCAGTTATTACATTTTAACAGTACAGCAAAATGATACATCTAAAATTGCAAGAATTAAATATTGTGTAGCAGTCAACAGCATTTCGTCAACACAAAGAGCACAGAAAACTGATATCAACACAAAATTACTGAGGATAGTGAATCACTGAACTCACCGGTGCTCTGCTGCGACGCGTCTTCATCCCGTGCCGACCGCCTGGCCCCTCCTCCTCTTCTCGGACAGGTTTGAACAGGTAGGGCGGGTCAGCGGGTTTGGGCGCAGGCGGCAGGCGTCTGTGCTTGCTGAAGTGGGTGTGGCAGGTGGTGCACAGCAGGAAATTATCACGACCTCCTTGATGCCAGTCCTTAGAGTCTGTGGGTAATATTATAGCCAATGAGAAGCAGAAAACTAAAACAGCAGTACAAACGGCCCAGTCTTAGGGGTGACAGTGTGAAATGAACATTCAAAATAACTCTTAAGAATATGCAAATATTCACAGAAGGTACCTGAACCTTTTTTTCTGCTCTCTGCCTCCTTTGCACTTTAAAATGTGCACAGAGTGGTGGAAGCTTCCCTTTAAATATTCATGTTTCACAAAAGCACAATAAAACCTTAAGACTAAAGACTGGAATAACAGCCATGAAAACCTCATGAAAAGTTTGGAGTTGGCCTAATGTACATACGTATGGTGGTATAATGGCATAATTATACACCATTTTGAAATATTAATTAGGTTATACACAAAAATGTATAAATACCCTACACATTAACAGTTAATAAGAGACAAGGAAGTGTACTACATTGCATGTTAATACCACAGAAGTTAAATGCTAAATATAATACCATAGCACATTTGTGAACAAGTACTACATTATAGAAACTGGAAAAAACATCATATTTAAGTGCATCGAAACATGCCATCTAAGAAAAAGCAGTTCACACTCTGGGACACTAAAAACCTACAGTAAAAATCTACTGATTCTGGTGACAAATGAACACAGCACAATAAACTATTGTGTGTATTACTGTGCAAAGCTTAAACATTACAAGAAAAGGCTACACACTAGTTCTTCACCTTCAGTCTGTGAGGCACAGTAGCACCAGGAGAATAAAGCACCAGCCAGTGGTGATGGGTGAGATGTACTTACTGGTGGTCAGACAGTGGCTGCAAGCTTGACCTTTGCCCCCCTGCTCACTATCCTCACTGTCCAGATCGTCCTCACTTGCTGAACTGAGTTCCACTGCAGAGAGATCAGAGAGAGATAGCAGGCATGACACTTATCTTAAGCTAACTCCCTGCTAAACAGGTACAATGCGCAAGTGATAAGGAACTCACTAGAGGAGGTGCGAGAGGTAGTATTGGCAGCGGCTGTAGCATTGCGTGTTTTGACCTTGCGAGACGCAGGCTGCCTGCGGTGCTGGCGCTGAGGTCGTGAACCCACAGCTTCAGGAGTTTTCTTCCAATAGTAGTAGAATGTAATCAACTCACCCTGAGGGCAGAAGTAGTTTATGATAGTTAAACTGCCCTTTCAAGGATGATCTTTTTAAAAAGAATAATTAAGATAATCTCACCGTTTTCTTACTGGGGAGCAGATCTTTGCGGATTCTGAAAAAGTTTTTGCCATACTGCCTGAGGCCTTTGATGAACCGTTTCTGCAATTAAGGTATAAGGGGGGAAAAAAAGGAAACTCTTAATACACTCATACATTTTCATTCTACAACTGCCCTGACTGCAGTGTTTGCTGTTTTTATATCAGCTCTAATGTATGATACAACTCCATACCTTACAAACAGACTGAATTCAAATTACTAAAACTGCTACGAATGGACGTATCTCACCACTTCATCTTCTGACCAGCATTTCTCAATAAGTTTAGGTATTGGTTTCTTCACCAGGCACTGCAGAGCTTTGGCCGCATCGTACTGGCTTTCATGGAGCTGGAGAAGATTAAAAAAAAACTGTCCTTAAAAATCCATTCCGTCTCACAAACCTGTGTGAAACTTTTTAAAAATGATCAAATTTTAACCATATGGCTTTTAGTACGAAAACAATTCATCATCATTTCCAAATCTCTGCAAAAGCAGACAAATTACAGAATGTGGCTTGTTACCGTAATTACTGCATTAACAAAAAGACCCACAGTCATTTGTAGTGAATTTTTCCAACACCACTGTAATGTCAGAGTGTAATGCAATGTTAACCACTGCACATCATATATGTACTGTACTGTTTATAGCTTTTGTGAGTGACAAGATATGGGCCAACAGATCGAAAAATAGCTAGTTTAGCAGTTGTACATGCAACATTCTCTGGACTTGTGAAGGTTTTGTGTTAGTAAACAACTACAACATAAAAATAGAGTATGTTGACAGAAAAATAGAAGAAAAACAAAATACCGTGTTTAAAGCATTCAAAGTGGTATCATCACGGGAGGCTGCCAGACAGCCATCTTCTGTTGAGCCACCATCACACATCCCTGCAAATGCTGCCATGCTTCTAATTACAGGGAAAAATAAATAAACAAAACAGTAAGGCAAGAGCTATTTTATAAACACCAGCCAAATACACGCTCATCACTTTTCTCAAGAATCCAGTTGTTTGGCGTGAAGAAGACCCACCTGGCAGCCCGCAGGTACATGAGCAGATCACAGTCATTGACTCCTGGCGTCCAGACCAGCTCCTCTTTTTCTGTGACCAAATCCGCACCAGGAGCAGGAAGTGGCTGCAATTCAGGGAGTTTGGCCTGCACGTGCAAACATTTTCATTTTTAAAATTCTCACAAATTACATGCACAAGAGCCACATATTATATGGCTGTCAAAAACACAGGCTATACACATCTGTTTTGGGCATAGTACAATATTAGCCCATGTCATTATACTATTCAGCTGAAAGTACTAGTTTGGATTACTTTAATATCTTAATCTAATGAGATATTCAGCATTTTCCACCCACCTGATGACTTGGGCCCACTCGAATCTCTCCCTGTGTGCTATTCAGCTGCCTGAAACACAAAAGAGCTATTTAGTTTTCCAGCTCAGGTCCTGAAAACATGGTGCACAAAGCTTTGCATAAATGTCCAGAAAACAAAGCTTCCATACAGGAGAAAACGCATCTAATGCCAGGACAGTGATAGACTGGCAACGTTTCAAGTGCTTTTTTTATACAGAAAAAGGGAATAAGTCAAGGGTGCTCATTTTGAAATCAGCAAACGAACACAGAGGCTAAATTACTTAAAGTGTACAAAAAAGACAGTGATATGTTCACGGATAAGCAGAGCTCTGGAGAATTTGGCATCTAAAGGGTGAAGTGGAACGTGCCCTTAATTCGAGGTCTACAACAAGTGCTTTACAAATAATTGTGGCTTAGAGACTGTTGTATCCGGATGAGAAATCCATACTGGTGTTAGTGATAAAGAACAGGCACACACGGGAGTTGAGCTCTTTATTACGTGCAGAAACACTCAGAAATACTCGGAAACGCGGAGAAACATTCAAACACTGAAAAACAACGAGAAACGCTGAGAAATGCTTAAATACTGAGAAACACTCAAACACCGAGACTCAAACACCGTGAAACATTGAGAAAAGTTTGCTCCGTGGCATGGCGGACGCTCGATTGACGTTTCCACCCTCTTTAAATCGCCTCATTTTTAGCGTTAATCACAACACGTCGTTTGCCTATCAGCGGTCTGTGGGATCGATTCAGAGCCCACCCCTCTCACCTCCAGCAGCCAATCTACAGAGTCCGGCCGCGTTCCCTCCAAAGGTTATATAAACAGGGGCTTAAACATGGAGCTCTTCACGAATGGGTACATTTTTGCAGATTAGAGAGAATGACACACAACAGCACCCAAGGTCCCAAGCCCTGGAGAAAATCTGTACTGAAAGTCGTGCTGCTGTTCTCAGCTGTGTTTTGCTAACGCCACAGATAAAACACACCGGCGAAAAGATATTTCTTCCTACTCCCCCCCCAGAATAAATAGGCTATTAAAGTAGATCTCAACACAACTAACAAACACACGCAGCACAAAATACAACGACCACTCGCCATGGAAGATAATCAGCATCTCGTCCCTGCTTTCCCCATGCTAGCTTAGCTCTCGCCTGCGTGTTTAGCCGAGCGAGGCAAGCTGTCAAGTTCAGACCTATCTGTATTCACACCAGAATGCAAAAGTACTTGCTGTGTCTGGTGTCAAAAATGGCAAGAGAGGAATACACGAGGCTGCAGTACCAAAAATAAAGCCAACAAACCTTCGAGGACTGAATAAGTCGTCCATGGCCGAGGCTCTTTGGGCTGTGTTTACAGTTTTGTTTGGTTTCCGCGGCGGCTCAAAACTATGCTATTCCTTCTATTTCATACTACTCAAAATGGAGGCTACGCCGAGTATTTTTTCCGAGCTCAGCCGATGACCTCAGTCTTCACGCACAGCCTACCGAGATCCCCTTCCATAAGCATAACTGAGCATGTGCCGCCGCCGCCGTCTCTAATGGACCCATCTCCGTCCGCTCTGTCCGTCCACACCCGGCCGAGAGGACCCAAGCCGCCCGGAATGTGGAGGAGAATATTTTAGATTATCACCGGGGGCGCAGCGAGTAAACCGTGAAACCGAATGGCTAAACCACCCGACCACACAATCCCACCACAGCCTCTCGGAGCTGTGTCAGTACACCAAGCGCAGCTATATTTAAAACGCCTCCAAACGCTTTACTCACAACACATGGACAAAAGTATAGGGACGCATGACCATTACACCAACCAGAGGCTTTAATGACAATGGTTCAAATGCTTTATCATGGAGATGGTCCCCCCTCTTCTTGGAAGGTTTCCCACAAGATTTTGGAATATGTTTCTGCCCACTCATTCAGTCTGTAGAGCATTTATGAGGTCAAGGCAACTGATGTTGGTCAAGAAGGCCAGTTCATCTCAAAGATGTTAAATGGGGTTGAGGTCAGGACTCTTCCACACAAACTCAACTAACCATGCTGAAACAGAAAAGGGCCTTTCCCCAAAACTGTGTCCACAACGTTGGAAGCATGGCATTGTTCAAACGGTGTTGGTGTGCTTGATTTTATACACCTCTGGCAATGGGTATGATTGAAACACCTGAAATTCAATCATTAAGAGCTGTCCCAATACTTTTGTCCATATAGTGTGTCGTACTGGCCCTGAATGTAGGACTATCACCCTCCCCCAGTGTCTAACCCTCACCGTCCATTCCGCATCCATTCAACGTTCATTATGTAACGTAATGTATTATCTTTCAAACTAGCCATGGAGAACTAATCTAAGAGCTAGAGATTTCACTGCTGAGCATAGACTGTAACTGAAGCTACATTTGCTTTTAAGCAATCTCCTATAATAACTTTATATTTCATATCATTCAATTTTAATGGCAGTTTATGATTGTGCAGTTTCGTGCAATTTGTATTCTTAGAGAGGACAGCCAGACCATATCCATCAGTGTTTCCCCTAATAAGCTGAAATTTTACAGGAAATAAAAAAATACCCCCAACCAATCCTGTGAACAAAAAAAAACAACACACATGTACACATAATAAAATTACACTCTGAAACAGAAATCTCAGTTTCTGAGGTACACTTTTATTTAATCCTATCTGCTGCCACAGCCACAGGATTCTCAGTTACACATACATTTAATAAGTCCTATATCAATACAATCAGTAAATATTTAATTCACACTGAGCGCTGGACCACAGTCAAAAACTTTGCTTCTAATTCTTATTTCTTTACTTATTTCTTTAGCTTTACATCTTTTTTCTTTAGCTTAATCATCTTTGAGCTTTTATAACTGTGTCATACATAAAATAGAGCTTTCTGCAGGTACACTTTTTAGCTTACTTTAACTGACTGCAAGCATACAATTTACTGTATATTGCCCTAATTGTTCTCTGAAGCATACTCAGTGGCTCAGTTTCAATTCAGTGGGTTTCTGAAGTTTCTCCCTGCAAAGTGAGCCTTATCGCCCAGTTCCTCTTCAATTCTGTGAGTAGAAAGCATGGAGGAAATAAAATACGTTAGTTTCATGCCATTCGTTAAGTCTGTTGTCTTTCTCCAACTATATGATAGGTATAATGACGACTGCCTAATACTGGCCTAAAATCATAATGAGAAGCAGAGTACATTTAATGCTGGCAGATTTTAGTCACATTACTGGTCAGAATTTGTTTAGATGTAGTATTAAAGAAGTGTAGCTGTACTCAGATTTGCATGGTCAACAGGACGGCCTGAAAACTATGTGGAAATCCTGGAATTCATTCTTACTATCAATTATTTCTTGCAATTAAGGTATCAGCTGACGTACGAAACACCATGCAAAATGTTCTAGCATGTCATATCTACATGCATCACGTTTGTATGTGTTAATGGTAATATGTAATTTGTATGTGTTAGCAGTAATAACCTGAGGATCTGGTTGTATTTTGCCAGGCGCTCAGAACGGCAGGGTGCTCCCGTTTTGATCTGGATGAGAAAACAAAGAAGCATGTGAAACTCTACTTCAAAAACCCAAACAGTCAAAAAACTTCTTTAGTTCTGTGATTCAAGCTGGTTAACTGTTCAGCAAAGTAACAAACAATTCGGCCAAATCATCTTGCAAATTGTGTCACAACTGCAAATCTTGCAAAATGAGTGTTCATGTTTTTTACTGAGTCTATATAAAAGTTTCATATAAAACTTCATACCTGACCAGTGCACAGACCCACCACGAGGTCAGCAATGAACGTATCCTCCGTCTCTCCTGAGCGATGGCTGACCATCACACCCCAGCCACTGGACTGGGCCATCTTACAGCTAAGGGCAAACACAGTGTATATCAGAGCCAACAGTTTTCAGAATTACAGTAATCCCCCGCTTTTCGCTGGGATTACGTTCTATGAGCACCCACGTATAGTGAAATAACGCATTGTTGTGTTTTGGTAAAAAAAAAAAAAGCCTAAAAATGTGGCAAGGTAATCGGTTTTCAGACAATAAAACCTGATCTACTCGGGCTAGAAATACAAATCAGGGCTCATTGGAGATGTCTCCTGGAGATCTACCGAACTGTGGAGTTTGAAGTGTCGGAGTGCTTTCCCCGCTGAGATATGCAACTCGTGTAAAACTTTGAGTTCAGTTCTCAAAAAAAAATCCACATATGACTGAATCCGCGACTCCAGATCTGCGTAAAACTGGGGGATTACTGTACACAAGTCAACAAAAAAAATCGTTTTTCAAGTTCAGTTTTTTTCAGTCACATCAACTTTTTGAATTATGAGTAATATTAGATTGGCAATAGACTTGCATGCTTTTTTTATTCAACCACAGGCACCAATCAAGTAACTGTTCCAATATTTTCAGTGTGAAGTCAGACAGACCACACTGTGGCACATATATAGTGATCAGTGTCAGTCAGCTACCACTGTTTCTTCAAAAACGCTCAGCATTCCAAAAATACTACGCTGCTGTATGGTCTCCATGCAGAAGAATCAAATTCTGATTCTATGTACTGTATAAACTATCAGTACGCTACCATATTAAGTGCCACTGAATACAATTAAACATTAAAATGCGTGGTCTGATAAACATAATAAAATTTAATTTTGCAATTTTATTAATTCAATGTTATACAATTGCAAATGGCAGTTTACTGTTTTTCTGTTTCTCTGTGTTTCTGTTTTTCAGTGTTCTCTTCACCAGGTCCAGCAATACAGCATAGAATTATTTCAATGTAATGACGTACTAATGAGACCAAATTTTAATTTGGCAGGTTTAGCCTAAGGAGTAAATAGCAAGTAATTTAGTAATCTTGATGAATTATTGTTTTGAATAAATCATTACATTTTGAAAGTCTCTGACTATCATGCTTTCCAGAAGCAATGAAAATATCCGGCTCTTTATCTGGACCAGCCGCTCCTTTTAACACTGTAGTCACGACTCAGTATGGCAAGCTGTTGCCACAGTTATGCAAGAATGCAAATGAGATCCATTTCATTTGTCTATCATCATATCTAGCCCCCACTAACTGGTGATGGATTTTTGCATAACATTGCTGTTGGAACAAAATATCTCACTTTGGACTTCATTTTTTAAATACCATAATTTGAAAATACCAACTGTCGTTTACTCTGTGACTATCAGATCATACAAATAAATGAAAATGATGTGAAATAAAATTGTGTTCCCTTAACACTCATTGGAAGTTAGGAATGTTTTTCTTTCTCCTGTCAAGTTACCTTTTCAGAGTTACAAGGCTTTGTTCCAACAGTGGTGATATGCATTCGCTCAGTGCAGGGCGCCGATGCCTGTTTTACTGTAGCCGCTAAACCTAAATATGGAATACAGGGATTTGGACTTACGCCTGCAAAGACTCGGTCACAGAACCAATCTGGTTTACTTTGAGGAGCAGACAGTTGCAAGCCTTCTCCTCCACAGCTGTGGAAATGCGTTTGGGATTGGTCACAGTCAGGTCATCTCCTACTACCTGAATGTCTGTACTGCCAGTAAAGTTAGTCCAGGCCTGCCAGTCATCCTGGTCAAATGGGTCTTCAATGGACACCACTAGAAGAAAAAGAGGTGAATAAATATGACAGAAAAGGAATGGTAAGTGGATTCAAAAAGCTTACAAATACAAAAAACAAAATCAGCAGCTTAGGAGACTAAGAACAGAGCTTGACATTTCCAACTGAACCTGATGGGATCTTATCATCCATGCTGTTTTTTTGGGTTCGGTTCGAAACTGTACCTGCATTTATCCCCCCCCCTACATTATTATATATAATAATGGTAAAAGTGTTCATGTAATAAAAAGGTTCTATGACCCCTTTTGTGTTCCTTGGGGAACCTTTATGCGGAGGCTGTTTAAATGTTTTTTCTAAGGAGAAAATAGTTCTTCTATTGTGTTGCACAAAGAAACCATTTTCTGTAGTCTAAAGTTTATCTAGACAAATAAATCTGATAATTGGGTTTTTCATTTTCATAATGTGTATTCATGATCTGATAATACCTATCATTATCCCTTACTACAAGTAAATGTAGCAGATACTGTGATTAGGAATGTATTGTTTAAAGCTGGGCATACACTGCGATTTTTTCAGTCACATTATTCAGCTCCTGCTCAGACTGTACGACTGAATCGCAGGGGTTAGAAGTTCGTAGCTCACGATTCATGTTCTCACACTATATGGCCCGATGCTCTGATGCGACCTGACAGCTCACTCTGTACGTCCATACACGACACGTGTAGGTAGATTTTTTTATTTACTTAGAAACTAAAGTAGTAAGTAAATAACAGAGATTCCCTTTAGAAGAACTAACAAAAATAAATCTACCTCTGGGAAATTACAAATTTCCCTGGTTTAGCATAAATAGTTTGCTTCATTAAATAAATACAAAAATATCTTGCATCAAATTTTGCAAACAGTTCTGCACCACGCCACAACACTGAGGTAGGAAAGTCACAGTATTATAGTCATAGGCCACGTTTACACTGCAGGTCTTGATGCTCAACTCTGATTTGTTGCCTATATCCAATTTTTTTTACCTTCTGTTTACACGTTTTTTAATTGTGACCCATATCCGTTTCGCTTGTTTACGCTTGCTATAGCAAAGGGGGGTTGTTACACCACACAGTAGCCAAGATGGATGAACATGAAATATGCTTAATGCTAGCTCTGCAATAAATGCAAAACTCGCCAAATAACACCATGATTTTGAGGCGGAGAAGAAGGACAAGGGCGATTATTGCAGCCAGCGCATATGCTTCAGTTATTGTGGCCTCAACCATTCAGAGGAACGTCTGCGTGCGTGAGAGATCTCAGGATTTGTGGGAGAATATTGTGGCGGGCTTTAGCGAGGAGCAGTGGGTCCGAAATTTTAGAATGAACAAGCCAACGTTCGATTTGCTGTGTCAACATTTGTCTGCATTCCTCTCTTACAAGAACATGACATTTCGCCGGGCCATCCCTTTGCAGATGTGCCTTGTGGTTGCTCTCTGGTGGCTTGCAGCAATGCCTAGGAAAATCCGATCTGCCTGTTTACATGGCAGTCGCATTGGCACATATCTGATTTATATCTGATTTATTTCCACATATGAACGAGGCCTGAAACCGATCTCATAATATCCGAATGCAAGCATTTTTTTCCTGTTTACACTGTCATGGAACAGATCCGATCTGTGTCACATGACACACTGAAAAGGCTCGGATGAGTTCTACAAGTTGGGCTTCCATCGATTGTGTCCAGACATACACTGCGCTGCCATGCTGCCCCTTCCTTTTCAACTTCCATTTCTGTGTTTGCACATACGCGATGTGAGAGGTTGCGTTAAATCGGCCCGTGGCGCAGGTTCAACAGTGCGATACCCTCACGAGGGGCGACCAGGATTTCAAATATATTTGATTTCTTTGTGACCATACGATTGCTGATCTGGGGCTGGTTGTGAATGTTAATCGCTTCTCATTACCCCATGTATACTATACGATGCATGACACACGATTAAGGCGAAACTCGGGCCAGTCCACAACATGATCGCACGAGTGACAAATCATCTCAGAATGGGCCAAAAATCGCACGGTGTATGCTCAGCTTAATTCTGTCAACAGTTCTAGGGCTATATTTTGGTTCAGACCAATACTTCAGGCATACTTAACTTTCTATTACCTGGGTAATCTTGCACAAAGCTTTTGTAAAGATCACCAAGCTCATCAGAGCTGATGTAACGGCTGGGGTCGTCAGGAGACTTGAAGTCTAGATCATACTTTCCATCACGGTAGAATTCTGAAGCTGCCACATCCATGCCAATAACGACTTCGTCTGTGTATCCTGCTTTGCTGATGGCGTTCTTCAGCAGTTCCAGAGCTTTATCATACAGAGATATTGCAGTTGTTTTGTTTTTTTTAAATCAACAATTATTTAGCATTATATACTGTGGTACAGCAACATAATTCAGCATTCCCTCAGCTACCTTCTTTATTTTCCAGGATGTTTGGGGCAAATCCTCCCTCATCCCCCACATTGGTAGCATCCTGGCCATACTTCTCTTTAATGACGTTCTTCAGGTTGTGGTAGACCTCAGCACCAATGCGCATTGCCTCCTTGAAGCTACTGGCTCCTACTGGCAGGATCATGAACTCCTGCATGGCCAGCTTATTGCCCGCATGGGAACCACCATTTATCACATTAAATGCCTTGAGGAACACAACAGGCAAGACAAACATTTGAGAGCTGTAAGTGTGGCACAATCTATTACTAAGCCTAAGTTAGCAAATACATAACAAGATTCCACAAACACAGGTGTGGAATCAGTTTTCATAGTAATAATTTTACACACAGTAATGACCCATATAATATAGATTTCGGATAAATAGTCTGTTTGCCACATTTTTGTCAAGTTATCTGCCTGATTTGATCACCACTTCTGAAAAAAACAAGGCATTCTGAATATTAATTTCATTATTACTTCATTCTCAAGGGTACGCAACTGTCTTTTTTTTTTCATGACAACATTATCTGCAGGTCCGCCCATCATATAGGTTACTTATTATTTGTAAACTGCACTGGACTAGTTTGAATTTAAACTGTTAGTCTAAGGTAAGTCAAATATGTCAAAATAGGTGAAAAAGCAAGGAAATATGGATTTTATATAGTTAGTGGTGTGTCAGATTACTCTTCTCCTCACCGGCACTGGCAGGATAACCTCTGGGTTGCCAGCAAGGTCAGCAATATGGCGATACAGTGGAACACCTTTCTCAGCAGCTCCTGCCTTAGACACAGCCAGGGACACGCCCAGGATGGCATTAGCACCAAATTTAGCTGAGATGCAAAAAGAAGAACACAGAAAGAGATGAGTCACACTAAACTCCTACATTCCTGACATATTACACTGTAGTGTTGCTGTTAAGATTAACTTGGTGTCATAAATAACCTACTGTAAATTTAGATTAGAGAGGCCATAGTAATTTTTAAGGTGAGATTAATCTTTACTATGTATACTCTGTAATCTTCTGCAACAGCTTACATTTGTTTTCTGTTCCATCCAGTTCCAACATGAACTGGTCAATCTTTTCTTGCTCAACTACAGGGATTTCCTATGAAAGGGTGGAAGAACAAAATGCAAATGCAAATGTTATATAAGTGTAATACCAAAAAAGAGAACATGGCTGTCTTTTGGAAAGTCAAACATTCACCTACCTGGGCAATCAGTGCTGGTGCAATAGTTTGATTGACATGCTCTACAGCCTTTGACACACCTGCAGTCCGTCGATAAACACAACATTAAATAGACCATTGGGAAATAGAAGGGAGGAATAGCTGTTTTCCACAGAAATGTTTGCAATTGGTTCAGAAATAAATGCATAATTAAAGAGTGTAAGGAAAGGTATAAGTGAAAAGGCTTAAATTAGACAAAGACTGCAGTCACAAGCACATCGCAGTATCAGCCCACTTCCCTTGCATGCACTCAATTTAATTAGTGATCACACTCTCTGAAACAGACAGTGAATTTCTTAAATTGCTCATTTTCATTATCTATGGAGGATCCGACCGATTCCACTTCATTCCCTCCTATTCCATATGATTCATGTGATTAATTAAACACTACATCCCTAGTACCAGTATAAATCACCACCAACTGTCTCATGTCTGACACGGTCAAGTGTCCAACAGCTACATGCTCAACCAGCATTCCAGATCTTCAGGCATGCACTATATTTGATGCTGCCAATTTCATCGTCCCTAAACATAACATTACATTTTGTTTTCATTCATCATGCTGAAGGTTCATTAACTCTTATCAAGTTACCTGGTAACACAAAGCTGGCCCCACAAAAAAATCAGTAAACCTAACAGGTCACTATTTCCAATCTAATAGACAAAAAAAAGAAAACAATGACAGAAAGCAAAATGTTTACATGTTCTGTGTATAAGTAGAACATAACAGCTGGATGTAATAATAATAATATTTACTATGACATACAATACACATCTTTAAACAAGAGTTCACAGATAGCAAATGTACTGGTGAGGGCTGAAATTCATGATCTGCAAAAGAACTTTGGAGGAGAGCCTTTCTGTGTGTCAGTTTTGTCTTACTCGTCAATGACATAATGCTTCTTCTAAGCATTACTAAGAATCTACCAGAAGTTCATTATTCATTCATTATATAACATTTAATTACTAATTAATTAATATTAATTAATTACAAATGTGACCATTTACACATACACACCTTTGCCCAGGTAACGTGTCTTATCATTGTCTCTCAGCTCCAAAGCTTCATAGATGCCGGTGGATGCTCCACTAGGAACAGCAGCCCGAAACAGACCTGGGCAGAAATAAATAGAGGTTAGGGCAAGTGAAGGAGATCAGTATAAAATATCTGACGTAAGGTAACTATACAAGTAAGAGTCATATTTTAAATGCATGAAATTCAATATGCTCATGTTGCCTCATCTCTGGATAGTGTGAAAGGACACTCACCTTTTTCTGTGTAAAGATCTACTTCTACAGTAGGGTTCCCTCGTGAGTCAAAAATCTCACGGGCATGGATTTTCAAGATGGACATGTTGCTGAAAAAGGATAACAGAGACAATAGATCATTTGAAAATAGCATTTATAAGCAACACATGTTTGTATAAATGTTTCCCGGCAACCATAAAACCAGTAAATTCTGGGCCAGTTATAATGCTGAACACTGAATTCAACAAAAACTCAACCTCACTTTTCAGCAGCACAGACAAGCTGCATACTCTGTGATCTGGTTGTACCACAGTCAACTAGTTTTACAGATACACCCAGAACACAAATACAAATTGTACCTGTGATGTACTCCCCATCAGGAGAATTTAGGCCCTAAAATACAGTATGATGTCTAACCAGACGCTTGTAAGGTCTGGCCAATTCTGATACTGACAAACGAACATATGCTCCTTGCATATTCTAAAATAACGGAATAATAACACATTGTATATCTGGAAATATTATGTTGAACCGTCTCATTATTAATGTTAATGAACCATTAACACCGATTTATTATTTTAATTGTTGTTGTTGTTATTATTAATAGAGCAAATTCCTCAACACCATTATTTATTTGGAAAATATTGTGATACTGCATTTTATTCACATCGTCCAGGTCTACAATCAACTGTGTCTTTGAGTCCTTGCTGTTCTCTATTTCGGTACCTGCAGCCAACGCTTAGGCCTAAGCGCTAATTCGATTAAGCTGTCACTCGCAAGTCATTACAGACAGCCTCTCTCTCTCTCGCTGTGTGTGAGTGGATTTTGAAAGGATTTTGAAGGTTTTTTTGTAATGCACGTTCTACAGTAAAATGTGGCACATCTAACTCATACAGTAAGCTGGACGCTCCATTAGTGCTGAAGGACGGGTCCAGTCTCGGTCCAGTCGAGCTCTGGGACAGAACATCTTGTCCCAGACGTTATGGTGATTAATCCCCGGGACAGATGAGTGCATTTCTCCCGGCTGGAGTAATAATACCGATGAGGTAGAGTGAAAAACGGGCATAGAGGAAAGAGCCGCAATGTGGAAATAAATCAATCCATAAAGGCTCGGTGTGGGAATAAACCCATCTGACCCGGGCACACCAAGAAAAGCAGGGTTTGTATTCGGCTTTTTCAGGGGACAGAGCAGCTTCAAAGACAGACCAAAGAAAGGCCAGGACAAACCTTCAATGCTGTTACACAAACACACTATATGAAATACATCACAAACGCAAGGTGGGAGATGCTGGGAATGAATGACCGTCATCAGTGTGGAAAAAACACCTCAGTTAAAACTTCAAGACACATGAATCCGAGCATTTGGGTTCATAAGACCTCCTGATGATAAAATTGTAATAGAGTGAAATGTTTCCTACCTTTTCAATAAAAAAGCTGCTAGACGGCGCTGAAGGACAGTGCGCTCTGCGGCTGAGCGGATCCCAAGAGGTGTGTCGACCGCTGGTGGTCTTTCTTCTGGATCTCATGACTCGGCTTCGACACACACACACCGTACCGCCATCTACTGTTACACATACAGTCTGGATGCATGCTTTCAGACTCACAGTATATGGACAAAAGTATTGGGACACACAGGGGCGTAGCAGCCAATTTAAAAGTGGGGGGGACAGTATGGTGATGTCACCCAAGGGTGTTCATACAGTATAATAAATTCTAAATAGAAGAACAGTGGGGCATTTTACAGCACCAAAGTGGCCATTTGAGGAACATGTCAGGATAACTTACATTAACCTATATCTGTGAAATCATACTCATAAAAATAAATAAATAAATAAAATACTTCGGGACACAGGACTGTGGAAATCTATACTTTAATTTTTATGAAGTAGAAAATCACATGAAAAATATATTTTTGATTATATACACTTCCTCACAAACATCCTAAAAACAAATTAATGTATATTTCCTTAAAAT
>JBBPDC010000109.1:12456799-12468224 GCA_037974485.1 Hemigrammopetersius urotaenia | reverse complement strand
GAGGGGAGCGGCTCCCCCCCCCCCCCCCCCCCCCCCCCGGTTGCTACGCCCCTGGGGACACACCTCTTTTTCAGGGTTTGCGTCAGGCCTCTTTCATCCAGTGAAGGGCAATCAGCCTTTTTCTATTCCAGCATGACTGTAAGGTCCATAAAGACATGGTTGGATGAGTTCGGTGTGAAAGGACTTCACTGGCCCGCCAAAGCCCTGACCTCAACACAAGATTTCTTTTTTACAGGGCTTTAATGAAACTGAGAGGAATTCTGAAAATGTTATATAACTAAATTATCATTCTTACCTATATCTGCCAGTCTGTCTATGTGATATATGTGATAAGAAACTGAGGCAATCAAAAATGGTAAGAGGAGTATGGATTGAATACCATGTGTAATTGAAAGGGAACCAGTATCAAATTATGTATAGCAAATTCTGTTGATGTAAATCTACAGATGTTACATTTGTAGTTATGCCTGCATTCTTTGTTGACTACAATAACCTCTAGTGAAAAAAGAGAAAGGCAACTTAGAGAGTGTTTGAATGAGGATAAATAATAATAATAATACATTTTATTTATAGAGCGCTTTTCAAAATACTCAAAGTCGCTTAAACCATATTTGATTCAGGCAAGATAGTAAAGGCATCTGGCACAACTACGTATATTTGAACGTATATTCATGTTATGTATATTCATGTTTTGCAGTGTGGACAACTGCCCATAAAAACAAATGTGGACAGAATCAAGCAGATAACAACAACAACAACAACAACAACAACAATAATAATAATAATAATAAGAAGAAGAAGAAGAAGAAGAAGATGAGGAAAAACAAGAAGAAAAACAAGAAGTTTAATGTATGTAGCACCTTTTTTTCAAACGCAAGGACACTTTACAGAGCAACAAAAACTATATAGAAAAAAAATTATAGTGAATTTGGAAGGATATTGGGAAGACAAGAACAGGGGAAGTACATGTAGTATGAGTGAGGAGGCTAGCTTCTGAGTTTTGAATGTATTGTAAATGAGCAAGTGTTCTGAAAGTGAAGATTGAAAGTGAAGATTCTGTCGTACGTGAACACACCACAGCACAGAGTGTGAACATCACAAAATTCAACCTCTGCATTTTATCCATTCACCAAATGAAGCAATCATCAGATTGCATCATCAGATCCCATTAGATTCATTGGGAACCAAAATAATAACAGTAAGCTTCAGCAGTGTGGGTTGCATTGAATTTTGGGGTTGACCCCCAAAAATACTGATGGTGTGGTATGCCTAGGGCTGGGTGGGTGTGTCGGGTCCAGTCTCTCTCCACTCGGACCTGGGTGAAGGCTGGATGAGTCATGTGCTCTGCCCTATACAAACTCAAGAGAAGCCGCCACAAAACCTGTCTATCCAGATAGCTTGGTTACAGGATGTCCAGTATAAGGAGCAGAGGCGTGCACCACACCTGCAGCATAGTCACTGTCACTGCAACTCTTAAGAACATCATGAAAAATAACAGGTGACTTTAGGTGGCATATGGTTGCATTATCCCAAACACAAGACAGTTATATTGTTGACACACTCAATTCATTCAGTAAAGTAAAAATCAATGTCACAGAGCATCAACACAGAGCAACATAATCTACAATTTGCTATTGGCCTCTTATATTACTCATATACCAAGGACAAGAAATGGCAGTGTCCAACACAACATTTATAAAAAAAAAAGAGTTTTAACCCAACATCCACCCTTATGTGTGAAACTCCCATGATGAATGAAAATGCACTACATTCATTTTTTTTATTCTTCTGTTAAGTTAGCATTTTGGAAATACTTGTTTTTGTGGGGGCAACGACAAAAAAGCTAATTAGGCCTGCAATCATGGCACATCTCATGGGATCTCAGAGTGTGAAAACACACTCTGATGTCTAGCCAGAGGCAAGTAATGCCTGCCCAGAAAAAGATACGGGTGGCTCTGTTTATAAACCAAACAGTTGCTTTAACCTTTATGCAGTCATCTCTCTCACACACACACACACATACACAAGATAAAATAGCAAAATACTGTTACTGTATCCAGAGTCGCCAAGCATTTTTTAATAGCCAAGCATTGCTTGTGCTTATTTTCAACACAGATCTCACACACATTTTTCCATACCCCTACCCAGAGGAGAAAGTGATGAAATAAACGAAGGGACAAAGAAGTGTTTGTGAGCCAGAGAACCCTGACAACTCTTCTGATCAGTAATCCCCCAAGCCACATCTCTCTGTAGACATACTCTCTCTCTCTCTCTCTCTTTCTCTCTCTCTCTCCCTCTGTCTGTCTGTCTCTCTCTCTCTCTCTCTCTCCCTCTGTCTGTCTCTCTCTTTCTCTCTCTTTCTCTCTCTCTCTCCCTCTGTCTGTCTCTCTCTTTCTCTCTCTCTCTCTCTCTCTCTCTCTCTGTCTCTCTCTTTCTCTCTCTCTCTCTCTCCCCTCCACCTCTTTCCCCCTCTGTCTCTTTCTCTCTCTCTCGCTCCCTCTCTACTCTCTTTCTCCCCCCCCTCTCTCTCTCTTTTCCCCTCTCTCTTTCTCCCTCTATCTCAGACCACCCCCACCTCCCCTCCCCCGTCTGCCTCTCTTTCCCTGTCTTTCTGCACAAGTGGGCCGTGTGGTGATAGAGGTGGTAGCGGTAGCTTGTTTTGTTGTTGCTGTATTGCATGAGGTCTCGGGAGGCTGCTTTGATAGCCAGCTGATCCCAGTGTCCCACCTCCCTCCTGCCACAGAAAACGACATCAGGGAGCTCATTAGCAGGCCGCAGGAGCAGAGGAAAGGAAAGCAGCCAACTGTCACCCGGGTTACAGTTCTGAATTGTGTCCCTCTGTAAACTCAGACATTCTATCCAATTTATAAAACACATAAGATTCTGGAAAAAATATAACCAAACATATGAATGAAGCCAAGACTTGTGACGTGGCATAAATGCAATAGTGCTAATATAATAGCACTAATATTAAACATAATACTTTCTCACAATACACAGCACACATCACAACCTATAGATCTGGAATAGACACAATAATTATATAATTTATAAATATAATTTAAATAATTATATTAAATATTATAATTGTGTGATAAGATAACGTCCATTCAGCTCTTTGTTACTACGCTGTTTTAATACATAACAGGTTGTTGTTGTTTCCAGGCTGTCTGAGATTGGTTTAAAACTGTATTTTTAATGTAGGACACAATTGGCTACTATCCCAGAAGTACTGACGATACCTATACTCAGGGAAGTGTACTGTGTCTTGTGTGATTTTCAGTGCATGTAGAATATATGACTGTTAGTTAGACTGTTCTGACAGTTTTTGTTTTTCTAATCAGAATTGATCAATAGGCCTAATCTTTGCACACTCGATTGTACAGACACATCCATGTCTGAGTCTGATATTTTTCCTCCAAAGAATCCTACTCTTTGTGCTATTATTCTTAGCCTATTTGAAGGACATCTCTTAAGTCTTGTATCCATGTTATTATGTTCAATCTACTCAAACACTCAGCCAAGCTACAAATTAACAATATGACATCACACAATGTGTGTGTGTGTGGGGGGGGGTGTTCAATTTTGCTTTTGTGACTGTTGGTAAAGGTTGGGATAGTGTCTTGAATCACTATTGCTATCATTATTATTGTCCCAACAAACATTTAATGACTGTTCGACCAATATAAATCTTCCAAAATTACTTAAAAGCCAAACATGAAGAATGTTACCTTAAAATTTTGTAGATGCATTGACAACTTGCAACAAGAATGGATCACATTAATTTCATTTTTATTGATGCTCTAGGACTTGAATTAAAATTAATATACAGCTCCATAAAAAATAAGAGACCACTGCAATTATGATTGTGACAAACATTCCATGCCAGTGTCTGTTTAATTCCTACACAAGTGTCTCATTCTGCTTTATGAGGTACTGATTAGTTATCACCTGAATCACATGTTATTAAATGAGGAAAAGTATAAAAAACACTGCTGTAATCAACACCCTCCTCTTGCAGATTGACCAGTTGGATGGTAAAACCCTACTAGAAGTACATCAAAGGTAATTATTGCCATTTTATTTAAGAGAGAACAAAAGATTAGTTTTCTTTAAATTATTCAAGTTGTGTATCATTTTTGATATTTTGTCATTTCCTTTAAAATTATGCTTTAATTAACAAAATGTTTATTTGGAAATAAGGAGAAATATTGTCAGCATTTCTTATAAGGCAAGGCAAAAAAGGCAAAGCTGTTCAGTTCAATACTTGCACCTATAAAAGATCAAACCTGAGAAACTAAACATTTTTGCCATGGTCTCTTATTTTTTTCAGAGCTGTGGTTTCAATTCTGTATGACTGAAAATAAAGAGTTAGGCATTTATTATTAAATAACCTTTAGTTATTCATGTTAGTTATTCATGTTAAATGAACCATCTCTTATTATTATATTTATGTAAATATTCTTTTGAACCTTCTGGCAGGTCAGCCTGTCAACCAGACTTCAATCACGTATTCTTATAACAAAACAATAACTGAGAGGTTTTTTAATAGTTATGTAATAATATCCCTTAGGATGTTCAAAGGAGCTTGAGATATTTATTTTCACATACATGTGAATTTTAGACTGACAGGTTCTTAAATACATCACTGAATCAAAATCAGACTAAAGAGTTTCTTATTAAATAACCTTTAGTTATTCATACTAAGCCCATTACATGAGCCACCGGTAAGTCATTACCACAGCAAACGTGATTTATCTACAAAAGCAGTGGTTCTAGAGCAGCTCTTTTTCTTTCCTCCTTTGAGAACATCCTGAAATACAAATTTTTCCAGACTTGTGCTTTGAGACACTTTCTGCACTTAGATAGAGAGCACTGGAAAGGGGTGTGGTTTCTTAAAGGCTTACCTCATAC
This sequence comes from Hemigrammopetersius urotaenia, assembly GCA_037974485.1. Taxonomy (NCBI): domain Eukaryota; kingdom Metazoa; phylum Chordata; class Actinopteri; order Characiformes; family Alestidae; genus Hemigrammopetersius; species Hemigrammopetersius urotaenia. Next base: position 12,463,310 of record JBBPDC010000109.1, on the reverse strand, counting down.
ACCTTGGACTTCTCTGGTCACCTGACCAATCACAGGGTCTGAGACACACCTGTGTGTGCATGGAGCCCTGGGATTGGCCACAGAGTGAAAACGATACCTGGGCAGGGCTCCAAGGTGTACCTGAAAACCCAGATCTTTTTGTAGAGGCAGTTTCTTCGCTTCAGGAGCTTAAGGAGATAGAGTTTCTAGTAGTGCTTGAGATTCCACCTCTATTGTTCTACTCTTTTCATTCCCCCCACAACATTAGCAGCTCTACTGAAACTGGTTTGTGAACTTTCGGTCAACATGGAAGGAGCAGTCGATGCTTCAGCAAATGGAAGGAGCAGGAAGTGAACGTCTTTGGCTAAAGCAGCACAGCGCGGTGACACAATGGCATCTCTTGTTCACGGCGGCATACTGAATGACCACATCAAGAATCAACTGGGTAACTTAATTACAACAAATATTTTCTTAATTTTCAGAATTTTCTTCTTCATTGTTAATAACGCTTACATTACATTTTCAAGCTTGTATGGTAAAGATAAAGTTTTTTCAAAAAACTGTATATTGAATTCCAAAAGTGTCTAAAACACTTTGATTGAATGGCTTTTAGACTACTGTATTAATGCATGGAAATATAGACGTTTAACAGGAAAACTATAACATACATGACCCGACAAACCTGTTGGGTCAGTTCAAAACAAACAGAAAGAAAATTATATTGGTTTAGATAACAAACAGAAAACATGTAGTTCATAAACGAAGCAGTGTTTTAATTCTCACTGCCATTTGATGCACTGAAAAACATGAATGTTATTGCTGTTTTCTATGTTTAACATCGTATGTTCTGAAATGTAGCGTGCTCAATTTTCTTTGGGTTTGCGTCCTCTTAACTAGCTTCAGAAAACACTGCACAGGCCTGTTCTGTCACGTTTTAGTGTTATAATTAGTGAGTGGACTAAGTAAGCACCTGTCACCATCTCTTTGATGCAGAAGAGGGAATATCAGAGAGTGAGAAAGAGAGCGAGAGAAAAAGAGAGACAGAGAGAGAGACAGACAGAAAGGGAGAGAGAGAGAGAGAGAGAGAGAGAGAGAGAGAGAGAGAGAGAGAGAGAGAGAGAGAGTAATGTAATTTCTTAATTACTAGGAAGAAAACAAAAAGAAAAAATAATACAGAAACATACTATTGGGTTTCTGTATCTGCATGCCTCATTAAGATCATGGTTTCAGTAGTAACTACAGATTTCAGTAGTAACTTGTCTGACAAGTACGTAAAGCTGATGAGGGATCAGTCAGGTGTGGGCTCAGGTGTAAGTGACAAAGGTGCCATTTTGATAAGCATGACTAAGCACTTTCAATGCCACTTCAACAGTCCACCGTGAACACAGAGCTGTATGCTGCTGACACAGGTTTGTTTTGATGAAAATGCAACCAACTAGTTTAGCTCTCCTGAGTTTAGGCATCCCTGGTGACGTCTCTGAGGTGATGGTTGCTCTAGGGACACTTCATTGTTAATTGGGTTCAGGTAAGTTAGCAATGAGTTGGTAGGCATGACCTCACAAGTATAACATGGTCCTATTAAATAAAGTGCAAACAATTGGAGGTCCAACATCAACACTATAAAACTAAAATAAAAAGTGTATGATTTAAATCTGAGTCTTAAATGTATGACTGAAGATTTAGAGGCAGTTAATAATTTATATAATATTTCAGTTCTTTTGACCTTTATACATCACTTTATATCTTTATACATTACAGTGTCAGTGACAGTGAGAGGTGCAACAGTATTGGAAAAGCATACATAACATCCTTTGATCAAAACATTTACAAAATCTAATACAGAGATTAACTTCACTATAAAAATAAGTAATCAGTGTAGTCAGTGATAGTCAATAAACAAACACAATTCTGCTATGGTAGAGTGACTAGATGATGAGATACCACATTTATTCACACATTCAAAGCGCTTGGTGAGATGAAATGTTTAGAAGGCTGCAAAAATCTTCTCACGACTCATCAGGATGGTCATCTCCATCTTACGAGGCAGTTTTGGATGTCTTAGCATTCTCTAATACTGCCTGGTAATGATGCAGATGGTCCTCCACAGACATCATCAAAACGGCTATCACTACTCAAATACATCCACTGTTCCAATAGTACTAAAAAGTGCAGTAGCGCAGTGAGATTATGTCATGCACACCTCTGAAGAGGTGTCTTAAGCAAAGCACTGTAAGATTAGAAGTGATATTTAATGATTAAGCAGTGTGATGTAAACTCTATGCTCTCAGGGCGCATCTTACCCGGCAGTGCTGGGCTGGTCACTGGTGTTCTAACACTGTCTGGTAATGATGCACACTGGGAGGTCTGTGAGCAGCAAGACAAACAAGGTTTCGCATAAGAAGAGATTATCATTCACTATATATACATGCTTTCAAAACCTGTGACACGACAGCAGGAAACAATCATACCAGTCTCTTCAGTTTTGTTTCTTTTTCATACTTTTTACCCTGTTTGAAAATAACAGCTGACATTTTTGTTGTATAAAAAGTTAGTGGTCCAATATCAAATTTACACTAAGGGCTCAGGGGAGGTTTTTTTTAATGATCTGTGTAACTGTATGTAACTATAAGTAGCAAATTATAAGTGACTAATTTTAAAAGGCAGTTGTCTAGTTTTTTTTAAGGTATTTTTTTAACAGTTCATGCAAGCACTTTCTCTTCAAACAGCAAACTGCATCAAGTTGAGAGTGCAGTTTTTGATGAGGATGATACACTAAAAGAAGACTGCACTGGGTTTCCTGCTGACCCCCACCCATTTAACCTGCTTTTGTCAAAGGTGTCAAATTGACCCACTAGTTTTTCCACCCCGCCCTGTTACGTCAAGGTGCTCGTAGGATGACTGCCACACTGGCTGGTGACAGAGTGCCCCACTCCTCACACACACGCACACACCCCTATTAGCGAGCTCTGTCAACCTCTGATTGGTCCACAGGACCTGCCTGTAATGCTTTATTGTGTTGGTGACACCTGAGATATGTGTGAAAAAAAAGCTTCCCTTTTTACTCTCATGGATGAACAAAGAGGAAGTTGCCACTATCACTGTAAAGATGAATAACTTTGTGAACTGAACAGGCCTGGAGGTAATGAACTGAAAAGAGATTTAGCATTCTAGCTCAACATTAGGCAGCACTACTTTTCTATTCCACCTTTTTATGGAATTTATGTTTTTAGCTTATCATTGATGAACATAGAATGTCGGAACAACATCCGCCCAGCTTGGGCTGGGTGTTACACAAACCAGCTTTTAACAACCATGTCATGCTCAAGGTAATGTTTGCCAAGGGCCTGCTCTTAAACTCTAATGTAACCAAACCTTTCTTTACTTTACCCCAACCCCCCTCTACCAGTCTACTGTTCATGTTTATGCTGTTCATGTTTATTAACCTCTTCTCTCATTCATAGCCACTCCCTTTACACAGCCTGCCTTCAGTTTCTACATCTAATTCTCTTCCTCTCTGTCTTTTTCTTCCCTTCTGCAGTTCCATCACAAACTCCAATTCTTCTCAGAGTTCTTCAATCTGACTGTCCATCTTTATCAAATCCTCTGATTTACGTCTTACCAGGCACGTTTAGATGTTTTTACTCTCTCTAATACTGCCTGGTAATGCCGCCAATCACAAGGAAGTTGATCAACATTCTGACCTCCTTGCTATTAGCCAATATTGGAAACTTTTTTTCTTTCTTACTTTCTTATGTCACATTTTACACAAAACCAATCATTGTAAATTTAAATATAAATCTAATGTAAAAAAAATGATTTTTACAATAAAGTGTGGTTTCATCCAAATGTGTGTGTCTCATTAAATATAAAACCCACCAGGTTCCAACAAAACAATTTAAAGGTCATCTTTCTTTTTCTCTTTCATTACAGTACCTAAAGCTCTACTAAAAATCCAGCCCTTTATTTTTTTATTAGATCCTGAAGTTTTTTAATGATGTCTAATAGTAATAGTTTATGTGTTTTCCTGATGAGCTGATATTACATTCTAAAGGACCTTTATAGTGCAACAGGTAAACTGTGACTAGTTCTAGATACATCTAATGGTTTACTAATGGACTCCAAATGTATTTGGAGGGACCTAATGGTTTCTAATATCACTGAGCCAATTCTTTTCTAGGATGCAAAACTATTTAACCGTAATGGTAATAAAGGTCCTTTTTCATTAGGGAGGTCGAGTAGATAGTAGTTTGTAATGTTACTTGAGAGAATAGATAAGGGGGCTGTCCATAATTAACGCTCGCATTAGCTACATCCAGTAAAGTTAGCTTAAATGTTAGATTAAACTGCCCTTTCTCTACTGCCCAGAGTATGAGATGGCCTTTGAATTAATTATACTATCAGAATATCACATCATGTTCTTGCTGCTTTCAGTTTCGGGCGGTTTGGCCTCGGGCTTCTCTCAGGCACGCAAAAAGAAAACACGGTGAAAGAGGAGAGGCTCCTCCAGTCCACCAGAGGGCAGCACACACAATTTATTCCCACCACAGCCTTTTTCATCACACTTTACTTCCTACTCACGTTTTGCAGCAGCGTTTCAAGATTATTTAGTCGAATTGTGCACCCATTCTTTTTCTTTTCTTTTCTTTTTTACAAGCGGTAATGACAGGAATACCACCAGATTCGTGGCAGCCCCCGACGGTTTCACTGGAGACCAGGTAAGTCAGAACACGTTGCATTTCTGAATGAATGGAGAGAGTCTCCAACCGGGACTGACTCCTTCAGTCTCTTTCAGTATCCTGTAAAAGGCTCAGATTTCTTTTCAGTACTGGTCACTACTAGAAATGAAGGGCCTTAAGTCTTGAACACAATTCAAGAGATTTTGATTTGCTTGTGAATACTCATGTAGTTTTGATAATGGTAAATCTCAAAACCTAGAAAGTAGAAACTTTGTGTGCATTTTAGGCCCTGTATGTATTTACATTCAACTATATATTTAACGATCAAACCGATCATAACAGTTTGGAGTAATCATTTTAAAATGCAGATTTTTGGTTCCTGTTAAGACACATCTGACACTGCAAGGTTACCTGTCTTTTCAGGAATAGTGCATTTTATAACCACTATGTTGAATCCCCCTCTCTCACTCAATAGCATTTTTTCAGGGCTAACTTTAATAGCAACGGAGCTTGCACGAAAAAACAAATGAGCCTTACAGCTACTTCAATTTAAGTGGTGGGACTTCAATATGGAGTTCTACATATTTTACAGAATGATCTGTAGTAAGTCTATAAAACTACACTACAGTGTAATCTGTACAGTACTTAACGCACACAAACGCAACTTAAAATTTTGCTATAATAACTGCTGGAATTAAACAGAACTGTAAAGTGTTAGTATTTTATTTTTATTTTATTTTATTCTGATATTTCTTAATTTTTAAATGTGTACTGTCCACTTTCTGCCGTGGCAAAACAAATGTCCCACTTGTGGGACTAATAAAGGTTTATATTATCTTATCACATCTTAACCTCTTGTTCTAATGATCTTCAGTATGGGAACAATTGTGTTGGAACTTTACTGGAATCATGCACCTAAAACCTGCAAGAACTTCGCAGAACTGGGCAGAAGAGGATATTACAACAACATCAAATTCCATCGCATCATTAAAGACTTCATGGTCCAGGGTGGCGATCCAACAGGAACGGGTAAGTCTGCTCAGTTTCTACAGGATTCCAGATTTTGTGTTATGGACTAAAGGTGACAATGAAATGTCATAGAGCCGGGCGATATGGCCTAAAAATAAAATCTCTGATTTTTTCACAATAAATTCGATTTTTGATTTTAATCGATTTTCCCCTCCCATCCTTAAAAGCAAACTACAGGTGACAAATAAATGGTTCAAAACCAAATTATTTTTTTTTGGGAACCATAATCTCTGTCAAATGTGTTTATAAATACCCCTTTTTTAAAACTGTGTTTCTTGTGTACTTTATTTTTTTATATATATTTTCGTATATTTTAATACCGGGTTGCCATCGTTTCAAATGAAACTCAGTCTCTCAACACTGCTGTTGGCTGCTCAACATCACAGCTTGGCAACCTCTTTTGCTTATATGCTGTGACTGTAACAGGTGCCCTTTTTGAGCAATGGCTGTAAAAGAGTGTTCATTCATAACATGAGTCAAAATCTTTTATATCTGTCCTCAGGCCGTGGAGGGGCATCCATTTATGGAAAACAGTTTGAGGATGAACTTCACCCGGAGCTGAAATTCACAGGTGGGAAAAACTGGGCGCATGATGTCTCTCAGCAGATACCAATATTAGAGAATGTTTCCTACTAAAGGAAATGTGCTGTCTAATCATGCACTACCTGTCCTTTCCTTTTAGTGTTATTATATAGTTATTAATCTTGAGGCTTATTTTTATAATGGAACTACAAAACAATGGCCAGTGATTGTGGTAAAACCACAATGCAAAAACAGTACATAATCTCTCAGGAAATGTGTTTTTTTTTGTGTTTTTACATACATAC
>JBBPDC010000109.1:12422124-12438291 GCA_037974485.1 Hemigrammopetersius urotaenia | reverse complement strand
AGAAAGGAAGGAGAGGAGGGATACCGGTCTGTAGCTGTTGACATCTGAAGGGTCCAGTGATGGTTTCTTCAGAATTGAAGTCACCACAGCAGACTTGAAAGTGGATGGTACATGCCCAGTCGTCAAGGAACCGTTAATTATGTGAGGGATGTGAGGGATGAGATCTGATGATATAATCTGAAAAGTGCTTGATGGGAGAGGGTGACATGAAACGCCATGAACTTGAGAGGAGCACCTCACACTATGAGCACTCAAAAAAGACAGGCTAAATGCAGAAACTAGCAGTACAGTTAAAAAACACAGACTAAAAATATAAGCTAGCTTACCAGAAAGACACAGCAGCAGTTAGATTCAGTAAGCACACTAAGGTCAACAGCACCGAATTTGAATTAATGAATTTATCCGGACTTGGGACCGGCACAAGGAATCACTGGCTTGTGACCTCTTATGGTTGCATTAAAATGCCTATTCTTATGGTGTAAATCCTAAATACGTCCAAATATGCTCCCAAAACAAAGATTAATACATTACCCTGAAAGAAAATGTAAAGGTAAACCCACATTCGTACTGTACAGTTTACACTGAACTGCTGTCTCCTGTAGTGCCAGAATGTATAATAACAATGTTACCCCTGTATAGACTGTACCGTAATTAATGCACACACATTTTCTTTGGTATAGGCAGTTATAAACTGTAATAAATTAATTTAATTTACAGTGATAAAAATACAGGGCTTTAAGAAGAACAAAATGAAAAACATGTGAACTCTCGAGACACTGCACAGGGGACATTCTGGACTGCAGCTGCCAGAGATGCCAGAAATAAATGACATTCATGGATTGACTACTTTCAAACCTCCAGCCTCTGAGTACCAGACCAAAGCACATTTTCTTTGTGTTTTCTGGAGAGTACCAGTTGGTTATATTTTATATGGAAATGTAGCTGAATTTAGATTAATAATTGTGTTATAAAATTAGTAAATTATATTTTTCTTCATAATGTAGCACTAAAATGGCTGAAAAATTATATAATGCCACGAAAAAAGCTGTAACATCTGGGCCTCATCCACAACACTTCCTCATCCCTGTGCTGGTTGTTTATGTTTGGGCATGGCGCTGAGCAGCGGAGATTCCGTTCATGTGCTGATTTCCTTGCTAAGTGCCACACCCAAAAATAAACTCTTTTTTGGCATGCTACTCACAGATGCTCACTTCTGATCTAAGCCTAGCTTCCACCACTCTTTCCCAAAGCTTCATTATATGACTCATTAGCATTATGTGACTCATTAACCAGGACAAGGATGAGGGGGCATGTCGGACGAGGCCCGGACATCACAAAAGCAAAAAAAAATGCTGAGGATATCTGCGGTTTCCATGAAAATGCAGGGACTCGCTACCCGGACAACGACCTCCCGTCGGCTCCCCAGCGAGCCCGGTCCCACCAACCACATACTGGCAATCACCCTCCTCAAACAGGGCCACTCCCAGCCACTCCTTCGCCCAGGTGTTTCAAGCACTGAGGTCCTCCATACCTCTCTTGTTGCTTGGGTCGGTCATTCTGTCATGGCCGGAGGGACTAAACCCCCACGACCATGAACTGCCTCTTGGGAGGAAACAGACAGGAGAGTACGAGTCCATTCTAGAAGGTTTATTCGTGAACAAAACAAAGAAAAACAGGGCACGGTGGCTGTTACTAGGGCTAGACTCGAAAACTGGCTTCAGACAAAAATGAGGACAAATGAGAACAAATGAGGACAATGATCGACAATAACTCGTAACACAAGCGGAACTTAAATACACAGACCGGACTGGGGAAAACACGAGGCACCTGGGGAACGCAAATAGGAAACAGGTGAGGGCAAACACACATAACAAGAACTACACGGAAACCATCAAAATACAAGTCCAACAGACCAAGAACTGAAAAGAAACAAACTGAAAAGCAGCGACCCCTACCGGCCGCTGACCAGACGGTAACAATGCCCTGTTCAATATGTGGTGCAATTTCTGTGATCTGATTCCCCCTGGCTGAAACCCAACAGCATGGTCAAACTATGTGTCTAATTTTTTTATGTGTCTAGACTGCTTATAAAGCCAATGAATGAATGTTAAATGATCCAGTCAGAAAAATAAAAAGAACATAAAAGCCACATTAAGAATGCATGCAGCATTGAGGTTTCCCAAGCATTCCTGCTGTTTCAGTAAAGCTCTGCAGGCCACTCTGTATCCACATAAATCCTTCACTGGATAAAGAACTTGCAAATTCAGTTGTGAGAGCATCTGGTCCAAATTGTACGCTGATATTCAGTATCTAAATACCATTTCTAAACTGTACAGTTAACCTGGACATGACTTTAAAGTAGTACTACGCCCTTGGAAAAGACAAATAAAAAGTTTGTGAAAAAATGTCTATGTGGTTAATTAGGTTAAACGAACTAATACGTTTAATTACTGGACTCAGGCAGTGGTGACAACTAACCTTCACCATAACTAACAACTCACGCAATTATTTCCACCACTGGTCCTATTATAGGCACATTTTGTGAATAGACACAATTTTATTAATATTTAAATTCATTAGTATTTTTAAAATGAAAGGAACATAGGTTAGGTGTATTGTGTTATTTTATTGTCAACATCCATTAGGTGAAAACGCAGGGCCTCAAGCTCTGAGTCATGTCTCTTGAGCCGAGCTGTGCTGTGATGTTTGCAACAATGCTTGACTATATTTTTAAAACTCTTTGAAAAATTATTTTCTCAGTAATAATTGTATATGTTTTTATATACACAAAATTAAGTGTATTGAATGAATGTCAACTCAGAGTAGCAGTAATGTGAGTGTGCAAATAAATGTACTTTTATTTTTTGGATAGAATTATGTGTGCAAAAAACTTTCAGGCTCTTGTTCAGTTGTTATGTCATTCAAATCATTATGAGTTTCGCCGTAAGGAATAATCTGTTCTTAGTTGTTGGGGGCTGACGCAGTTCAGAAATGTACAGACCAGGGGCTGGGGGTTGGAATGTCATGGGTGAACCTTGTAACTGACACCTTCTCTGGGGGAACAGTTATGAGAATCTTGAGCACATGTAATAGGTAAAATTATCTAACATTTTGAAATGTACCACACCCTTTCAAAGCGATTGTACAACAGCACTTATGAAGGTTGCTCAACACATCTACAAATAGCATGACGTGTTGAACAAACTGTGTGAATGTAATGTGCACCGTGGGCTAATTTTATTAGCATTTTTTTGTTTGTTTGTTTGATTTTTAGTTTCCATATAGGGACTGCATGATCTGTGGAAAAAAACAACGGTTTTGAAACACTATTCACTGTGTGAAAATTATTGTTACTGTAAAATCATTATACCAGTGTTTCGATACTGCAAAAATATGCATTTATGTGTGTATGTATATGTATATGTAATCTATGTATATTTATTTCATACATATATTTTAGTATGTACAGGGTGCTACCAAACCCAGTGCTGGCAAAATCAGGTTACACAACAAAACAAACAATACTGATAAACATTAAGGATAATTTTCATCATCTCTTTAAATAACGGTGGCAATAATTCTGGAGGACACTGTTCAAACAGCGTGCATCGTATGTACATACATCCTGTTCAGTTCACTTCATAGAAACGTATTTAAATGCTCCTTTAATAAAAATTCTGTAGCTGTTGTTTACTGAAGATGTAAGATCAGACATCCTTGGATTTAACACTGTAAGTACAGATTTAATTTTCATTAGTTCTTGACTCAACTTATTTATAAGAGTCTTAGCGGCTTAATGCCTGTCCAAAAACAATATTTGAGGCAAAACCAGTCACTTTATAAAAAAATGGGTAAAAACACTGGAGTAGTTGGGCAAATGCCATTTTCCAGGGTCTGTTTGCGCACACTGACTACTAAAGATGAGTTTACCTGTACACACGCGTATATTTTGTACTTCAAACTGCATGGATAGAAGCAAAGTCATTCGCCAGCAAGTTTTTGAAATGTGCAGCTTGAATCAGTAGATGAATCTGTTCAAAATAACTTATTAAACAATGGTCCACACCAAGCAAGGTGTGTACCCTTAAATGCTGATTGCATTTTCTCCAAATAATTTAGACTCATCATTCGGTAAAACCTCACTCCACTCCATAGAGTAGATGTACACCCCTTGAAATACAAGTCCTGCCATGATCTTGGAATTTTGTTAATTCCCTCTGAAGATGCATAAGTGTTGGTGTCTTTCTGGCTGACACTTGTCATCGTTAGCTCCTGTTGCAAGTCCGACTGTCACGCAAGTTTCTTCTCTACAACATTTCGAGTATTCAGCCCTTTTGAATAGGCATCCAGGTGCTTGTTCAGTCTCTCCTAACCTGAGGTTTTTATTATTGGAACTCATTCCTGGCTGGTCTTTCCATGCATTCTTAACAGGCCATTGCAACTGATCCAGTGCCTCAGCACAACTTGCACTCAGTCTACCTCACTTCTCTTTTGTTGCTACACTGCTGCATTTCCTTCTGCTGGTAAGTTGCATTTAATACAATTGTTATGCAAAAGGGGCCTGGCCACCACATTTTTCCCATTAAGAAATTACTAAAAACATTAAAAGCAACCTTAAAAATGTTTTCTAAAGTCAACAGGCTTTAGAAAACATTAACGTTTTAGGCTGTTGGGTGCTACAATTCTGGGTACTAGGTGCTGATGTGCTTAATGAGCAGGTATCTGCAGATGCGTTGGTCATATAGAGCAGATATAAAATATGAATCAGAAATATTGATCACATTGATAAATGTTTTACATCATTGCATGATCTGCATTAAGTAAAGCCAATATCACTCATGTACCACTTACGCAAGACATCTACACATTTCAGCAAGCTTTGACATATCTTCACTGCCACAGTATTTGTTCGTTCAGTGGTCTTCGACAGCACCTAGTGGAAGGAGTTAGATCTCACAGCTTTACCATGTAACACCGAGCAGTTTTAAAAACATTCCCCTAAATGTGTTTTAGCCCTAAACACTAAAGACAGATGTTTTGTCATTGCTGTCTGTATAGACAGACTAAGAAGCCTACAGGATACAATTAGTTAAAGAAGAGAGAGAGCTATCAACTTCAGTTATGCTAATCAGATACTATAGTGACCTTTCAAACTGAAGCAAACTGACAAACTGAAGGATCACCACATGGTCACAGAAAGGGTGCTAAACAGAATGCCGATACACATTAAAGATATAATGTGCTTTTTCACAAACTACAACATATTTGGTCAGTATTGCTTCACATTCAGTCAGTAGAAGTTATACTGACTGAATGTGAACACTGACACTCTACAAACAGTCAGTGAAAAAAATCAGCAATACCATTCACACTTCATGTGGTTGTTTGTGCAATAAATACCTCTCCTTACACCTATGTACCAACATTTATTTGCCACAATAATCTTAATTGTTTCATGACACATATGTACATTTTCAAAAAAGGATAGATATTCAGTTACGATTTAATAATAAGACATCAGTATTTTAATGTAAAGATTTATGATACATACATGTAGTCACGTGTAAGAGCATATGTAACTGAACCTAATAAAGCCAGAATACTAGCAGCAAAGCCAATGAACAAATAAAGGATTTTAGGATTCAAATATACAGTATTCTATAAACCTATGTGATGTCATTGAACATTTTTATGGTTTAAGGCCATTTTTTAACCTGGAACTGGAAGCAGCTATGTGACCTGTGGAAGCATGCGAGAAGTGAGAGAAGGTTAAGAGAAGGTTTCCGAACCACGGTTCCTGTAGGGCCCCTTCTATTTAATGCTTTCTATCTATCTCAAACTCACTAAGGGATTAATATGTTTAAGAAGTTTAAGAAAATAATCAAATGTTTAAATGATGTGATAAAAACACTATATATTAGAATTTCCCTTTTCAAAAATACACAAATAGTGTGGCAGAAAGGCAAGCTTCTTTTTCTGCTAAAAATGGAAGTTTGAGGGCATATGCTCTAGTTCACATGCCTACCAGATGCTCAGCAGAAGAAATTTCCTGTGCGCATCCTGTGACTGCAGTCTTGATTAAAATGTAGCTTAACTGAAGAGGCCACATTTTTTCAAATGGGTCACTCATAGAGCTTGTAAAAATAATTCTAACACACATTAAAACAGATAATTGGCTTCATTACAACAGATGCTTAAAATGATAATCACCTTCAGAAATGTCAATGTCAGATTTTCAGGTTAAACAAGGATCCCTGGGACACAAAGGGCTAAACAAAGGGATATCTGTTAAGGTTTACAGTGTAAGACTTTCAGCTACAGCTGCCTTTCATAGAGCTCAGATAATACTGTATCTGCCCTACAAATATATAGATATCAACTTTAACTACATTTTAATTGAATAAATATGCTGATAAGCAGCATGGTGGTAACAGCAGATTGGGGTGCAATTCCCCACCTGTGTGAGTAGACCATGCTACTGATAAAGGGTCCTGGGGTATAATATATGGTATATTAACCCATATCTGTAAAATAAAGAAACTGCAAGTTACACTAGTGTGTTTCCAAATGGACATTTATATTGAATATGGGTGATGTCAGAATACTATCTGAAAAAATACTGTAAATACTGTAAATGCTGTGTTACTCTTACAGATGTAATACATACAGCATTACATCTGTTTCCAATGTGACTTTTACAATTGCACCCAAGCACAAACATTTCTTACAGTTCCAGTTTTAATATTGACATTACATTTAATCACATTCATTTTATTGTACAAGCCTTCCTCTTCAAAGGTTTATAGAACTGAAAATAACATTCAATATGGGCATGCCTGTTTTGCATTTTAAGGAGGTGGGAAGGGTCAGGACTGCAACTACAACAGACTACTGAAGTGTTCATCTCTTTGTACAGAGACGATGATGCATTGTCCATCTAATGAAATCAATTTTGATGCACTGACTGTTCTTCCTACGATTCAACAGCTGTGGCAAAAGTGGTGTGTTGCGTAAACGAACACAGGAGAAGCTGACCGCCACAGCATACCCATATATATGTTATGTACACACACGGAAATACATACTTACAAGAAAATGTAAATACTGTATACAAAGAAAGCAACTGGAAAAAAGTTTTGAAATTTCAAGACAAAACAGTAACACTTTTTTTTTTCATCAGCGAGGATAGAAACATCAAGTGTAAACCGCCCGAACTGGCGTTTTACGAGTTCATCTCTGTGTGTTACATTCATACAGAGAGTAAGACTGTTCATAGAGCTTCAGGAACAGCAGGCTCTAACAAAGAGTCCAGGCACGCGCCGCTCTCGTTCTCTCTTACTCAGACACGTTTGGCACACATTCACATTAATGTACAGTACGTCACAGTAATTGAGCTCTGCCTAAGCCTTATTAAGACAATATATGAAGCCCAGCCGCCTTATAAGTCATTCAATTTTCACTTAAGTTCCCTTCCAGTCTCTCTTCAGTTGAAAAATTCATCTTGGGTTGGGATGAAAATACAGCTATCTCTTGATGAATGCAAATCCCAAGTATGACATTGCATCAAGGGAGAGGTACATAGTTGTTTTGATGAAAACATCAAACAAGTCAACAAGGAAAGTCGAAACAAAGATTGCAATTAAGTCACTAAATACTTGCAGTTGTAAATGCTAAGTGAACGCTGAACTTTTGACGACTTCTACAGTGGGATCTACAATAATTTTGGATCATTAATGTCCCAATTCCATTTTTCAGTGCAACTAGTCTGGGTCAAATGTGCAACCCAGGACGAACGAGATTCACAGCGAAAAGCTACTTCGGATTGACCCTGATAATGGAGTAAAAGTCATGATAACTATGGAAAAGATTCACAATTAAAAGAGGCCTCAGACGATTAACGTAAACACAGAATTCTAAGATATGTGCTACTGTACCTTAACTTCCCACAAGGTAATAAACAATATATTTCTTTTCAAAGATTGTTTGGCAAAAAGAAATCAGCTATGGCACAATCAGGTTACCTATGATCCCACTTATCTCACAGTTAAAACAAGTACCCCCACCCCCAAACCCGCTTTAGGTACCTACAACATACGAATATCGAGACAAGGCCTGAGAAAGACAGCACGTCTAGTGCTGATCAAGACCTCTTTGAAAGGTGGCGAAATCTGTGCCTCTTGCCACAGATCATCATCCTCTCTCACAACTTAGACAGACTTGTATATGACTCCAATATCTGTTATTGCAAAAATGTTTTTTTCACACCATAATACCAAAAATATAGATGTTAAAACTAGATTGATTCTCTCAAAAAGTGTTGAAAAGTGTCCAAATAGTTTATCATCGCATTCTTATGGTACATTACATGTACTGTAATGTACTTGTGTGAGTGTTACATGTTGTTTTCATTTGGCTTAACCCTCTAACAGCTATACTGTAGTGAGATGCAACACTCTTTATTACATAGAAGGTTGTGTCTAACTAAACTGTGGAAATATGCATTGAGTGGGTATCTAATATATAATTATATTAAAGAACCATTTTGCATACATATTATCAAATTTGCTATTCTGTCTGTGACATAAGAGAAGCAGGATTGTTACTCAGAAGATAATTAATCGTATAGAATTGGTTTTATAGTCCAGTTTTTGGACTGTGATTACATATATGCTAAATATCCTGTTTTGTATTTGGCAAAGAACTTGCACCCAATACAGTATAGCTGCCAGTTCCAGTGTGAAAAGCCAGGTCTACATCCCTGCTCAGCTGAAAATCAAAAAGAATACAGTTATCCACAAATTTCAAATACATGTTTCTGCCTTAACACTTCTATAAGTGAGTGATAAGCACATTACTGGGAATGTATCTATAAAGTCAAAATGATCTATAAATGTTAAAATAATAAAAGAAATAAAAAGTATTGAGCTCTATGAGGTACAGAACTACTACCCACCAATTCTCTACATGAGAACTGCGGTGTATATTCTATTAAAAATCCCTTCTCCTTTTGAACAAGGCTTAATCATGATATAGAAACAACCCATCAACACTTGTCACTATGGAGCTTTTCTCTCCTTTATCAGAATATCTGTCAATCACAGAATTCTAGTTATTATCCACATTAGTCTTTTTCACAGTATAGTGCAAATATATCTGCAAGGCAACACACACAGTAGGCTACCTGCTACTATAGGTGGAACAGACAAATATGAACCCAGACTGGAGTTCTGCGACTGACACCAAAACATCCAAAACTAAACAACAAATTTGAAAAAAAAAACACAAAATCTTGATCTGTCCTTAACTGGGATGTATATATGGGATTTCATTAGGAATTGGTAAACATGCCTAAATCATCAAGGTTGTAGCCCTGAATAGCTAATCATCCTTGTGAAGTTGTAGAATACAGCTGCACTTTATTTTCAGTTAATAGTTAGCCCTCAAATGTCACATTCACGAATGGCACACGATTCAGTTACATATTCAGCTGTTTGGCACAATATGTCACTATAATATTTTAGCATAATACTATAGTAATTTTTTTTTAGCATGGAATTGAAGTTCTAAAAACATTTTATGGTTGGCAAGCTGGATTCCGTGGTCTCCCGTATCACCTATAGTATCTATTTTGATAGTATCATCTAATTAATAAATGTTATCTACTCTTGTTAAGAAAAGTCAAATACCAAAAATAAACAAATCAATAAATATATAAATAATTATAAATTAAACAAATAAATATGACTTGCCACTTAAGGCTCATGGAATGACATTTTTTTTGTCTGATATAAAAAAATAATGAATGTCCTTCCCTCTGCATATGTATGTCTATGATGCTTTATACAGTTTTTCAAAAACATAGATTTACATAAATATACACTCTTGGATTTGCACTTCATTAATTTTTAAAACATATATCCCACACATAAGTGAATATTTGGGGGGTGGGGGGGTGGGGGGGTGCAGTCAGACTGTAACTTATCTGTGTTTCATTTTTTTCATTTATTTTTCCCCCCAAACTTTCCTTGTCTGTTCTGCATACCGTCATTTTTTAGGAATGTTTCCTGTCTGGGTGAAAACGTGCTCTAAAGACCATTTATACACAGGGTGACCCTCAGACAGGTCTTGAGCATTACTGTGTAAAAATGAATTTAGATGCTTAGCACTGATAACCAGAGCTCATCCTAATACTCCACAGCTGAAAAAATACAGCCAAACAGACACAGACCAGTTTGTTACCTAATCTAGATGCAATTTTTAAAGGTTTTTTATTTTTAAACACCCAATCTTTTTGGTAAACATTTAGTTAAAATTCTAAAACTCGGTTTAGAAAGATTACTGTTTGATAATATGTGAATTCCTGAGAACTGGATATTCCTCTATATCAAACTTATATTCGAGTGCCATCTGTTTCCACATACAGTAACTGAATGTAAGAACTGTATGGGTCTATTTAAAAATTCTTTTTAAATCAAAGTGTTAAATGTGACTAACAATATAGCTAACTCTTTAATGACAATGGGAATGAGTGACTTCTGCTCTGCTAATGAAATTTACCAATTCTTAGAATTCTCTTACACTTGTGTAGTTTATAGGCAAGGTTTGGCCATATTTTCGTGTGCAAATCAGGGGACATAGGGCCTATAAACTATCCTGCATAAGTTGATGATTCACTATAATTGGTACAGTGTACTGTACTGTATGGTCCATATTAAAAGTTATTAACGGATTATGGATCTAATCAGTCAGTAGTACCAATCCAGTTTAAACCACCTTTAAAAATTGCATGACTTTGTAATACTTATAGCATATACCCACTTTTGTCTGACTGTATTGACAAGATGTAGTTGGTATGAGTGTAGACGTGCTGCATATGGGTGTGGTTACAGAGAATCCAACACAATTGAGAGGATAACAGTAACACTCCCAGACCACCACCCTCACACCGCTTTCCGCTCTGACCCATAACCCGCTCTCCTTTTCCCTCTGTGTCCATCTTATTTCCTTTCACAGAGGCAGGTCGGTGCTGTTGTGGCGAGTTTTCCGAGAGGTGCCATCGTCACGGGGCAGAGCTTTCTGAAGGTTAGACATGGCTGCTGTCTTCTGCAGGTCAATCACAGCATAGCACTCACCACGCCGTGAGGGTGGCGCTGCTGCGGCAGCAGCCATTCCACGCTTGAGGGGAGGCGGTCTCTGTGGCACCTGAGCCCCACCCACTCCATGTCCTGGACAACTCGAGCCCCCTGCCTCCAGGTCCACCTGGACGTAGTTGAGCTGGCGGGAGGGGAGAGGAGGAGGGTGGCGGCCGTACTGCTCGCAGGAAGGGCCACCAATTGCACCCCGCCCTGCCCGCTGCCGGCGGAAGTCAAAACTGAACACTCGACCGCCCCTATCAGGGTGATGAGGATGGGGAGGGCAAGCATGCCGTAGTTGTGCAGGTTGCAGCTGTGTGGGGAAACAACATTTTATCAATGTGTGTGTAGATATGTGTCTGCATATTATATTACTGAAGAACACTGCTGTTTGTAGACATAAACAGGCCTTAGTCGTTGTACATGTACTGTTATTTAAGTTAGTACAACAGTAATGTAATAACAAACTGACTAACATTTCAGTCTGGGCTGTGTGTAGTAAAGGGAAAATTACTTGGCCCTGATTGATATATTGGTGAGCTGACAATATTGTGGGATATTGATTTCCAAAGGACAAGATCACAGTGGATCTCTCCCCTTGTTTGTTAAGTTAGTCTGATGAGTGTTAACCATTTCTCCAGGAAGCAGTTGGACAGTGAATAATGTTCTTTGCTAAAAACAAACAGCAATTCCATAAAAGTAAACTGTTAAAAAGCAGTTATTACAGGAATGCAGATGTATAAAATGCCAGACTTTCCAGCATGACATTTTTGCTTGATTCAGACACTTATGAGAATAGTTCTGCCTGTCTAAAGGTGTGTCTGTGATAAGTCATCTCTGTTAGCAGATTTGGGTTTGGGTCTAGCTTGGATTTCATACTTAGTACCTTGGGTCAAGTCAAGTCTCCATGGGTCCCAGTCTGGTTCAGGCTTTTAAATGTATACCTGTGCCAGCCTACCGCAGGGCACACACACACCTATGGTCAATTTAGAATCTACAATTCACAGTTGTCTTTGGACTGTGGGAGAAAGCGGAGATCTGGATGAAACCCACACCACCACAAGGAGAATGTGCAAACTACACACACACACAAGGCAAGGACCTGGATTCAAACACCCAACTCTGGAGGTGTGAGGCAACAATGCTGCCCACTGCTCCATGGGGCCTGTATTTAATTATATCTGATATTATTATAAGGTAATTTGTTATCAGAACTCTTCTTAACATCGTATTATTATTGGTCACAAAATGTTCATATTGGTCAGGCCCTAGAAATTAGAGACACTTTATCTTTGTATGAAACAGTTCACAGTAAAAAAAACTATGGCTATACACAGCCCTAAGTGTTATGATAACACAACACATTTCCCAACCTGTTCTGTGTTGACGTAGTTCTGTAGAGCATCACGATGAATCCCGCCACTGCCTCCTTCCTGATGATATCCATTTGGGGTCCCAGGCCCCTCTGAATATTCATACTCATCAAAGTCCTCCTCCTCTTCCTCTTCATACTCATCATCTTCTTCATCTTCATCCTGCTCCTCCTCTTCCTCACGCTGAAGAGCACGGTACTCCCACACAGGTGGAAGTGATGGAAGGTTCTCATAGTTGAGCAGCGCAGAACGGCGGTGACCTCCGATCCCTGTGACCCTTTCACAGCCGTAGCCCTGAGGGGGCAGCGAGGAGGGGTGTGTGTGTGTTAGTGGGAGTGAGTGTGGGTGGGGGTGGGGGTGGCTTTCGCCCGTGGTGCTACTGCTGCTGCTGGAGCCCACAGACTGTGACTGGGACACACTGCTGGGACTGAGCCGCTGTCTGCGTCCCCCTCGCAGTCCGTTAATGTTTTCGTACGTTAGCTGACTGGGCTCCATGCTCGGATGCCGGTGCAGATGATGGTGGTAATGGTGATAGGGGTGTGTGTTGAACACGTGCATTGGCGGAGCCTCCTCCCCCTCTGTCTCAGAGCTGCCATCCGGAGCTCGGAGCGGGTGAAGGTTGTGCCGGTCTCTCTCCATCAGGTGGCGCTGTGCCGGTGTGGGACCCAGCATGAACTTCACCTCCTGAGCTCCAGGCTGCAGGAACACCTGAGGGTCCTTGTGAGAGTCGTCCATTGGACAACAGTGTAGACCGGGCTGACCAGGTACTGGACCCCCACGGCCAGCAGAGACGGAGGAGGCCTCAGGGAAGGGGGTGGGCCGGACCTCCGGCAGGGAGTGGACACAGTGGCGGCTGGACAGGTCACTCTCCATACTCACTGTGTTCACGTAAGTATGTGTCTGCAGTCACAGGAGAAGTGAGCCGTAGTGTTAGTAACTATGAATCATTTATGTATATATGTATCTCCATTTCTGTGCTCGTTTTATTTTTTTTAGTTAGATACTTTAAAACAGTCTCTATTCTTGGCTTAGGCTTTTCTATTAGCCGCTACAATCAATACAGGGTTCAGTGTGCATACTTAAACGCTGCCTAAAAAGATTTCAAATGTGTCTTTAATTCTAGAATAAGTGTTTAACAGAGAGATACATGCAGATCAAGTGTGTTTCTTAATTCTTAAAAAATGAAGCCGGCTTTCTTTCAATATGTGGTGGTGAACCTCTGTGTCAATGTGTGCATACAGTATGTCACTGATGTGTTTTTTCTTCACCTGGTCATCCATCCCCATGAGGGCGTGTCTGTGATCATCAGAGAGTGTGGGCTGTGATGAGTCTGCACTGATAGGGTACCCAGGGTATCCATTAGGAAAAGCCTGCACTGGGAACCCAGGAGCTACAATGGCACAGAAACAAAAAGTTTACTGATTTACAGGTATGTTTGTTCATCTAATTAAATGTAAATATTTCTATTTTAGTGGTTTAGACTTCCTGTGTTCTGACCATTGGTAATACTGATACAGCACTGATAAAAATTCATTAAAAAATCATATACCATGTTTTCACAGATCAAAATATGTTTGAGGTTGTCTTTACAATTGTATTGGTATATTCATGTCTGTATATGAAATATTCACACAAACTTGTTTTTATAAATACCTTCAAATATTGCTTTAATATGAAACATGTCATTATGATTAATATCTTTTTAAACTGTAGGCCCTGTTAATGTGTGTGAGTGTGTGTGTGTTTTATGTTTGTGTGTGTGTCTGTGTGTCTTACTATTGGGTGTTTGTGGAGTTCGAGGCAGGTCCATCTCTGTAGCGTGGCCAGGTCGGGTCATGATCATGGGCTCCTCCACCACATTAATGCTGTTGCACTGCATCAGCTCCTGCAGCAGGTTAAATATCTCCTCCGCACGAGAGCATTTAAATGCAAAGATCCCTGCAAGAGGTTTAAGAAATACAGTTTTCTTTTATCATAAACACACATTCAACAAGAACAACTATATAACGAAAAAACAGAACAACTATATAACTAAAATAATGTTTAAAAACATATTCAAATTAAACAGATCTATGTCAAATAACAAACCAACGCAGAGTGAAAAGGGCCTCAGTACAATCTCACTTGCAGTACAATTATGTTCTCTAGACGTGCGAGTGCCACAATGTTCTGTTCATCACTCTGTTATTATGATCAGCAGAGTAACACGTCCAACAGTATAGTCTCACAGTGACTTGGGAGTTATCATCAAGTTTTCAAACACAGACAAATCAACTGGAAAGAGCTATATAAATGAATAAAATGCATATGCAATGAAGAGCACTGGGGATCAAAATCAACTAATAAATAATAGTCATTCTACAGCCAATTCAGTCCAAAGAAAACTGTCAGAAGTGTGGAAAACAGCACATGCCCAGTAACCTGATCCTGTGAAGAAAAATACATTTTCTTACAGGCTGCAATGAATCAGACTCCATAGTCACTATGAATAACAATGAATCGCTATGAATTTCTGGAACATTCAAATGACCATGGTGAAGTATCAAAATCTTTTTAACAGTTATGTGCAGTGCTGATTCCCCAGCCAGTTGGATGACTGTAAGCATGATAACTTGCTTGCAGTAGTTTTTCTCATTAAACGGATCACTCTATCATTAGCTGATTCAGGATGAGTTTATTAGCAGAACACTGAACTCACCCTGCCCTGTTTGGCAACGTCGGCCACTCTCGAAAGAGAAGAGGTTGGAATCATAACCATAGCGCCGCAGGCAGAGGTATGGCCACCGGATGGCGTCTCGCTTGCGTGTGTGCAGAATGAGCTCTGTTTGGGTGAGCTCCATCGTCCCCGATCCCAGCTCATTTCCTTCATCATCTACGTTTGTCACCTGCACATAATGACAGTTTATACAGATTCATTTAGCTTATTATGAAGTAACTGCTATCATGTTTTAAGTCTGTTTGTCATCCGTAAACACATCACACCACAGCACACAGTGTGAACAGCACAAAAATGTTCTGTGCATTTAACCCATTCACCAAGTGAAGCAGTGGGGAGCCAGGAACACAGCGACCGGTGAGCAGGGTGCAGGGACAGTACCGTCCTCAAGGGTACCTCAATGTGTCACTGGCAGTCCTAGGATTTGAACTCACGACCTTCTGATCACAAATCCCTAACCACCAGGCCACCAAAAATTGCTCTAAACACAGACTTAAAATTGTGATCTTCTGGTTCAGAGGTCAATGCTTTAACCACCAGTGACTTTCATGGTTACTACAATGAAACTATTGTGCAAGTTATGAGTAAGGAATTAATTTTTGGAACAACTGATATGTTTAAAGGGTTGAAATAAATAAAACACTACAAACTTTATAGTCCCTGCTTGCCAATACTAACATTAAATGTAAAAAAAATGTTTGCACAGAAAAACTTTACTAACAGTTCCCTTCTAGCATAGCTATCATTTTTTGCAACAGAATCTAAATTTAAACTGCATTCTAAGTTGATTTGAACTAGGGCTGGGCGATTAATCGAAAAGTAATTGAAATCAACATTCAGAACCTATAATCGAGCAAATTTTTCCAGGCCGATTATTTTGATTACTTTCCCTTTAAAAACACTACCGCGTGTGGAGTCACGTGACCCCGCTCCGTTATGTTACGTT
>JBBPDC010000109.1:12400031-12412427 GCA_037974485.1 Hemigrammopetersius urotaenia | reverse complement strand
GTGCTGCTCGCGTCCAGAGCAGAACTGTCCTTTCAGATCAAATTTGTTTTGCAACGAATATCTTATCATACTTTAGTTCTTTAATTCATTACTACTGTGGAACAAGTGGCATCATGTCTAGCTTTTGAGGTGCTTTTGGTCTACTTCTCTGTGTCAGGCAGCTCCTATTTAAGTGATTTCTTGATTGAAACAGTTGTGGCAATAGGCCTGGAAATTGAACTCAGGTGTGATAAACCACAGTTAAGTTGTTTTTTAACAAGGGGGGCAATCACTTTTTCACACAGGGCCAAGTAGATTTGGAGTTTTTTTTCTCCCTTAATAACGTAAACCTTTTTTGCAGAAGGACTTGAGACAACATTTCAACAAGGTAATATATTTTTACTTTTTGTGTGTACAGGATTTGGTTGATGTACAGCTATTCGGATTTTAATTAATTTCTTATTTGTTCTGAAATAAAAACTAGAAATCACATGCTTTTAGTCAAACTGAATCATGTTAAATATGACAAAGGCAATGAACTAACAAAGTAAAGAAAGTAATTTTGCTTACAGACTGAATTTGACCAGTGGAAACCTGAACTAGGTTTCCAGTTTGGTCTTTTTGTACATTTTTGGAAAGGTAGTTCTACCTGAATAATTTTTTTTACTGAAGTAATCATTATTTTACCTGAGTATTGATTTGGGTGCTCTGCCTGCCTCTGGTGGCTGTGCAGCAATAAAGATTGTAGTTAATTTCTTATTCGTTTTGAAATAAAAAGGGCTTAGAAATAGCATGATTTTGAAAATCAGCTCCTTTAAAGTACTGTATATGTTAGCAGCCTTGTCTTAATCATGACATTTGGTAAATAAATGCAGTTACTTTCTTGTTTACTTTATTTAAGCATCACAGTACAAGCCTGGAGTTGTTCGATTAACTGTCTTGCTTCTTAGCACTATTCGGTATGTTCTCACTCAAACACAAATATCCACAGCTGCATAAAAAATGTGTAGTCAATCATGCAAAAGCTTATATGTTTCTCTGCTAAATGTATTAGCATTAACTGCTTAGCTAACAAATAAACAAACAGTAGACACTACCCTCTGAATGTGTTAAAGCTTTAGTTAAAATACAGTTCTCAGTTGATGTGTTTCCTGATTTGTTATTTTCTTTTTATATTTTTTTGCCTCAGTCCACGTTTTGTGCAATCCTGTAAATGTGATCATGTTAAATAATCGCTATTAGGTGTATAATTATTATGACAGGCCTACATTGCGGAAAACCGAATTTTCCAACCTGCAGTATGTAAATGCTGCTAAACTGAAATATACTGTTCATTGCTCACTTAGGATGGTCCATGTATGTCAGTTAAACTGCAGAATCAGCCAATTTGAATTCATTGTTTGAATGTATAGCCTACAGCAGTTTTAGTCCACTACTTTTGACAGAGGGAAAATAAAGGGCAGCTAAATAGAACATAAGTCACTTACATATATATCTCAAAAAAGCACAATTGGACACTACATTGAACACTTGTATGGTTTTATGTACCACAAACTGGTCCTCGTCTTAGTTTCCCTATTTGGATTGTATAGAATGGGAAGTGAAAATAAATCTGAAGTACTAAGGGAACATCTACATAATAATACTTATCTAAATTGTTCTCTAATCTAAATTGTCTTAGTTTCAAGAGACGGAAATAAAAAAAAAAAAGAAGTAAAAGTCGCAGAAGCTGCATGAACAAGCTTTGAAATGTAACATTCATTTTGTGTGAAGTACAGATAATAGGTTTTATTCAGTATTTTTTCGGTTAACCACAAGGGGACGTTATTTGCCTTCAAGTATCGTTTGTGTCTTCCCAGCCAGAAAGGACACTGGAGCAGTCACTTACGAATGCATGCATGAGTGCGAAATGTATTACCAAAGATAAATGTTATTTAGTGCTATATTATAATTTTACCAAAAAATAAACTGGTACATGACTACAGCATCCAAAAGTTTAACAACTTTAGTTGGTTTTTCAACTTGCAAGGTTTACAAACATTGGACTAATTCTATAGTGTTCAAATTACATGATAGGCTACAAGTACCATAAACACTCGAATGCAACCTGTGTCGCACAACTGTGCTTGAGGAAAAGGCTGGTGCAACTTGGTTGATATTGCACACACAGTGCAGTGAAAACTGCAAACAACTGACTACAACGTATGTGAGTGCCTTGACCTGACAGGTTATTTAGATACAAATACATAAAAGTTTTTTTAATACATCGCACACACATAAAGGTCTTTTCAGGAATGCAACTGTGAGTTTTTTTGTATCTGCAAAGGGTTAACCTCTCTTAATATTGTAACATTGTACACCTCTGAAAGGTTTATTTGACAGCTATTCATCCAACAGAATTCTGATGTACCAACTACTGACTGCTACTAAATGGTATAACTGTGGTTCTTCAGAGGAAAAAGATGATCCCTGTCTTCATGCTAAATGAATATCGCCGTTAACCCCCCCCCCCCCCCCTTACTGTGTATGTACGTTTTACATTGTGTATTGCATTTACATTGTGTATGTACATTTTAGGAGAATTACTATATTTACTCTTACAGCATTTAACTGATTTCATTCACACACTACAATAAATTCAATAATATAATACAATACCATACGATAATGGTATTCGTACGATAATAAAAATAATAATAGTTAATGCAAAACAGTCTTGATAATAACTTGCTTTCTACTCTATCATCTATTACGAATTAGCCTGCTTATGTGTGCATACACACCCCTGTGGTCAAGTATAGTAATGACATTCCGCCGATCTGTAAAACATACTCCGCAGTGAGGAGAGTCTGAGAGATGTGCAGCTGTGCGCCGCATTCTTTACTAATCAGCGGAACTGCACACCTGAGTGAAAAGCGCTTTAACACAAACGCAGCTGCGGCTCTACAGTGGCAGTAAAGATTGTACATGAACTTTCTGCAGTCGTTGTCACGTCGAGCACGTCGTCACACACGAGACAGGAGAACTCTCTAGTGGTTACGAAACTCGACGGTTATGGCGCCTCATTCCGTTAATTCCTACACGCCCACTGCTGTGTTATCTAAAAACTCAGGAGGACACCAACGTCACTGCAGTCGGGAAGACACCCAAACCTTCTGCTGGGGATTTGAATTTGTCACTTAAAGGTAAGACGACGAATAATTGCATGGAAAGCTGTAAAATAAGCTCTATTTGTATTACGAGTGTGAATTAATGCTGCTGTTCGTGTGGGCTAACCGGTTGCTAGCTAACCTCAGCGTAACCTCAGTGTCCTAACGACAAGGAAGCTCCGCAGCACCAAACGTGATGTAAGAGTGGCTCTGCAAAGGTTAAACACGAAAAGTTCTTCAATTTCAATTACTGCGGCGTTATAATCATCGAAGAAACTGTTTCTTAAGAGCTTTCCCATTTATTTTATATTAATATGTTAATTATCTACGTTGTGTTTCAGTCAGCGCAGCAAAACTTCCCTTATTTCTGTGACTTTCTGCAATTGCAATACATGTTTAGCCAAACAGTGTTTGCAAATGATTTCCAATGGTGTTTTTAATGAACAATTGGATGTTTTATAAACAAAACATCACCTTATTGCTTAAAATTAAATTATGGAATAAAGCTATGTTACATAAACAATAACTCCACCGCCATAAACATAGACGAACATGTTTCTTAAGAGCTTTAGCTACTGATAAACGTGTCCTCATACATTTCTGCATTTAATATTCCCACTTCTCATGAACAATTTTAATGCAAATTGACTTTGTTGACAGGTCACAATTTGTTGGCAATTTTCCTTAAACTGGTTTAGATAAGGATTTGGGTTGGGCTAGGGGAGTTGGCAAAAGGCAGCAGCTACACACAGCAAAAACAGCCCAGTTAAAGGGGAAACTATTCTGTGAGTAATTCAGATCTAGGCCCTGTTGTGGTTGTGGTGAGGTGTGCTGTTTTGCTCTGCATGTATCTCTCCACCATGAGTAGATTTAATAAAGTAATATACTTGATGTTTTTCCAAAATTGTAAATTTCACATTAGTCCACTCAGAATTACTTAAGCATTAAATTGTGTATGAAATATAAATATCTGAATTCATTGTGAATTCTGAATAATGTGCCATGCATGAAACTTTCCCAACTTTCCAATAGCATTCCAGCCACCTCATGCTGTGGACATATGAATGGTTCTTGATCCCAGTGATTTGACAAACTCTAACAAATTCTAACAAAACTGCCCAGCTTGACAAGGAGCCATAGAAAAAGATGAGTAAGATATGGAACAAAAATGTACATGAACAGCAGTCACTACAAAGAAATGGTTGTCTCATTCAATTGTTCCATTTCAGTTTAATCTCAGTCAGCTGGAATGTGGCAGATGTTATATCTCACACAGCCTGTGCAATAAAAGTTCTTTCTCTGTAGCCTTTGTTGCCTTTCTGACTGTGACCACCTTATTTAACATTTGTTTAGAAAGACTTTGGCTGGATAATGTGTTTGATGGTGATGTTTGTGTATAGCAGATAAGCAGGAGCAGATTTCATGCCTCAAGCTACTATTTACAAATAGTTTTTTTTCCCCTTCAAGTATCACCACTACGTTGAACTCCAGGACTAACACTTGGAATATTTCTGGGCCTTTCTCTCTTGTAGACATGTGGCTTCCGTTGTTGGGTTTTACTGCCTTACCACATGTTGGTGGGATCTATGGAGGATACATCACAAGAAAAGAGGTGAAGACTTGGTATACTACGCTTAACAAGCCATCATGGAGGCCACCTAATGCTGCTTTTCCAGTAGTATGGACAACTCTCTACACTGGCATGGGGTCAGTACTTGCCATTGTGAACTCCATTGTTTCTAGTTTGTGCCAATCCACCACAACTGATTAAACTGTTTCAGTGAATTTTGAACTAGTTTGAAAGTGAAAGTGAAAAAGTGAAAGTGAAAGTTTGATGTTTGTGTGAAACACTTAATCAAGAATCAATTTAAAAATTAAATGTGCCTAAACCAATCATGTAAAATGACTAAGCAGAAGATATAAAAACAAAACTGAAATGCTTATGTATGCATATATTTGTAGCATTTCATGTTATGGTATAGAAACAAGCAATTACAGCCTGGGATTCCCTAAAAATCCAAAGTTAGACCAAATCGTTCTTGTGACCTTGCTTAACACTCCCTTCTATTTAAATATGCTTTTTCGAAAACTGTTTTAGGTATGGCTCATACCTGGTGTGGAAAGAGCTTGGGGGGTTCACAGAGGATGCTATGGTCCCCCTGGGACTCTATGGCCTGCAGCTAGCATTGAATTGGGCATGGACCCCCATCTTTTTTGGGGCACACAAGATCAAACTGGTAAGTCTATAGTTTTGATATGAAACTTTCTAGTAACCAACTTATCATTATAGTGGTAATTATGGATGCACCGAGTATTCAGCCACCAACAATTTTTTTTTACGTGACCGAAACAATAATGGAGCAGTCAACAACTGCAACCTGCACGAGCCAGATTGGATTAGAGTTAACATGTCTGCCATGTGGGCGTATTTCGATATATCGAAAAAAGACACGTGTAAAGCCGCTTGTAAATTTCTAGTGGGGGTGCATCCACTTTCTCAATGTCGGGATTAATTTATCATATAAAATCAAAACATCCCGTTCGAGCACAGAAGAGGCAAGACCCTTTGAAAAGGCAAGAAAGTTTTCCAGTGATTCCAGTTAATATATATGTGCTGTGCCACTCTTTGTTTTAACACCCTATTTTGTTACAGGCCTACAGAGAATGCTGTTATATCTTTCAACAGTTTTTAAAGCACTTGTTCTGAATGCACTGTGTTCATGCACTTCCTTCAGAATATTAAAATGCACTTGAATTCACTTGTTTTATGAGAAAAGATACTTGTAGAACTTGTATAATATTTCAGCTATCTTGCTTTTAGGCTATTCATGAGTAGGGCCAAGTAAAATAGTTTATTTAAAATTATATTGTGCATTGTTTGGATACTAAATATTTTTTATGGTTTTGTAACAATTTATTCTTCGAACCATGAATATTAATTTATGCATTTGCAAGTACACACAGTCCCAGCCATAACGGCAACATTACAAACAATTGGTATAATAATTTATTTCAGTGTTTCCTCATTTTCAGTTTCAGCCAAAGAAAAAAAAAATCAATTCGCTGCATCCCTAGTGGTAATATTATGGTATAACAGTATATTTGCACACTGTGCTGTACTTCAATGAGTTTAATGAATCTATACCCTATATTTGGGAGCTGCACTGCATTCTATATTGAAACCTACAAAGTAAAACATTATAAATCAATTCAGAAGAAGCCAGGTGATATGCTTTCTGATGCTGTACCTTTCCACACTCTTCTTCCTACAGGCCCTGATAGAGCTGGTTGTTCTCACAGGTACAGTAGCAGGCACCATGGTGTCCTGGTACCCAGTGAGCCGCACTGCTACTCTACTCATGGGTCCATATCTGGCTTGGCTCTTCTTGGCCACCTCCCTCAACTACTGTGTCTGGAGGGACAACCCTGAGACTAAAGAAGACTAGACTGAACAAAAAAGAAAACAACACACAAAGAGCATGCTATAATCTTCCACATACTAATTCCAATATCACAAGTCTGCCTTTAACCATATAAGTGCTATGTGATTTTTAATTGTTTGGTAAGTGATTTTTCTTAGGTGTGAAAATTAGCAGTTTTGCACTACAATATTGTTTGCTTCTGTGCTCATTTTGTAAAAAACTATTTTAATGACACTTGTGATTTATTTTTTCCAATAAAGAAAAAAATAGTAGGGTGTCTGCTCTTTTATTCTCGGCCATCTCCATCCATCCAGTTATTAAATGCATACAAAGTTACATCACTGTGTGAGGGTGTGTACCAAAACAGGATACTGGATTACCACATACTGGATTTTCCTAATGGCCAAAATGTATTACTGTGACGGTGTGAGCTTGTCAGGTAGACCATTGTTGCAACTGTTATTAATACTAATCATAGTTAATGTAGTTAATTATAGCGCTATAGTTAATGAGCTGTAGATTTCCACACAAACATCTGGGTATGTTTTCAAAATGTGGCTTTAATAGTTCACAAAACAAACAAGGATATTAAATATTCTATACAATTATGCTACTACAATGCATGTGGGGCATGCAGCTGGCTAGCAGTAACATTGGCAATATGCAGCAAACATGATGTATTAAAATAATGACGGCATAGAGTTTACAGTGTAAAATTACTGCTTTTCTTGCTTCTCAGGAGGTACATCTTCAGGTTTAGAGGAGAACCGGTCCATCAGTGTCTTCCACAATCCCTTCTTTTCCTCATCCGTCTGTTGCATAGTTCCTACAAGTGAATGACACAAACAAACGCTTGGGTCTGTTACATGAACAACCTTGTACAATCACGCAAATGAATTTTAAGCTCACTATAATAAAATCTAAGTATGTATGTATATACAATAGTTTGCATATGTATACTGTATATAGTAAATTAGTGTGGTCACCAATGCTGTGCTCAGAAAAGCATTATTTCCCTCTCACTTATCCAACAAGAAGGAAAATTGGTATTTTCATTCCTTTTTAAAGATCTATATGCATGAAGGCTTTTTTAATAGCCATTTGTGGTTGTGGTGCACTTCAGAATTACAAAAATGTTCCAAATGAGTGCATGCACAAAAAGTTCCAAAATAACTAACCTGTGTTAACAAGAATTTGTAAACATCTGTGCAGACCAAAACTGATTTGTAAAGTCTCACCTGTTGCTAATAACATCCGACACTCTTCCACTGTCACACCAGTAAAACTTGTGTCTTTTGCTCGTGGAAACTGGAAAGATTTCAAGCAGTTATTCAATTAACAAACTTATCTACAATCTATATCTAAATAAAAAAATTTTTTATATATCATGCAATGTAATAATTCATCAAATAACAGACATGCCATACTAACAACCAAATTACTGCAAACTATTCTGAACAAATAGTCTTATTTTGGTTGCTGAATCTAGATTCAAGATTAAAGATTTTTATTTGTCATTTGTGCATGAGACCAGCAGTCCATGCACATTGGAATTCTTGTGCAAAGCTCTCCGAGTCAGGTTACATTTTTTGATGGGTAGAAAAGACAAGAAAAATAAAATAGAATAGAGCAGTCTACTAGTAGTATATAAAATATAAAGATATATAAAGATAGAAGTATCACTGTAAGGGTTTTTTTACTGAAGAGGGTTATCTACAAAGGATTTTTAAAAAAAAATACAAGTACTTGCACATTATAGTATTGCACATTTTAAATATTTAATCTAAAGGAATACTTCACAGTAGTTTATCTTCTCTGGGTGAGGTTTCTTGGCACAGAGCTTAAAATATTATTTTCAAACACTTTTCGACAGCGGACATGCCTCCTATAAGTCTGTAACCTGTCTCACATCAAAAACTCACCTTCTCTTTGTAGACGTTGCTGTTGATGCGAGCCAAACTTTCATACATTTGGTCACATTTTTCTGGGTCAGAGATCTGTATTAAGAACAAATTTTACATAATGTCATATTTGCATATATGCTGGCTTTCACTGAGGTTTAAGGTAAGAGTAGGGATCCCCTGATTTTCAAGTCAAGTAGCTTTGTCATTTCAACCATATACACACAATACGCTGTGCAGCGAAACAATGTGCCCCCATGACCATGGTGCAACAGAACAGAAAAGAACTGATCATCACAAGACCACGAGTACAGACAGTACGAAAGAGAGCGCAAGAAAAACCCAAGAGCAACAAAACAGACGGATCTGACAATATTTAGTGCGGTCAGCAATGACTACAGTACACGTCTGGATGAATACTGTATTATCACATACTTAATTCTAGCAGCAGAGAGCTGCATGAGCAAAAATGCAGGACAGAAGTAGTGTGCAAAAATGCAAAGGTAGACAAAAATAAATATAATTTTGCTAATCATTTTCACCTGGGGAAACAAAACTATATATAGAAAACTTCAATCATCCTCCACAGGCTACCAGTCCAGGTGTTCTCTGGCATAGGCTAATGTGTAGTCCTGCAGATCCACTTCAGCTTCAAAGGGAAACCTCATATACTTACAGCAATATGAAGTGAAGGACAAACTGTCTTCATTTAGGAAAGAAGCTCTGGGGTTTTTTTTATAAGCTGTCCACAGCCACAACAAACATTTTGAGCAAAATATATTTTTGTATACACTATATGGTCAAAAGTATTGGGACGTCTGACCATTACATCAACAATGGAATTGCATTCAAATACGCAGACATTAATATGGAGCTGGTCCTTCTCAACAGCTATAACGACTTAATCTCTTCTTGGAAGGGTTTCCTCCGGATTTTAGAATGTTTCTGTGGGAATGTGTGCCCATTTATTCTGTCGAGCATTAATGAGGTCTGGCTCGCAATCCAGTTCATCCCAAACGTGTTGGACGGGGTTGAGGTCAGAGCTCTGTGCGGGCCAATCAAATTATTCTACATCGACCTCATCCAACCATGTCTTTACCTTGCTTGTGCACTGGGGCAGTCTTGCTAAAATAGAAAAGGGCCTTCTCCAAACTATGTCCACGAAGTTGGAAGCATGGCGTTGTCCAAAATATCTTGGTATGCTGATGCATTAAGATTGCCCTTCACTGGAAGTAAGGAGTCTAGTTCGAACACAGAATTAAGGGGTGTCCCCATACTTTTGTCCACACAGTGTAAGTGAAAATGTCTTCAGATGCTGCCAGAGGTGACCGTAACTGCAGCGCGTTATTAATTGTGCTCAGGTTAGGTTTCGTTTGCTTACCTGAGTATTTTCACCCTCTCGGAATGCACTAGCCACCCTCTGCCGTAAAAACATGCCAAGGTCTCGTCCTTTTTTGGTCTCGTCTTTTGGCCATTCCTCACATAACTTTAGGAAGCGACGGTACCTGGTGGCAGCCATGTTCAGTCTGGTGGAGGGAGGGAGGTGTGGAGTAAGGAAAGAGTAGAGGGACAAAACAGATCTGATTTAACGTTACAGGCATTGTCTCGATTTGAGCCACCCGACTTCCCGTAGAAGAAGCACCCCCTCACGTGGTTCTCTCTGTGTATGGGGTTTTTAACGCTTCTACCGTCTCGGGACACACTGTTCGTTTACGGTTACATTACGAAAGAAGCTGATTTACAATGAGTGGAACAGGAAAGAAACCAGAAACAGGATCTTCTGGTGCTACGGGCTGGGTTAGCTCCGTGTACAGGTTCGCCACGGACAGAAACGACTTCAGAAGGTGAGTGAGCTAAATGCTAACGATCTGGACAGCCACACGTGGACAAAAGTATTGGGACACAACTGTTTTCTAGGGTTTGTGGGCCCCTTGCCCCAGTGAAGGGCAATCTCAATGCTTCAGCATTCCAAGACATTTTGGGCAACGTTTTGCTTCCCATTGTGTGGAACGCAGTTTGAGGAAGGCCCTTTTCTATTCCAGCGTGACTGTGCCCCAGTGCACAAAGCAAGGTCCATAAAGACATGGTTGGATGTGGATGAACCTGACTGGCCCATTAGAGCCCTGACCTCAACCCATCCAACACCTATGGGATGAACTGGAACGGAACGGAGACTGCGAGACAGGCCTTCTCATCCAACATCAGTGCTTGACCTCATAAGTGCTCTACAGCAGGGGTGTCAAACTCCGGTCCTGGGGGGCCGTGTCCAGCACAGTTTGATGGTTCTAAGGTGGAATTACGTCGCTTCCTATATTAGTACATGGGGATGAGCCTTTAAGTCTATAGTTAGATCCACGAGTAGTCTATGTCCTATGAGAAATATAATTAACTGCAGCCTGTAGAGAGAACCTTGGTGTTTACTGCCAAATGAGGATGTCCTTCACTAGGAGTCAGGCCTCACCCGGCCTCTAAAACCCAAACAATACAGTCTAGTCAGTCATTTTCTCTTGGCTTGATGTAAACCACTAATACCAGTCAGGTAA
Organism: Hemigrammopetersius urotaenia; assembly: GCA_037974485.1. Lineage (NCBI taxonomy): Eukaryota > Metazoa > Chordata > Actinopteri > Characiformes > Alestidae > Hemigrammopetersius > Hemigrammopetersius urotaenia. The sequence continues at coordinate 12,401,433 of JBBPDC010000109.1, read as the reverse complement.
AAAATGTCAAAGCCTAAACAATTTTTCCATAGGCACTGTATCTCTTTCTGCAATAATTCCACATCACAATTACACTATTCCTTTGGCAGACACTTTTATCCAAAGTAAAGTGTGAGGACCAGAATTGAGTGCTAAATCCTATGTGGGAGTAGTGCAAGAAGGTAGATCAGAAGAGATGCTCTCTGAATCGAAAGAGAGGGTTTTCTTTTGCTGCTCTGGTTGTCTATTCCACCAGCAGGGAACCACAAACGAGAAGGGTTTGCCTTGTTTGTAGGGATGTCCGAGCCAGACAGTGTTCCCTGGAGGGGAAAGGGAGCGAGTAGGAATGATGGGATTAAGCTGGGTGCAGACCCATGTCTTTAGGCTCAGTGCTTAAGAATACATGCTTAACATCCTTCCCTTCTCTTTGTCTAGGAATCTTCTTGTGAATCTAGGCTTGTTTGCAGCAGGAGTTTGGGTAGCAAGGAACCTGTCAGACTTTGACCTGATGTCTCCTCAACCAGTCACATAATGCCAGCTGAATCTTGGGGTTTTACAGGTAAAGTTACTACTGTTAGATAACAGTATATTGTTAATCATGATTCATTTTTCATACAACATACCAATTAAATGTAATCCCTGGCCAAAGCTTCTGTTTAAAGTATGTTTTTATTTCTGAAAAACAGTTCAGGCACTCTGGAGCTATGTTTAACTGTGGATTGCTCCATATTTACATTTTTAATGGTATCACATTCTAAATATTGTAAATTCTTTTTTTAATCCCCAGGATAAGACATTTCTTCTGAGTAAGAAGGAAGTTTTGCATCATGGGGACCGATGGGCATAGACCAGTGGACATGGAATGGAAAATAAGTTATGAAGGACTAATAGTTCTGATTCACATTTTTATATATTGAATAAACACTCAAACAACTGATACATGTCAAACTTTTATTTAGTATAAGTCAGGTTTGTTTGCACACTATGGCATAAGATTAAGCAGGCTTTTTTTTCATACACCTGGAAGAAGTGAAAATAGAAGAAAGATATTTTCTCAATATGCACGTCTATAATCTTTAAGGCACTGCCTTCGGCAAATCAGTGTTTGAAGTACTTGCTGTACCTTTCTGTGAAGTTAAAAGCTGGATCCATGTGTCTTTTTCCAGCCTGAAAACAAATACATAATTTGAAATTAACACTAAAATGAACACGTATGGCCCAAGCAGGGCACTGTTCAAATATTCAAATTAGAGGTGGGCATAGATACATTTTTTTAATCTAGATTAATCTCATTGTAACCCCCCCCATGCCCCCAATGCCTGTTTTTATAGTGTAAACCATAAATGTGCCTCCAAATGTTCTCCCAGATCACTTTAATTTAATTTGGAACTCAGTTTAATACATTACCCTTAAAGAAAATGTA
>JBBPDC010000109.1:12381674-12395597 GCA_037974485.1 Hemigrammopetersius urotaenia | reverse complement strand
ATGATATCTTGTATGAAATGTTTGGATATATAATTTAAAAATAGTAGAATAATGACTATATATTTAGGGTGGCTTGGAATCATTGGGGGGGTGGCTTCAGACCTTCGGCAGAATTGATATATATATATAAACAATCATTAGTATACACACACATCTACCTCTTGTTGCCGAACTTCAGCAGATGTGAGTGAGTGCAGTAAGCATTTCTTCTTCACTTCAGGAAGATCCTGCCACAAAGCATAGGTTGCCACATGTATCCCTGGAGGGCTCTGTACAGAAACTGGGCTCCTCACAGTAGGAGAGCGTGGGTCAGCAGGAGACCGTGCCACCACAAGGTTTGCCAGCCTTTTGTGCCGCACCCTCTGAAGGTCTGCCTTCACACATTTCATCCAGTACTCCTGATACAGAGGCACAGCTGCAGGGAGGAAACGTGAGTTTATGCAGACTCCATCTAGAATACTATATTCAACAATTATATTTGAAATACATAATCTAAATCTGAACTTACAATTCTGAATGTATTTTGATTCAAACTTCAGCTGAAAGGTCTCTTCTTCTGGCGTTTCCTTCTGAACATCGTTATTGCACCTAAGTACACAGATTTTCCATCAACCTGCACTGTAAAGTTAGTCATGTTGACTGAAGTGAGAAGCTGTTGTTTCATGGATTCCTTTCCTTCAAGATCCAATAGATAGAACCTGGGTCAAGCCCACATACTTCAGCTCCTTAGAAAGGCATCAAAAGCACTTTGATTTCTACCAACTTGCATAAGAACGAGCTTTACAAGTTACTGACAGGTTTACAGTATGATTGCTGATTTGATATAGGAGATAAAGCATAAGTGATGATCAAATTCAGCCAGTTAGAAAGTTAAAGTGGTGCAGACATGCAGACAGTGGTTGCTAAAATTGTCATGGTGGTGGCACATTCCACAGCTCAAGCTCAGGCCTCTCAACACACTGCCTTTTCACTCATGAGCATAACTGAATTTTTTTACCCTGTGATTTTTGTCACTTTTAGATAATATCAAAAAATATTAGATGTCTTCCAGGGAGATGACCCAGGAGCCTTGTTCATTCATATTCATCCATCCATCCATTATCTACCCCTTATTCCTGCATCATTCATATTCATGTATATATAAAATGAACGGAAAATAAAGTAAAGTAGCGTGAACACACCACAGCACACAGTGTGAAATTCTCTGTCTGGATTTAACCCATTCCCCAAATGAAGGAGGGGAATGTCAGCAACGCAGCACGCAGAGAGCAGTGTGCGGAGAGGATACCTTGCTCAAGGGTACCTCAGTGGCGCCAGATCGCAGAAACAACCCCCTAACCACTAGGCCACCAGCTGCCCGTATAAATATAAAACACACAAATATACATGCAGTTGAAGGAAGTAGCTGTTAGGTCCGTAAAGCTAGCGCTATTCACCAAAATAACTTAAGACACTTCCGTTCCCCTACCGAGTGCCTTCACTGTCATGGGCAGGAAAAGCTGGCTGTCTGGGCAAGGCCTTCTGGTCCTCTGTGGAGAAGAGAGGCGCAGTGTGGAGGTAAATACCCTGAAGACTCCACGTGTCTGAGTTCGCCACAGACCGAAGAGCATCAGCAATCCCACCAAAGGCCCTAAAACATGAAAAGAACCAAATCAAACCAAAACACATGGCTTTAAAAGTATGCCACTGGTATTGAAGGTCATTACCAAAAGATATCTTGGAAAGTAAATGGAGCACAATCTGTAAAACTCTACCCAAAGGTTCTTTCTGCCGACTGGCAGGCCTCCACGTCTGTTTTATCACAGCATTCATCCATCTTAGACGGTTCACAAATTACAGGATCGTTTTGAGCCTAGAACAGACAGTTAAGCTCAATTAACAGTTAATACACAACCACACTCATAAGTGAGCATTTCTGCAAATGTGTACCTCTTTCAAAACCTCCGTTATCTTTACAAATGATTGATCGTGAGCAATCACATCTGTCTACTCATGCATTACTGGTCTAAACAAGCTCGTTTACTAGGTCTGTCAACAATTGTGCAGTTTAACTCGCCTTATCAGTTTTCAAGCGTGTTCTCGTGATGTGGCTGCAGTAAGAGGACCTACCATTGAGTTCTGGCGTCGAACCGCTGGCCTCCCCTCCCATCTGGGTGACAGGATCTCACCTGCTGAAGATAACTTGAATCCTTCTGGGTGTGGCTCATTGATTGACATGACATCACCCAGCCCTTCACAGCACTTTAAAGGGCCCATATCCCACATTTTCATTGTTTATTTTTTTCCCTCACTTATGAAATTTTATGTACCAAAAGCATTTTACACGACCATCTCCCACCTCTCTCTATACCTTAGAATTAAATAGTCTATCATTTTTGTTAATTTTATGAAAAAAAAGGTAAAATGTCATGTGTGTACATTTATATACACGTGTGTGTGTATTTATGTGTGTATCTAAGAATGTGTTGGTTTGGTGCTGTGTGGATTGAACAATGCTGATGTACAGCAAACCCATTTTAAATAAGCAAGTACATACATTCCCCACAATATAGAACCAAACTGGCTTCCAGTCAGCAATTTACATCAGTCAAAATAACAACTAATAACTTCTAATAGTAACAAAATCATAGTGATTTATTTCATTTGTATTACATCATGAAACACACATTTGAATTATAAAGAATCACTGTTTTCCTTTATTTGGTTTTTAAATTGTATACAAGATGAAACTAAATAATTAAAAGTTTAAACACAGCTGATACATGACCCAGAGACTACAATAAAAAAGACAAAGGGTAGACATGACTCAAGACAGCTAGACAGGGCTTGCCAGAACTTTCAATCGATGTTACTGTAATCAAAAAAAAAAAAATTGTTGAATTTAGAGAGTGACACACAAATCAACAAATCCCATATAATGAAAGATGCAATGGCAGATGGATTAAAACATTACCAAGTCCCAAGCTTTTCTTCACCATTTATTGTACTGCTCTAGTGTCACTCAACTTTGCATTGAATATGTTTCGAAGTAAAACAGCACTGAAGACAACTGAAAAATCCCTGAAAATTAAAGACAAATGTCTGGTGATAACATATAGCCCACCAAAAGCTTTATGACTTCCCCCTTCCCCTTTTCCATTTATCACAGAAACACCATGCTAAATGATGAAAACACTGTTAAGGGTAGTATCTTTAACACTCACATGGAAAGATTAAATATGGTAAATGATTTCTGAAGTCAGATAAATCCATAGTTTAAAAGGCAACCAATTCAAACATGAAAAAGAACTTCACAATGGTCAAGTTATGCAGGATTGGCAAATATAAAATAATCAGAAAATAGAAACCAAAGAGAAATAATGTGTATTTACTAATTATTGCAAGTTCAACAAGGGAGAAGCTCCTGGCAGGGGATGCACTTGTAGTTTATGCACCGCTTTCCCTGGCATAGATTAGGATTACGCCTAAATGTGGCCTAACTTGCAAATCCTATGGTGATGCACCATTGAAAATATTCTCAGTACAGGCATAGACTTAAACCGGCTTTGAAAAACCATGGCCTAGATATGGTCTTAAAACTTTCTCATAATATACCTTAACACAGAAGAAATATCCATCTTAGACAGCTATACATCAGGCACATTTGACCACATAATCATAGGTGAAATCCTGACACAGAAAAGTCCAAATCGGTTTGCTAATGCATTTATAAGAGCCTCCCAAAATATGCAGCATAACATGTTCATAAGAGACAGAACAATCCACTGGGCTCAGTTTGTCCACATCATCTAAGGAGTAATGGTGTGGGAACTAAAACATCCTCCACAGAGGCTTTCAAAACCATTCCAAAGAGTGCTCTTCTCACATTAAATTAAAATGATCAGTGTTCATCTTCAAACTACTAGTCAGCAGTCTGCCATTCCATTCCATTGCATGGGTAAAGCAACAGCTTTTCTTTATGTGCTAAGAAAAATTAGCATTAAATTCACGTTAATGCATAAAAACTGTCTAAACTCACTTAGACCAAACACTTAAAACCAGCAACTCTTCAGAACCTCACAAAACGTGGCATGCAAGACTTAAAGGGAAAAAGTAAAATGCTCAGACATCACCGTTACTCTTGCAAGGCAAGGAACCTCAAAGACAGGTTCTCTGAAAGACAGAACCATGTCAGGTGTGGGGAGAAAATTATAAATGAATCAAACTGAATGAATCGAATAGAACTAAACAATGAGGGGGAGCTGCATTAACAAGAAAGGCTCAAAAACCAATCAATGCTGCCATTACATGTCTGTAATAGATCTAAGTGGGCACAGTGATCTTTCTGGCCAGCAGCACCAGTAGGGCGAGTTCCACACTACCTTCGGCCTGTTCGAGTGCCTCAGCTGCCTCATGAGATGAGAAGCCCGCCGCTTGTATCCTCTGAATGTGCTCTGCAGGATACTGTCCCATTAAGGTCAACGTGGAAGGCTGGGTGGAGTCTGCAAAGTGGGTAGAAGCTGGCTCATAGGCTTGAGTTGAAGGAGAGGGCGCTACAGTCACAAGGCTTGAATGGTCTGCTGACGAGCCAACTGTTACAGACAGGGGGCGCTGCTGAGATGGTTCTGCCGTGTTGGGTGGTTCAGTGCCCAGTGTGCTCAAATCTGCATCTCCTCTTCCTTGCTGACTATCAGAAGCCTCCCCGACCTCAAAAAATCCCTGTGATGGGGATGCTTTCCCTGGCTCCGACATATTCCCCATCCCTTTTTCAACCACCTGATTTCCTTCAGGTGTATTTGGAGTTTGGGTAGTATCTTGTTCAACTCTGATATTCATCAACCCAGTAGTCTGGTCATTTTCTTGCCCTTGGGAGCCTAACATGGGTACATCTGATGTACCATCCTCTGCTTGAGCAGCATGTTCAGATTTGGCAAAAGTTGATTCATTCGAAGTGGCAGTGTGAGAAGACGATGACTCCATAGTTGGCTTCAGACTAAGATTCTCTGTGTTGGAATTTTGTTCCAACCCTTCAGTGTCCTGTCTTGTAATGTTATGAGAGACAGACAGCGAGCTGCTACCACCGGCCTGAGCATGAGTGCTGGACATTAGAAGCTCATGAAGCTCCTTCAGGGCCTGAGCCAGAGAGGGAATGCTTTCTCCCTCTGTCTGTTCCCTCTCAGAAAGCTCTGCGCTCTTTGAAGCAGAGCCATTTTTTATATTCTTCTCAAATTCTGAGTGAACAAGAGACCGCTCAGATGAGCTGGATGCCTCTGCAAGACTGGGACAAAAGGTCAGCTCAGAAACAGGGGGTGGTCCATCTACTTGATTGATTGAAACATTTTTTATACTGTTGTCTTGCTCCCTGTCTTGGAGCTGATCAGGAATGTCAAGGTCTGTCGTTTTTGCATCAGTAGAATCTGTCATGTCCACCTCCTGTAGCAGAGCTCCAGTTTGGGAGCTTGTACTCAGGTTGGTAAAGGGAGAATCAGTTTCTTTCAAGGTAACGTCCTCCTCAATATCTACATCGAACAGATTCACCGACTCCTCACAAGTTACAAGGTTAGTCACTTCATTGTCCTTTGACACAGTACTAGACAGTGGTTCCTGAGAAGGGACAATGGGTGGGGTAAGAACTTCTGTTGCCTTGTTGTTAGACAATGTAGAATTAGTCACAGACTGGGACTGAGGTTTGAAGGTATCAACCAGTTCATGGACAAGATTCTGAGAGGATTCGGTCAAGCACTGAGGTGGAGACGATGTAGGTTCTTCCTGGATACAAGGTGGGTTATATCCAGTTATGCCAGAGGTGTCAGTTATGTGTGGCTTGGTTTCTCCCTGGGTTTGAGATGGACCTAATGATGTCTCTGGTGGCAGGCTCTGGTGCATGGATAATGGGGCAGACTCCAGGTCAATATTTTGAGTATGACTTGTGGCAGGTGAGGAGCTTGTGGGCATGTAGAAAGGTTTACAAAGAGAGTGTGGTGGGGACTGTGGTGAGGTAGTATTTCCATCTGCAGTATCTATCAGGGAAACCAAAACAATGCTTGCATATAACATTTGTGGAATACATTTGATAAAGAATACAGTGGTGTAAAACAATGTAGCAGAATTCACATTGCAAACCATGCATGCTAACGGCCATAGACTTTCAGTAAAACTCAGCATCACACAAGGCTTATTTGCATATAACACAAACTGCATGCAGAATGTCCTCTGAAAATTTTTTTTATTGTAAATGACTAATCTGCACCTCTATACATACTGTAGAGATTACTATCACACTGCATCCATCAGCTAAGTTCAGCTAATCAGATGGAATTGTTAAAACGGAGCTCAGTGTCTAATATCATTATTGAATGTAAGAGATACTACTAATGGAGCAAACCAATTTCCATAAGCTCGTGTCTGATAGGTTAAAACTGGAACCATACTTAAACAGAAAAAATAGTGTCAAACCCAAAAATGCCAAACTTTTATTTTTGTCTTTAAAAAGGTTGTTTTTTTTTATTCATTTCAGTTCTGTGTTGACTGCATTTAAACATAAAGTTGACAACCAACTTGGAGTGTTTATAAGAAACTACATGAAATGAATGATGGAAGTGAGCATGTCCAGTGCCCTTGTGTGACTGCGGTACCTGGTAGGCAGGGCCCTCTCCAGCTGTCTATCCATATGCATCAGTTCTGTCCTGCACATGGTTAGAGCACACACACACCACACAAGGCATGCAAAGGGGAGCAGAAATTTAAGAAAACACACACATCCAGAGAAACTGATGAACCATAAAAACTCACAAGGTGTTGTACGGTATGAGGAATTCATGAATGAACAATATAATCATTGTGTGTCAGTATACATTTTGGTCTAAATTTGGTTCAGAAAAGCATGATCCCAATCAATCATGAATAAAAAATATTTGAAAATGAACACATGCATTAGGATCACCGATCATACCATGGGTTTAATGTGAAACTACCCAGATTACTGCTGTGCATTCTGTTCACATCTGCTTCAAATAGATCATCTCAGAATCTCAACATGGTTGAACGGCTTTTATTTTATTGAAAATCCCTCATACTGTACATCACTTGTTTAGCTAGGTATGTTACTAGTGCTGCACAGCAAAAAGAGCAAACTCAAGATACATTGGCTAAAATAACCTTAACAATCTGCATGTATATTTTATTATCAGTTGAAAGGTTAACAATTCAATTAAATAACTGTAGCAAAAAAAACAACGGAAGCAAATAAAACATGTGTAGCAAATAAATTCTGTCTCACATGATCAATAAATTTCCTACAAGGGAAATACTATAATATTTTTTTAAAGGATCTTAAAAAGTATTAACAATTCTATCCTAAGCAAATGTCACAGATCCTAACTTTCTCACAGATACAACAACTACAACTCCCTGTGTCCATGCACAGCCCATTAGCTTGTCAATTTAGTGTAAAGCATGCTAGCTTGTCACTACGCATGCATCTCACCGCTGTCCTCTATGGATCTGTGTAGTGCCTCTGCTAGCTCTTGGTCCGCGATCTCCTCAGGTCGGGCTTCCTCTCGCCCTTCTTGCCCATATGCCAGTCTGGCACAATCAGGCAGTTCAGCCTCAGGCAGAAAGCGCGTCTCTGTTCCTGTCGTCCCAATAAGGAGCACACTCTTCTTAAGGTCAATAGAGCACTGAAAAAAATAGCCAGGCAAAATGAAAGGGACATACAAACTTAAAGTGGAATTGTTAAAAGATTAGGGGTTAATTAAAATGCTGAAATCAGTAAAGTAATAGTACCGTCATGTGCAATTATATTGATTTATTTTAGTATTATTGTAGAATGGAGTAATGATTAGAAAACAATATACGGTTTAAACACTGCCCTCTTCACATGTCTGAATGTGAGGGCAAACCTGGTGTCTCTTCAGCATGTCAAGTCCTAGCAGCATGTCCATCGGTTGGTCTTCCAGAATTGAGAAGGAGCAAGGCAGGAAGTCCCCTTCAATCTGCACCTGAGCTGGAGCACAAGCGCACAAATAATCCAAAACTATTTTCACTCCACATACTAGAATAATACCGAACAGTAAATTCGACAGTACATTTAGCCAATAGTACACCAACAAAACCGCCGATAAGAACACAAAACTATATACCAGGATATGGAACTAGTATATAACAGGTACTTTTGTCCAAACATGTAGGTTTTTATGTCAAAATCTACAAAAGTTTAAAAAAAATAAAAATAAAAATAAAGCATGGAAAAAAATTATAAATATTAGTCCTTCAAAAGACATTGTTTAATCGATTATTATAATATAAACAGGGTGAATAAAGAATGTGTTCAAAAAACAATCTCCAAAAAAATGCAATAATAATAGGTCTACAATTCTTCTTAGACCTATGCCATACCCAAATGTACTCTTCCAATGATCTTCTGTGTACCCACGCCTTTAGCAATCCCTGCCCACCGCCGGTCTACAAGACGCATGATGTTACAGCGCTCTGCACAAGCTTGACTCATTATGGTCATCTGGGCTCCTAAGATATGAGTGAGTGAGAGAGAGACAGACAGCAAAAAATACAGATTACCAGTAATTACATGTTTAACTACATAAGAAACAGAATGTGTTGCTATGTTTGCAGTGTAGGCAATCATTACATTTAAGATACCACATTTTTACCACCCTTCACAGCAGTACTGTTGACACCCATCTAAAAAACACTGGGCACGATCAAGGAAGTTAAAACAAAATGGATTAAGGAATACTAGTCTACCTGAGTCAACAAAGGCCTTGACAGGGTGTCCATTGACTTTGCAGTTGATGTAGAGCATGACCACCTGGCCAAAACTCTCAGGTGCCTCTTCCATAGCTATGGTCATGTTTTCTTCGATATTATGTTGCCTGAAAAGAAGGGCATCACACTGACCACTTTCACATTTTCACCATTTACCAAAAACATTGAAATGCCCTATGAAACAAACACTATTCATACTGTTTATAGATCACTTGTGATATGTCATACCTGTGAGCAAGTAATCTACACAAGCAAAATGCTTTAAGAAACATGTGTTTATTACTTTAACATTTATTCGTTGTAAGTGCTTTACACAAAAGACAGAAAAAGCAGCACACTGAAACTGGTGTTCCAAAGTGCTTTTATTAAAGATTTGTGCAAAGAATACAAAAGGAAGATATGATCATCTGAGCAGTAATGGCAATATGCCATTGAGTGTCATTTTTGAAAGATGCAGGAAACTGTTAATAATTCATCACTGTCTCAAAGTGGAGACACACCACTGCCTTGCACATGCACTGTTTATGGAAAGGAGTTCAGAGCTGTGCTTAACTTCAGTGCATTAAAAGAGTCAAACAAATCATTAGCTCCAATGATGTGAAACACATGTTTAGTTTTAATGTGCCCATTTTCACTTGCTTTAGTTTTGCCTAAACTTGCTTTTAGTTTTGACAGTCTGTAAAACTCAAGACTCCACTCTGGCACAAAACACTGCCATAGAAATACTGAATATTTCGAATATGTATGTGTGATAAAAGCTTAACTAGGGAATGCTTTCTGAATGCATATTTACATTTTACACAAGTCACAGCAAAATACATGATGATGTACGGACTCGTTTTAAGTACTTGCTGAGTTGACAATGTATGCTAAAGCTGGACTACCTGGAGACCTCTATTGTACCTGATGTCTTCCTCGATCTTGGCTTGGGCATCCAGGTCAAATGGGTCCGCAGTAAGAAGCCTGATTCTTTCCTGTTCCCTTCGAGCTCGATCCTGCTGCTGCTCCAACAGCACCTTCGTGAAGCGCTCTAAGAGAGGTAAGGTGCTTTAATTATTCATGCATACCCCTAAAAAAACATTTCCTGATCACAATAACAGTAATGCAAATGGGAAATCATGATGCATTTCCCTTCCATACTATATTCCTGAGACAAACACAGCAATTCAGAGAGCTAACAAAGCACTTTTGTTCGATATTAGGAGGGGTTGGAGAAAAGCCAAAAAAACCCAATATTATTAATCATCATTTCTCCCTGCCCACTGCGGTATTCAAAATTCAGATGTCATTATAGATGCAGGCTAAAGTCATTCCATTTAATTAAACATTGTGGTGAAAAAAGAACTGAGCAATTCAAATGGTCTAATGTAATGAACAGTGCTTAATATAGTGACTAACAAGGTAAAATAGGTGCTTTTTGATTTCAGGTTGCCCTTAAGCAGTCATCATTTCTTTATACTTCATTCCAGTCTGTAATGTACTCTGCACTTACCAAGATCACCACTCAACAGGGCCTCTGCCAGCGGTGGGTTACGTTCCTTCAGCAGGGACAACTCATGTGGATTTGCAAGTAACATGTCTCGTAACAGGGCGGGGTTGTCCAAACCCTGAGGAGATGATGCTGGGGAAGTGGCAGGGGGTGATCGGGCAGCACTGGGCTGCTCTCTGGTGGAGGGCTGGTTTGAGGAGGTACCGGGTACTGCGATGGAACTGAAGTCAATGCGGGGCAGCCCTAAAAGAAGCCCAAAATATTTTTGAACTCATACCTGGTCGAAAGTCTTGAAACTGAATTTTACCCTCAATACTACAAGTACAAAACATTTGTCTGTATGGCAATAAACCCCACTGTCAAGAATAAAGACTCAAGATTCAGACCTGGAGTGGTTGACTGTGCCAGCGATGTGGCTCTTAATTTGGTTTATTTGAAAACGTTAATCAAGAATGAAGACTAATAAGAAATCACACCTGGAAAGGCTGGCTGTGCGGGTGGTCTTCTCTCTGCTTGTCTTAACACCACCACATCTCCATCTTTCAGCCCATAATTCCCCAGGGCTCGGGTGAGGTCTCTCAAAGGTTGTTCTGCATAGGAGATCTGCAGGCAGCAAAAATATCTCAGTAAGTTCATTATACATCTGTATAAACACACCAAAGGCCACAGTGTTCAGGCTTGTTTCATAACCCAGCAGAAACGAAAGTGAAGTAAACAGCCCATGTCTTTTACAGGATACCATTTCACTCCCAAACACTTTATGTTTGACACTACGCTTCTGAGCTTGTTATATGGACTGTCTGTCTCTTTCTCTCCACGAAGTTCGGGGAGCGTTAGGGACTCATTTATAAGTCAGTTTGGTGTTTACAACTGTTCAGTGTTTACATGTTAATAGTTACTGCTGACAAGACGACTAGCCTGACTCGCTAACCTGGTCACGTGGCTAACTAGCTAAGCTAGTTAAGGCAAATCTCTTAGAGTCGACTGACCAGACTCGGTGTAAAAGTCGATGACGGACTTCTTGGGTGTGCTACAGTTTTCAGGTGGCTGTAAAGTCCCGTTAGGTACTTACCACGCTATTAATAGCCTCGTATGCCGGGTACCCCTGTTTGGAAGGCTAACTGCTAACGTGACTTAAAGGCAGTCAGACAGCTAGTTGCTTTTTTGTTGTTTTTGACATGGTTTATAATGATTACCTGAATCTCCCCGGCGGGTATTCCTGATTCTAGTTCGCAAAGAGCCAAAAAGTCCCTGAGTTCAAGCTCCGGGGAGACGTCCAGGGCGAAAGTTGTCTCGGAACGGTCCTTCGGTGCACAAAACACGGTCAGCAGCATCGCGCCTGTCTGCAGAGCAGCACAGCCCAGTCGGTCAGGTTTCTTCCGTGGCACTCACTGATTTAGGGCTTTAAAAAGTTAAAACGTTAGCTGTTCAGAACCTGCCCAGCGCTACCTTATAATAAAGCAAACATGGACACACGACTACACCGGCAAGTTAATGCAAACAAGCTGCTGCAGCTCCTCTCCCAGGCTAGTTCTTTGCTTCCTATTACTGTGAGAACTGTGCTCTTGACTGTAGGGGGAGCTCCAGACACGCAGGTGCGCAAAAATCGCTGATCGCCAAATCACATTGTAACACCACTCGTGTGTGGACATGACATAGACATCGCAAGAAAAGGACACCGTACAGCAATGTGAAGCTAGAAGCCGTAAATAATGTCCATGATAAACGCCAAAATATTAGTATTTAAACTCCCTCGTTCAGTTCAGCACATGAATAAGAAAAACGATGTTATTGTAGCAATAATTATACTTCTTACAAAACAAACCTGTACGCGTGTAAATGAAACCTCTACGTAATATCTGTGTGCAGGAAAATATTTTCCAAAAGGGCTTAGAAACAAGATTTTCAGTGTTCTGCCATTTTTTGTCATTATATCGCCGAGGTTGATCTTAAATGTCTATAATAAACAGTGTAACTTTGTAGCTGCTCGTCACCTTTAAAAACGTTCTCCGTTACTCTGGTAATTGTTTCTTAGACTTAATGCGTGCTTGAAGTTCGTAGTTGAGCCACAAGAGGGCGCAATAGTAGTCATCTGCCAGAAATGCAGTACCGTATTTACAGTGCATCCCTGCAGACTTTGGCCTTTTGTTCATTCTTGACACTTTGGTCTCTCTCTCTCTCTCTCTCTCTCTACACACACACACACACACACACACACACACACACTCACACACACACACACACACACACACACTACAGCCTGGGCCCACTTTGGATTTTTAAAAAAATAAGTGAAATGGTGCTCTTTAAAAAAAAAAATTCAACTAATCATTAGAAATAAAAAACAAATGTAAAAGACAGACTTTCAATATTTTATAGTCTTGTCGTAATACATTATGTAGCCTTAAAGGGTCAGTCAACTGGTTTTGAACATTTAATTCTTCAACAAACTGAGCGCCTGGAAACGAAAGCCCTTGGTCAGGCACGTGACCATAAAAACAATGGTCACTCTGAGATCCTGAGATCCTTTCCGCAGATGGGAGAAGGACAACCATCAGTGCAGCACTCTGCCAATCAGGCCTAAATGGTAGTGGTCAAACAGGAGCCGTTTCTCACTAAAGAGGCACTTGATCACCTGCCCCCAGCACCTTAAGGATTCTCAGACTATGTCAAGTAAAATCCTCTGGTCTGATGAAACAAACAGTGAGCTATTTGTTCTCAATTCCCAATGACATATGTGGAGGAAAGCAGGCACTGAGCATAACCTCATAACAGTCCAACAAAGTGGCGGCAGCATCATGCTGTGTGGATATTTTGCTGTGACAGGGGCTGGGAGACTAGTCAGGACAGAAGGAAAGATGGATGTAGAACACTACACAGCAATCTTCAGACATCACCTTTTTCAGAGTGCTCTAGATATCTGTCTGGCATGAAGGCTTACATTCCAAAAGAACGACGACCTAAAGCATACTGCTGGGAAAACACTGTGAAAGTCTTCTGAGTGGCCCAGCCGGAGCCTGGACCCAAACGCAAATGAGCATCTCTGGACAGACCTGAAAGTGGCTGTGCACCGACACTCCCTATCCAGCCTAGTCGAGAAAGACCTGAGGCTGCCAAAGGTCCTTTAACCAAGTGCTAAGTGAAGTGTCTGAAATCTATATGTATAGAATACAATGCCTTTTATTGTCACTATACACATGTATGAGATTAAAATCAACTACTTCCGAAATAGTATAAATTCAATTTTCAATTCAATTCAATTTTATTTATATAGCGCTTTTAACAATTGTCATTGTCACAAAGCAGCTTTACAAAATGAAATAAATGTGAAATAAATGTGTGTGTGTGAATGTGAGTGAATGAAATGCCCCTGATGAGCAAGCCAAGAGTAACGGCGACAGTGGCAAGGAAAAACTCCCTAAATGTATATAGAAATAGAATATTTTATTAGAATATTTGTTTTTATTAAAAAAATAACACATTTGCTTTGCCATTGTGGAATACTCTGTGTAGGAGGAGTCTTAACTTGTCTGTATGCACTATACATGTACACATGTCTTCAGCTCTTTTGAATCCATTGTCTGTCAACTCTCAGGACCTGTTCCAACTGTCATAGCTGCTATCTACCGCCCTCCAAAGTCAAATTCTGATTTTATAAGTGACTTTGCTGA
>JBBPDC010000109.1:12353937-12365209 GCA_037974485.1 Hemigrammopetersius urotaenia | reverse complement strand
ACACACACACACACACACACACACAAACACACACACACATTATATATATATATCAGCCTGTATACATTTGTTAAGTATCTTATATTTTTAGATGGGTGTGTACGTGAGAGCAGCCGTGTCCTGCTTTCCCTCCCAGTATGTCCGCAGTGCTGGAGTGTATGGCCTAGATTTAAGTGTGTGGGTGAGAAAAGCACAATCTGTGAGTGTGTGCATGTGTGTTTAGATGTTTGGCGCAGAACTGGGGGTGGTAAGGGGGCTGTTTTGGCTTTCAAAGCTGCTCCCCAGCTGAACTGGCAGCATCATGTAAAAAAGAGACACACACATATGCGCACTGTGTTGACTTGAATATAGACCAGTACAAAACTGGAATGAAACCACAGGCAGACAGGAAAGCTATCATGGCGTCTTCATCAATGAAGACTCAATAAACTGTCTGTTTAGTTTAAAGATGCCCTGGAACAAAG
This sequence comes from Hemigrammopetersius urotaenia, assembly GCA_037974485.1. NCBI lineage: Eukaryota > Metazoa > Chordata > Actinopteri > Characiformes > Alestidae > Hemigrammopetersius > Hemigrammopetersius urotaenia. The sequence goes on along the minus strand of JBBPDC010000109.1, from coordinate 12,364,745 downwards.
AAAAAAGTGGCTGCCCATAATTCACACTTAGCAAAACATATTCTGTATAGTAGTAAAAAGGTTATTTGATTTATAAACACAGTGAAACCTTTTTTTGTGCCTTATAGGACCCTATAAAGGGTTCTCCATTGTAAAGCACAGTCATTTAACCAGTCAAAGAATAGTGTAACCATTTAAATTCCTCTGCGCTTTAATGGTTCTATATATGACCTATATATTTCCATATATTTCTATATATTTGTCTTACTAAAGAACTCTTAAAGGAGAGGTCACCATTTCTAATTTATGGAATTATATGCTTGCATAAGGTCTACAGCTGCCTAAGCATGCTGCTGAGGAAAGAAATGGCCCCATCAAAATCTTTATCTCATTCATCCCATCTAAGCATGAAGTAAACATAATACACAATACACACATTTTAGAAAATGTTTAAATAATTTAATGTTAAAATATATATAAACATTTGTTGGTATTTTGCTGTTGGCTTCACAGAGGAAGCCTGTGTTTGTGGTCTGGTGATATAATGTGATTGGAGTAGTCCAAGTTAGTACATATTGGTATATATAAGTATATATATGTTTTTTGACAATGGTTTGAAATGTATCATCCCTGCCCAAGGTCACGCCCTACTAGTCACAATTCGCCACTGAGTTATGCATAGTCTCATAGTTTTTCACCCACTGCTGTGCCCTGTCTGCTATGAGTATGTTGCACCGCACCAGATGTAAGCTATAGAAATGTATTTGAGTCCTCATCATGTTAGATCCAAATATCACCCACTCATTCACATTTGAGAAAAGTGTAAAGAAAGTGTGAAATCTTAGTCTATGGAGCTTTTCCACTGCGGTCCCTTTGGAAAATCAGGTTTAATGTGTTGGTGGCTTGTAAAACATTTTTTGTTACATAACCTCTCTCTAACACAGACACACACACACACACTCAGGTTTGGAGTGCTCTATAAACAACATTCTGTGCAGGACGGATGAGGGATGTCATCTATGTGTAAGCTCAACAGCAGAACCTTAGAAGCCAACTCTCCTTCTCCGTCTCTTAGAGCAGAGAAAGTAGCATTTCTCCTTCAGTTCAGTTACAGAGAAATGCTGGAGAAGGTTTAGAAACCTTGGAGAATACTGGAACAGAGTTAACGAAACAGAAGCCTAGAACAGACCGAAGTTTGAGTAGGAGTGGAGGGCTTAAGTACTGTAGTGCATTCTTAGTAACAGGCTAAGAATAAACCTGTAGAATCGGCAGCCTGGAAAAAGGGGTCCTATCTGATCACAAGAACTGACAATCGCACTTCTGTGAAGGTGCCAAAAAAGTTTCTTTGTGAAGGTGAAGGATCACTCTTGGTTTCCCGATTAGCCTTTCAATTAAGTGGTTTCAACTGGGTTTCAATATTTTTTTCCATGGCATTGTCCCAACGATATGTTCTTATTTTGCACTAACCTCAGCAGTGGGTAGTCAGAGAGCAGCAATTCACCTTGTTATCATAACCCAAATGGTTTAGTAATAATGTCATAATAATGACAGAGAGCAGCTACTTGCATGGCATGCACTGCATTGATGATGCATGGGTTGATGACAGCCACTGTGCAGGCCAGCTTGGGTTGGGGAAAAAAATCATTATCTGTTTGGGTCAGTCTTAGGTGAACGTGACTGGAGGGAAGCTGCGCAAAATGCTAACAGGACACAGTGTTTTTGCTATATGTTATTTTTATGAGAGAGGTTTACATATCAGCAGAAAATGGGAAAGATTATATACAGTCTATTGAAAAATCTAGCCTCAAAAAGCACATGCTAACATCAAGTGGTGACCTGATGTTAGCCTGCTTTTAGATGCTAATCTTAAGTAAACAGCTTCAGTTAAAACTTAAGTGTTTAAAGAAAGAGTGTTGGGTTTATATCTGTGACGGTCTGGCTTTTCAGTTTTTGGTTCTGTTTCTGTTCATGTTTTTGGGACTTTTATTTTGATTCCCTGTTCTGTTCTTGTGTCACATGGTTTTTTGTTGTCACCTGTTTTGTGTTTTGCCCACTGATTTCTGTTTGTATTTAAATCCTGTTTGTGTTAATCCTCACTATCTGTCCATCGCCTCATTTCGCGTTGTTTCATCCCGTTGTAAATTAAGTTTAGTCAGCATGAATCCCTGGTCTGAGTATTGGGTCGTGGCCCGAGGTAGCTCACGGCTGAGGGCTAGCCCCTCCAGCCTTGACAATATCACTGGTATTGGTTTCAAAAAGTTTCAATATCATTATCGGAAATGAAAACTCATATTTTGTCATCTCCACAAATATCTCCAGAAAAATAACTTCAGAGGACAAGCCAAAACATTACTAACTTGTTATGCTATTTATATTGGTAAAGGAAGTTTCACACAATGTAAACGGCATCAAAAAAATGCAGATACACGATTTATTTTGGACAGTGACAATACATGAGGTCCACACAGAATTGTGGACAGGTTGCCCCCCTACACCCCCTGTATTATGAAAAAAAGATTGCAAAGACTTATGCATCACTAATGAACGTGTAATACTGTAGCTCTCTGTTTAATCTGCAGGGTGTGTTTTAGTAGGCTTTTAATATGAAGTGGAATGGTATTAGCTTTACCTGAAGAAATAGGTTCTCCTCCCTCTGTGCGGCAATGCAGAGGAGTATAAAGCATTTTAAAGACCCAGAAATGTCAGGACAATGTCATTGTGATAATACTGCCCTCCCTGTCTCTGTTTTCCCCTTTGTCTTCACTTCTTTATGTTGATCACTATTTCATTTAATGTTCTTTTATTTTTACATTTTTACCTCTTTACCTGTCACTTTCTTCTGCCCAGTGTCTCTCTCTCTCTGTCTCTCTCTCTCTCTGTCTGTCTGTGTGTGTCTCTCTCTCTCCCTCTCTCTCTCTCTCTCTCTATCTATCTGGTGTGCATTCATCTTGTACATGTAAAACACAGACAGTGCACACCCATTTACAAATGCTTTCTGCCACACATAATTTTATTATTAACTATGTTTTATTGACTACAACGGCTGGCAAGCAGACTAAAAATAATGACATATAAAACGAATGGAATTACGACACTAATAGGATGTTCACCCACTTTTCTTTACTTAGCAACAAATTAATAAAACACAGATATGATACAAAACTTTAATTCTGGTTTTGTGAAATGTGCATAAAACAAAATGTCATTTTTATATTTAGTCCCATAACATGTGGAATCTTCAACCAAAAATAACTCAATAAGTGCTTCGTTGGCCCTTCGTTGACCAATGATAAATAATATTTTCCATCAATCTGGTCCCAGCTTTCGCACATAGTGGTTGACAGACCAGTTTTACCCAATAGAACCTTGGACCAATTTTTTGAAAATTTCAACAATATGTTTTCAATGGGATTGAGATCCCTGCCATTGAGTGATATGCCTAGAACAGAACTGCTTCATCAAAGCCCAAAATTTCAATGTACACTTGTCCATCAATAAAGATAATTGGCCCTGGTCCTTTACCTGACATGCAATCATCTCGTTGGCCAGTACATATTCATGACTCATCACTGAATATCATGAATTTTATCTAGTCAGCCACTCCATCATGCTTCTCTTGAGTCCAATGTAACCTTGTTCTCTTCAGTTTGAGTGTTAGTGCTGGTTTCTGTTTGTCTTTTCTGTGAGCAAATCCCATTTCGTTCATCCCATTTCTTATAGTCAGGTCACAAACAGTGATTCTTTTTTTGACTCTCTCTGCCCATTTGTTTTTCGTTTGTTTCGTTTTGCATTTTGTAATCTCAAGACATATTGCTTTCAGTTTTCTTTCCTGATGCTTTGATGTCTTTTGTGTCCAATTTTGCATCTTCTTTTGAGTAACCTTTCCATTTTGTTCAAAATTTTACTCACAGTTGACTGGGAACAACCAACATCTTATGCCAAAGTCTTTGTAGAGTTTCCTTATTAAAGGAGTTTTATAATCCTTTCCATTGTTTCAACTGACAAATCTCCTGTTGGGACATGTTTCTCTTCAGTTAGCCAAGCCCAATAGGGTTTTAAGTTCAGTCCTTTCTTTCAAATGATGACTAATATGCATTTTTTCTGGGGGTTTTTTTTTCAAACAAGACTACAAACTACTTTCTTACAAATGCAAATTAGAAGATGATTCCTATTTGTCCGCATTGAGTGAATATATATATTTTTCCTGGGTAAAAATATGCCATTAATTGAAATGATTTATCAGAATTAATTTGGGATATGTTTCACAAAGCCTGAATGTTAAAAACAAAGACATGAATTAAACAAAGATTGTTTTGTAATATGTGTAATATGTTTTTTATTTGCTACAAAGTAAAAAAGCTGGACAACCATCCTATGAATGTGGTGAACCCATTATTTTTACCAGAGGCTGTACTACAGATTTCACATATTACTACACTTGACATTTATACAGTGGAATACAAAAGTCCATAAATCCATTATTTGAGTAGTGATTTAGAAACAGTGCAACATCCTGATTATGTCTTCGTCTGCTTGTTTGACATAACTTTTCTTTGGTTAAAATGTCCAGGTTTTAATGGAAAATGTAATGTTACTCATGCAAACAGCAGTACATGAACTATCCCATGACATGCTCATCTGAACTAAATAAAGGTCCCTTTATTTTGGTGCACTGTTTGGTGTGGAAAAGGAGCCTTAACATTGTCATGCTATGTTCTGTTTGATTAGCATGATTAGCTGATATGATTTGGAGTGTGTGGTTTTCAACGACCTAATTGGGGACTTATTTTGATCATCATCTGCTTGTAATTATCTAATTTGGGTTTTGAATCTATGTTTAGACCTCATAAAGTCTTAAGAATAACGGACATTCAGTTTCTTATGACATTCAAACACTTGCTTCTAAACTTAGATACAGTATTAGGCAGAACTGGTGTTTCTGTGTATTTATATGTCAATTTTAAAACAAATACAAAATCCCTTACATTTTTTTTATTAAACATAGTACCTTCCTGAATGCAATTTAATTTCCAAATAATATAAATTAACAAGCAAGTGCTCTTTATTCTGCATAAATCTAAATGTCTGTATGTTAACCTCAGTTACTGATGTGATTGTAGGCATAATACATGGGACCTGGTAGAGTAGGTTTATAAGGGCTGTGTAATGAACACTACAGTGAAAAAAGAGAGAGAACGCAGTCCAAATCAGTTGTGTCAGTTCAAGCACTTGCTAATATGAAAGTGCACATGGCTGCAGCCATGCATGTCCTCTGCCTAACTGGTACACTTCTCTTCCAGTGACCTAATTACAACTAAAAAGCAGGACTGAGACTCTTAGTACAGAGATCACAAACATCACACAGTAACATCACTATAGAGCAATGGCTGCCCCAATAACTAATATTAATACTTGCATTAATACTGTATCCTCTTAATGAATGTCTAGAGATGATGTGTATATTAAATTCTTCTCTTGGTCTAACAGTATTTGATGCATATACTCATTTATGTGACCATGCATTGTTTTTTTAAGACATATATTTAAGTGTTTTTGGAGGTTTCCTATTTAATCTTTTCCCAGTTAGGTATTTTGGAATCCTCGAAAGGCAGTGCATGACGTTGTTGTTTAGTTAACACAATATTTATTGTTTGGCCCTTTTTTTTTAAAGCTGCAATCGCTAAATTCCCCATTTGGTGCAAGTCAGCTGGATTTGGTGAAGATGAGGAAGACAGGATGGATGGGAAAGGGGAGGCAGACAGGAAAGCGGAGGGCTGAAGAAAAGGCTGTGACGCAGGAGTGAAAAAGTAGAAAGAAAAGAGCGCGTTCAAATGATGAATGTATGTCTTATTTGGGGCAAGGTGTCCGTAACTTTCAGGTACTCCAGAAAACAAACTCCTTTCTCGTCCCCCTCTCTCACTCTGTTCTGGGTCAGGTAGTCTCCAGGGAGCTGGGAAGCAGGACAGCACTGCCCCTCCTCTTGTCTCCTCTCCTCCCACTCTCTCTCTTCTTTTTTAAGCCTGTGATGGTCTTTTTAATTACTCTCTTTAAACATGTTTAATTACAGGATAGCATCGCTCAGATGAAGTGTGCAAACAGTAATGCTGCCACAGACTGTTAAATAAAACAGACATACATACTCTGGACAGAGCAATTTGACATTTAGAGACACTCATTTCTTGATGAGTGGAAGGATCATGTTCTGTGTTCTGCCACCTAGAGGTCACACAGCACATTACAGTCAAAGGACAGTATGGGAATGGACCTCCGGCCTACACTCGTAACTACAAAACTTACACATTAGTTGCTCAGTATTAACTGATTAATTTATAGTAATTACTGAAAAATCGTTTCGAAATGAAATGGCTGTGTTATCCCTCATGTACCAGCTGAACTGATGCCACTTATTTAATTAGTTGGTTTCGATCTTAAAAGTTGATGACTTATAGGGGGTATACAGTTCACCTGCTTGGTTGAAAAGAAAACCAGCAGCCCTGTGTGGATAAATTGGTGGTCCTGACCTACAGCTACATTCTTAATAAAAAATAATTGCAATTGTGATGTTTTGCTGGACATACAGTGGGATCCAAAATCTGAGACTACTTTAAAAATCTGCAATTTTCCTTTTTATCTGTTAGATGCACACGATTTTTAAAGTGAATGGGGGAGGGACGGAATTACCAGTATAAATATTTCAAAGATTTAAAATTTCACTCATATTGTAATTCTGACACATGTAATGGAACATGTGGAGAAGAAATATAACAGGGAAGCATTACCACTAGTGGTGTCAAACATTTGGACCCAACTGTAAATGCTGTAATATCAGTATGATCAGACCAGGAAAAGGTGGTTTGCAAGAAAGGTTACAGACCTGTCCTTAACAAACAAGGCATTCTGTTTGCATTACTGCAACATTTTAGTCAAATTAAAAGAAGTGTTCCCTCTTGTATAATTGCCGCTTAATATGCAGACATTTCAAGTAACTGATCTAATGTAAGCAGCCTCACACTAACTAAAAATATGTATCACAAGCAAGAGAGTGATATAAGGGGAGGTGGGAGTCAGCTGTTGTGATCTCTGATTAAAAACGGATTACTCTTCATAGAAACATATGCAACAGTTCTATAGGTGATATGTACTTAAAAACTCTTTTTTTACTTATAATTTTAAAAAATTTGACCCGCTGTACAGCATACTGGGTGTTAGATGTAGGTATTTTTTGTAATAAAGTTTGAACCTTTAATTTTAAAAGTATATTTATTAAGGAAACCAAAAGAGATGATTCCCTGCTACAAAGTATTACTGGAACTAAAATAAAAAGTACATATAAATATAAAGATAAAAGAATGATAACAAAAAATAACAGTGATATAGAAAGATAAAGGGTTGTGCAGTTTGCTGTTGCTACTTAGACATTTGGCATGCTATGAAGATCAACTCTGAGCATGTCCTTAAATATCTGGTAGCTGCTTTAAGAAGTTGTCATAAAGCTACAGGATTCTCCATTTGTCAGGGGCTGATTTTTAGCCTTCGTCTTTGCCTTTCATTGTGGATAAGCGACAATACAGCAGCTTCTACAGGACTGTGGCCTCTTCCATAGCGCTCACCCACCTTCAAACAACATAAAAAACGTGAGTGCGATCTTTATATTACATTGCCATTGTCAAAGCAAAATCCATGTTGAAATAAATCACATTTATAGGAGAACCAAAAAACTTACATAATTTGAATGCGTGTTAATGTAAACAGATTTCATACCAAGAAAATTGGTCTATTTATCATTTAAAAGAAAGAAAAATGAAAGGACACCTCTGTGCAGTGTGTGTGTCCTGAGCCTTGAATGTGTAGTAGAGTGTTGATTTGTGGTAGAGCTGAAACACACTGCTCTCTCCCTCACTCTCTGGCCTCACCGAGAAACCCAACAGAGGAAGAGTCTCACACGCAACCCTCTCCTAAAGAGAGACATGGGGTGAATGTGATGTTAGAAGAACATTTGTTTGATCCACTAAATACACTAAATGTGTATATGTGTCTGTGTGTGTGCGTGTGTGTGTTACCTCAGGCTGTGGGTATGTATAAAGCACCTTATCTTTGAGAAGGAACCATAAATTCTTCCAGCTCCGTCTACTGTTACGACTCCTTTGCAGAGATCCACTCATCTCTCCCTCTGACCCAGACACCTTCACACAAACACACGTGCGCGCACACACACACACACACACACACACACACACACATTCTTGATTGAAGATTCTTCATGCATACAGAGATTATGAGATCATTAAGGACTCAAAATACAAATATTGCTAAATACATGTGGAATGAAATGTCAGCACATGAAGGTAAACAGACTATAATTTTTTTTAACACTATTATATAATGACACCAAATCCTCATACTGTAGGCTACTGCCAAAGGCATATTAGGCAGAGTCTGCCGGTTTATGTGGGATGTTTTGGTGTAGATTCTCAGTCTGCAGGGTTATCTTGCATGTAGCAATGACTGTGTTTCAACACCTAAACCCCCTTTGTTTTTTTAAGGAAAAATGTATAGTATGGTAGTACAAAGTGTAATTTGGACCATTATTGTGTACCTCATGGTGTAATAGAGTTAATTATCTAGAATAACTTTCATTTTTCTAGAAAAGCAAATAAACTAGTATGAGCATAATGCCGATTGTATTTATTTCTTACTGAATCACTTATAGAAATTACCATATCAGACTGTGTGTGTGTGTGTGTGTGTGTGTGTGTGTGTGTGTGTGAGAGAGGGGTTACATGGTTGAAGGACATGTGGCCTTTGCGACCTCTCCACAGACAGGTGGGATGGATATTATGGAAAACAGCAGACAGTGGTCGACTGGAGCTCTCTGTTGCCATGGCAACATCTTCATCTGAAGAAAAATGCATTCAATGAAAGGTCTAAATCATCAAAAGTTTTTTTAAACAATTGTTTGTAATATTGGACAGTGTCTTCCAATTTAGTCAATGCCAATTCCAGCTAAAGTAAGTTTCTCTTCCTTACTGATTTGGAAAGTCTTTAAAGCTGCCACAGAGTTACATTAACATGCCATTGGTTACGACCAATGCCATTAACATGCCATTGGTTTTTTTTCCATGGCTGTCCTGGTGTTCTGATAATGGTACTTTGTGAGTAGTGTTGGAATTCATCATTGTAGCATACCAGGCTTGCAAAGCTCACTGTAGCACGTATCACACACTTTGGATCGTCTGTTCTTCATGTATTTCAGAGGGACTTTATTTCTGCAGCAGTCTCTGCACACAACCTGTGACCAGTGCAACATAAACAAAATAAACTTAATGCTTTTGTTAGTCCCCAGAGTGTGTGCCTGTCTGCGTGTTCATGTATTTACCTTGCCACAGGCATGGCAGTGATGCCTGCGGTGTGTGAGACTGAAGCGGACGGGGCAGTTCATACACACTGCTACCTGAGCAACAGACACCAGAGGCGGCGCATTCTCCCCCAGACATGCCCCTGACTTCTCGCCAAACTGAAAGAAGAAAATAAATTACAAAATTAAGAATTTTACTCCTTTCTAAATAGTGAATTCAGCTATTTTAAGTAAAAACTACTTTGAAAATCAGTACCTAAGGTACTTTGAAACCATGTGTCATTTTTAAATCTGTTAATTTAAAAACACCTCATAAGGCTTAAGGGGAGATCAAAGGTTTTATTGAGTGCACAGATAAAATTTTATGACATTTTAAGAGATATCCATATCTTCACTTGCATCTTTAGAGATATCCATATCATCACTTAGCTTCACCATCTTTCACATTTTGTCCAATTATTGTCTGCCTTCTATTCTTGTTCAAAAGCTACGATATACACTGCTCTTTTTGTCACTGTGTGTGGGTCTGAATGTGGGAGAGAGAAAGAGACAGAGAGAGAGAGATGGCAGGAGATGTATATTTCTTTGGGATAAACTAGATGTTTTGTCTGTTCCAATTTCAGACAATCCGTGCCAAACTACTCAGTCCCAAACACTATAATATAAATTCTGATATCTCACAGTTCAGCATCTCAGTGGTAACTTCTTTATAACAACATTTGCCATATGTAAGATAACGCCTCTCTCTCTCTCCTCCTTGGAACAAAATGGTTAGGTTCCCCCTTTACAGCCAGCAGGGACTGTGCTGTTCAGATAACAAGAAGCCTATTGTAGCATTTATACCTGGCATTAAAATGCATGCACATTTGCTGTTACTGAGTGGATCACACTTTTCCTTTTGTATTACACAGTGCTTCGTTGCCAGCACAGCCCTGCCAGGTCCCCAAAGGTGAGCGCTGTTCACGTTCCACACAGAAAGCGCTTAGTCTGGCCAGATCTGAGACGTATCTGGCGACAGATCTAAGATCACTTCAAACTGTTTAAGCATTACAGTTAGAACTGGAATTAAATTAAACTCGTTTACAAATGCAGACTGAGAAGTGAGATAAAGGCCTTTCTCATGTCTAGCAAACACATCTGCTAAGAGCTAACTGGCCAGAAACTCCAATAGTTCAATTTCAGGAACAAATAAAAGAAAATAGATATCTAGAGGAACCATGTTATTAGTAAAATGTTTTATTTAATTTAAATTCCTACATTATTTTATCATTACAACTAACAACATATACAGTAGTTTTGACCTCAAAAGTGAAATCTATGAACGCTGAAGGAACACTTGGAAAACAAAACCTATTGTCACGGCCTGGACTGGCGTTGCCCTGAGGCCGTGCCTCGTATTCTGTGTTTCTGTTTCTGTTTTCAGTTTGCCCTGTTTCCAGCATGACGCTGAAGTACCTTGGTTATAGTTATGGTC
>JBBPDC010000109.1:12334940-12346521 GCA_037974485.1 Hemigrammopetersius urotaenia | reverse complement strand
GAGAGAGAGAGAGAGAGAGAGAGAGAGAGAGAGAGAGAGAGAGAGAGAGAGAGAGAGAGAGAGAGAGAGAGGGAGAATGAAGATGCTAAATGAACCCTTGACCAGTCTGTCTCGTGACAGAATTTTAATCTTTCACAGATTATTGTTTTCCTTTCTAGGTTTAGGCCAGACATGTTCAACTCAATTGCATAATCCCAACAAATATCATTCCCCAACATGTTTGCACGGTATGACACTAAATAGTCTGTCACAGTCACTACAACAAGTGCTACAACAACTAAATCAAAGTATTTTAGTGAAATAACTGAATGAGGGCTGCACATGGTTATTTGATAATGTCAGAAGGTCAGAATGTGCAAAGGAGCCCACTACAGTTTTCACTCTATACTGTGAACTTCTTGTTCAGCTCCATGTGTGTGTGTATCCTGATGAATCAAGTATCAATCAAGTTAGTTATTTTGGCCAAAGATGAAAGTCAGCCTTTAACCCGGTCATTTTTATATACTGGGCGGAATATCGCCCTATTTCTACCCCAATGTTTCTTTTATATTCGGAAAAACAAAAGAGATTGTACCTTTCCGTCTCTTGATCAGATGACTGGTTTTTGCTCGGAAAGCCTGGTAGACTGCTCATATCCACATAACCATCAATGTCATTGGCTGAACTTTGATTTCGCTGGATATGATTAGAAGGACTTAAAAGGCGGAGCTGTACATTTTCATAGTGTGGACTTGGGTTTAAAACATTCTCATACACTGATGAGTCAACATTGGGGGACGAGAACGAACGGGGTTTAGAAAAGGGAATGGCTTTGGTAAAGGAGGAATGAAGCAAGTCATCTATGTCCCAGGAACTAGGTGTAGCAGACATAACATTGTTACTGAGAGGCGTGCTCAAGCCTCGCCTCTCCTTATTCTTCTGATAAAGGAAGGGAGATGGGGTTGATGGTAGGGAAAAATCTTGGACCCTGCAGAGCTCAGGGCTGCCCATATTTTGCCTGATTAAATTTGACCTTTTGAAAGAACCTTGTGGACTTGATTCTGATGAGGACCTGGAGGAGACTGAGCGATTATCTGCCAAACTTCTTCTTTCAGATTTCCTCAGAAATCGTAACGGCAAGAAGTAACGTTTGAAGCCAAAGTCAAGTTTCCTGCATGAGGCAGACACATCAGTCGGCAGAGCCGGTGTACTTTTTCGTATCGGTCGCTTTGTGATGGAAGACAGCTCGAATGGGGGTGGTATGTCTACGGTGGTAATATTTAGATCACTCGGGGGACGGGGATTTCCTGGCGAGAGACATCCTAATGAGCGGGTGATGGCAGGCAAACTATCTCCAAGAAAATTGTGATTTGTGTAGTACGACTGTGGGTGTAGCATCAAACGTTCCTTTCCTGATACAGTGGAGCTCACCGGGTCCAACCTGTTAGAAGGGGGTTCAACGGATATGGAACGAGTCATTAAATACTTCCTGGTCTGCAGGAAGGCTTTAGTTTGGAATTTTGGCTCAGTTTCCTCATACACATGCTCCTCTGTGTGCACTTCAGAGCTCTCTCTTGACTTTATTAACTGACCCTCTTGTTCATTTGATGCATATTCTTCTTCTTCATCACACATCTGAAGTGACTTTTGCTCTTCAGGCAGTACAGGTGAGGAGACACATGGCAAATCAAGTTCAAAAGTTGTACGGAAGTCACTTTCTTTGCACTGGGACAACACAGCTTGGTCAGTTTCTGGCTCAGCCTCATCTTGATCTCTCCAGCATTTATGAACAGCCTCGGTTCTTCCCTCTTCATCAGAAGTCACTTCAGACACAGATGAGCAGAATGAAGATAAAGAGGAGGAAGGCTGATGAGAGGACTCTGAGAGAATTCCAGCTTCTCTCTCTGACTTTGGACAGACCACGGAACCCGAATGTGGAGAATCCTGAGAAGTTCCAGAGTGCAAATCCTGAGATTCCCTTTGATCTGATTTTTCTTCTTCACCACCCTCTTCTTCAAAGGCAGACAATGATTCGGTTGAACTTTCAGAACCTTCTTCCACAGAGAGCATCACAGCATCGCCAGGATCACCCACCTCCTCTGCCTCTAATATCTGAGATGGTTCCGTGTTCTCAAACAGATCACACTCTGAGAGCCCATCTGCATCTGCCAGGGCTTCACCTGCATCACACATGTCTGGGAACATGGTACCAGTGTCAATTCTGTCTGGGCACAGTTCATCCGTGCCAATCCCATTCAAATAAATGTGACTTGGATACAATCCATTTGAAAATATTTTATCATGGACAACTGCATCATCATAAATATTGTCAGAAAATGTCATAGACGTTTGAGCTTTGTTTCTGTTCATTCCATCTTTGTGCCCTTTGTGCACCATTTCAAGCCCATATGGAGATGACTTCATTGCAAACTGAATATCAACAGGAGTCATAAGTGATCCTGTTTTACCATTCCTAACCACTTCCCACCCTTCCTCCCTTTCCTCTTCTCTGTGCAGTTGTCTTGCCACTCCTTGCACTTCCTCATCTCTGTCACTGCAGGAGTCAGACAGAAGTTCCAGTGAGCCGTCACCCTCCTCAGAGTCAAATCCCTCTGCTTGATCCAAACCCACTTCCCAGTCTAACTCACTGCCCTGTGCCAGCTCCTCCCCGCAACCTAACTCCTCCCCCAGTTCCAGTCCGGTGTTTTGTTCTTTCTTGTTCGCTTCCATAAACTCCTTCCACTGCATGGACCTTTCTTCATGTTCTACATCATTCCATGGTTCTGACTTCTCTCTTTTTTGTTCCAAGTCCTCTTTATGTCTTGATTCCTCCCGCTGTCCATGTACCTCCTTCCTATAGATGCTCTGTGTGTGCTGCTCTGAATTAGCAAGGCTCAGGTTTTTATTACTGTGTTTCTTGAGGTAATTATTTAAGCGGTGAAACTGTTTGGAGTTTAATGTTGGTTTCGGGGCAGTAGCTGGTTTACATCCTTGGCAGTGACCACACTTTCCAGGCACTGGACCAAGCTGCCCTTCAGAACGACTCACATTCATCTGTGATCTGGGATTTAGGTAATGTTCCCGTAGTTCTGAAACACACAAAACACATGAATAGGATTATATTCAAATACATACTTAAAGATGATCATATTATTATTCCATTAAAGAAACTTCCACCAAAAGCATATGATTGGTTGTCTTCACATTAGAAAAGTTTTTTTGCAGAACTTCAACTGATTGGCTAAATTGGCAATCAATATATTAATCTAAAGAGTTACATAATGTTCACCAACCAGCTTCACACAGCTTTGAAAGGGTGTTCCATATAACAGAGTTCAAACAAATACACTGGCTGAACTTCCGTCTACTGAAGGGGTATAGGTCACGCTTATTGTGTGTGCCCTATTTTACCATTCTTTTTTTCCCCGTGTTGACATTTTCTATGCTGAGACACTTTATAAGGCAACCCAAGAGCACCAAGTCTCAACCCATACTAATCTTTATAGTACTGAATCCTGTTCAAGTCTGAACTCTTAGGCCAAATGCCTAAACTATATGTACACTATATGTATTTATTATAAACAACCTATTGCACAGCATCCACGCGTTCTGTTACATCTGAAGGACAAACTTCAATGTGATGGGGAAAACTAAGAAAACAGATCTCAATCAAATTTCAAATAGTTACAGATAACAATGGAACATAATTCCCATTAATTAAATTATCGGACTCGTGTCCTCAGGTTTGCACATTGATAAACACTTAACGCACACAGAATAAAATAAAAAAAACATGAATGACTTTTACAAGCAAGTAAATGTTAATTGTTAATTGATACACATACTCACAAACTCACCTTCGCTCATGTTGGCACATGTCTGTCTCAGTCCAAAACAAGGCTCATGACGCAGCAAACCGCTACACGCGCGAGCAGCTGGACGGTTAGTTGTTGTGCTGCTTATTTAAAAGCTCGATAAGTCCGGAGGGTCTCCGTGTCACTCCGTGTCGGTGGGTCGTGTGAAGCTGGAGCGCAGGGGCGCGGGGCGCGCGGAGGGCGGGGGGTCTCTCCTCTCCCTCTTCCTGAGGAAAAGCGTCCAGATAAGTTCCACAAAAATAGAGGTAGAACAGCCCACTCTGAAACCTCTTCCTCTCTCTCTCTCTCTCTCTCTCTCTCGCTCTCACACACACACACACACACACACACACACTACAGTACGGCGCACCGGGGTTGTGTTAACGTTTCAACGATTTTAGCTTTAAATCGAAACAAAGAATCAGAAGCAACGAAAGACGCGTGAAGCCTTAAGACAAAGCAGTTCTACTGTTTACTGAACTCCCTTTAAACCCAAATAGTACAACTGGACAATTACTATAGGGTGGCCCTTCTGTCGTCTATAACCGTATAAAGTGATAATGATGTACAGTGATACTGCTTTTCACTTTTAGCAATATCTGTCCATCCATCCATCCATCCATCCCTTTATCCATCTATACATCTATCTATCTGTCTACCTATCCATCCATCTGTTATGGATAAAATACCTGCATTCCGTTTGCCAGGTTGAATTTTTTTGTGCACTGTTGATCTAAAGTGACACCCTAACTGAAATGCAATTCATTTGCAAGGTTTTTTTTAAAGAAAAGTTTGTGATGGAGTTTGTGATTAAGTAAATATTGTCTGATTAACGAGGGTCCCTTTTGTGTCATTTTAAAACTGGAACATGCTTTCTTTTTGGTTGCAGTAATCAGGTACGTCTCATATTAGATTGTTTCTTTTATCAATGTAAATTCAAACATCACTGTGATATATTTAAAATAAAACTCATATTGCACATTTTCTATACAAAAAAAAATTAAACAGTACTTTAGAAACACACCCTTGTGCTTGAAAGTGTATTTTGAATAGCTGGTGGACACTTTTGAAGTCTGTAAACAGGAACACTTCTTCCACATCCTGCTCTATAGGATCAGTAGCAGACAGCCGGCAGTACCTGAACCCCAGTGCTGTTTGTGTGTGGGTGTGTCTGGGAATTTGTTTTTCTTATCCTGTGTGGGCTAGTATGTAGTCATGTTTGTGACCAGTGGCCAAATGTCCTTTTAAGCCCTTTTTAAGCCAGGCTTTCTATTAAATTATCTCCTGGGGATTTGCTTACTGAACTTTCGGTCACACTCACTTTTGCACGCGTCCAGACACACACAGGCACTGGCTAGAGCACTGAGACTATAGATGATGGAATCTCATGATTGAATACTGATAGGTGTTTGTCTGCTCTCTGTTTTGTATCTCACTATAAAACACTAGTGATGTGGTCACTTTTTATTATTGTGGTCACAGTTAGATCTTTTGCAGATCCAAAAAGTTAAATTCTCTTATGCCTTTTACAGTACAATAGGCTTACACCAGGTCACGACCTAGTCCTGATGGCCTAATAAAGTATCCTTCCTTCCATAAACTACTGGGGCACGAGTCCAAACAGGGGAGAAAATAATTGTGTATGTGCAGGAGTGAGGAGGGGGAGGGGTGTATTTTCCCCCAGATAGATTTCAGATAATTCAAACTCACATGACATGCAGAAGGGGTTTTAATTAGTAAACATGTCGAGAAGTTACATAGATGTTATTGTAACAGGATAAATAAATAAAGATGTCTGTCTGGTTTCCCCTTTTTGGGAAACAAAAAGCCGCCAAAATGAAATTGGGAAAGCGGATCAGAGTGAAGTCCTTATAAATGTGTATTCTGATCTATTTAGAACACCGACTGTGTGCTAAAATAGTAAATTTGTGTGTGTATGTGTGTGTGTATGTGAGTGAGATTTGCTTGAGCTAAAAAAAGTGAATTTACATCATTTTTTACTTACCCTAAATCAGCCAAGGCGTTTGGATTTTAAATTGTGATTTTATTTTAGTGATTAGACTAACATTGCTAACAAACACTAGAAGTCAATAGTCATTTAAACCTTTTCCATGATCACATCAATTAGATTGCATCCCACTCAGATCGCATCCTGCTGTGCTCTGCTGACTCATCCCTGTTTGTAGTGATAAGAAAAAGTGATTTCTGAAATCATTCTGTGCCTTTTTAGTTTCTTTCAGGATACTTTATTAAGTTTTTCATCATACAGCCTACTATACTATAAACCACCAACACACACACACACACACACACACATACACACACACACACACTCTCTCACAAACACACAAACACTCACAAATGAATCTACAGACTCAAAACATGCAAGCAACAGAGGTGTAATGATGCACATATTTCCATATGAAGTAAGTTGAGATGCTCCCTGAGAGTTTTAAAGTTCAGAACCCTCTTCTAAATACTCGAATGTACTCACACACACACACACACATAAATATACTCAGAGGGCATATCTATTCAGAAAGTCTTCTGACATTAACTCACAACCAATGTACATCTACAGACAGGAAAATGTGTGAACAACCCCCCCAACACACACATACACATATATCCTCACACATATGCAGACACATGCAGCTGTAGACTGTGTGTCTGTCTACACACACACATGCACATGCACACACTCAGACAGACTGTTGTTAGTTAGAACAAAGAGGGGAAAAAACACCCTAGGCTGGACACTCCACCCTTTACAGCCAACAGGAAACATTCAGCATATGTGTGTCATCTGTGTGTGTGTTCAGTGCATTTAACAGCAAAACATGTATTTTTACTGCATGTAGGTATGTACTGTCTAGTTTAAGTGTATGCACAAGTTTTGGTGTGTGTTTGCGTGTTTGTGTACCTTCACAAAACTGGGTCCAACACTGTGTCTGATTTGCTGCGTGTGTAAATTGGGCCATTGTATCAATATCATTCTTCATTAGATGAAACATATCATTTCAATAAATCCACAGAAATCAAATATTTTGCTAAACACATTTTCAGTTTAATATCCCCTGATACTTCTAAGCATGTGTTTTATAATGTTCACATCTAAATCATATATTTCAGTGAATATATATTTCAGTAATGAATGGCTTAAACAAGGCAGGTAAATATTAATCAATTGTGTAGTTCCTAATCTGCTGTTACTCTGCAATCCCACATTATGCTTTTGCAAAATTTGAAACAGATTTGTGTTTTTGTCATTCATGTCGGAAGCACACAGAGCATTAAGACAGATTTATCACTTTCACATTTATTCAGAATAATCAATCCATCCCTACCCTGAAAGAATTCAGCTACAGATCCATATCCATAGGCAGCTGGGTGGGGCGGTGACAGCTGTACATGTACAGGATGACCTATCACCTATCAACACTGCAGGTCATGGAAAGGGTGGGGCTCCTCCAGGGGATGGAGTCAAGGAGATACACAGACTAGCTTTGAATTCATAAAAACAGGTTTTGCTCGATGCGATACAAGAAACGTGAAATGTATGACCAAATGTTTTTTTTCTAAATAAATATCATTAAAAATTATATTTAACAAGCAATCTCACTTCATGACTGACTCTGCATAATTAGTATCTAATCCTACACAACTAAAAGAAAATCACCTAATGAAACATTGTATTTTAGAATCCTTATTCTGCTTCTTAGACATCTAGCAAATCCACTTTATCACTGACTTCCCAATCTGATCCTGACGGTGATGTTTCTACCTGTGGTAAGCAGGTCTCTGGGAAAATGAGCCACTCTTTACTGGGAAGAGCAGTAAACTTTAGCGTCCCTAAAGTGTCCCTTAAGCACAAGAACAGACATACCTACAGAGATTATGCACACCAAGCACACCCACATTATATAAACAATATACAGAACACTAACTACTTATTATACAACTACAATGTGCATTGCATATTGTTGCATCAGCTGTTCTACTTGTGGAAAAAAAACATTAGTGAGACAAGTGGTGTGTGACCTAATGCTGCAGTAACCTTTTTAAACCTTTTTTTGGGAGGAGTGATAGCAGAACCTAAGCATGGTAGCTGGTGTCCTAACTGATGTTTTGGCTTTCCTTTCGCACTGTGGATATGTTATGGAGTTATGGTAATTCTAATGCAAATGACTGCTGCTGTATTTACAGTGTTTTGTAGCAATCAGGTTGCCAAACTATACTGTGATCCTGTCTGTACACTTTCTACAGTACAACCCTAAAAGTTCAAAGAGCTTTGGTTCTATAAGAAATCTCTTATACGGCTCAGAAAGTACAGTCTCTGGTGCACTTTTCTGAGGATGCAACTGGTGTTGAGTGAGGATTTTGAGCTACCAAAAAAAAAATCATCAGTTGACCGAGTGATGGTAATAGAAATGTGATTTCTTTGATCTTTCTGAAGTCAGCATTTAATTTTGTCTTATTACCTTTTAGAGTGAGGTTGTTATCATGTCACCATCTGGTTTGCTCTTCCATCTCTCTCCTCTAGGCCCTGTAATCAGTTTTGCTCATCAGTCCCATCACTGTGGTGTCATCTACAAATTTTATGATGTTATATTTGGTAACACAGACATGTCTAAACAGGCTTTGTCAGTCATATAAATGAATGTGAATGAGTACCTGATCTCGCAGTGTGGGGCCTCCTGGCCAGAAAATAAAATTATAGTTATAGTTGCCCAGACCACAACCCTTATGACCAGCTTGGAAGGAAGTTGTATTAAATAAACACATTCTGACAAATATTTTTTTTCAAGGTGAACTAAAGCAGTATGCAGAGCCAGTGCAATAGCATCATGTGCAGATATATTAGGACAGTAGGCAATCTGGATCAAGGGTGGCGGCAGGATTAACAAGTCTGTAATCATTTAACCAAGAGGCGGGAGTTTTCTTTGGTACAGGCACAATGATGGCTTCCTTAAAACACAAAGGAGCTACACACAATGAGAGAAACAGCTTACAAGTTAGATAACTGAGTATTAAAAGCACAAACCAACTACATCTGCAACATATTCACACATTGTTTGTAGCTGAATATGCTTTCTGACTATAGACTTTCTGACATTTACCTGCGATACCTGCACTTCCCTTAATGACAGATAAAGTCTCTTCCATCAGGTAGGGAGGAAGCCAACAGGTTGTCATGGAAACTGTCACCAAACCCTGTGGCAAAGGCTCCACTTCTTCCATCTGCTCCAGGCACCTGACACACTCAACCAGAGGGATAACTGATCACAGGATGCCAGTATCTTGATATATCTGATGAAGAATCTCAACATACATTCTGGTGTCTAGTATTTAGCATTTTGCATTTGGCCTACACTACATAAGTTATTAATAAATAATCATTATAAATACTTTCATTTAAAATATAAATACAAGTAATTTAATTTATTAATTAAAGTAATTGAAACTTCTTGGCAGGGAGCAAAGATTTGGCTTCTCCACCAGTAATGCGTGTGTGTTTAACTGCACGACTCTAGACAAGGCAATGATCCAGTGAAATGTTTCAAAAGAGCATATTCATTTTTCTTCTACATGTAAATGTTCACATTTCACTGTGCAGTTTCTGTGCACCATTTAGAAAACGCCAACATCTGATTTTTAAGTGTGTGGTGATTCTGCTCCCTGCTGGACATCGAGTGAATTTCTTCATATTGAACAAAGTAAGGATTTCTATGGATAAAATACCTATTTTGTATAATGACATATTACATCAATGTTATTCTGAAAAGCTACTGTAAAAACAGAAATGTGTAATGCTCATGACCACACACAGAACAGAAAACAATAATCTGCTGAAATGAAAAGAAACACAGCTATTTCTAGTTTTAATATAAGACTTATGAGGTCTAAAAGTAAATATAATTAACATTCTTTAATACTCTATTACTGAGGGTAGGGAAAACATCCTTTTATCACAGCCATCATTCATCACACAGCTTAAGTGGCACCAACCTAATCTTCGCTTTCTTCCTGTTGCCGCCACTCCAACATGTGTGACATTTTCTAATCGACATAACATTTTGAGTAAATGGAGTATTCAGAAAAAATAAAATCAATTTGTCTCTTAGATAGGGTGTAAATTATCACATTAGTTGGAAAAAATAGGAAAGATAATCCAAAAGGTCAGAAAGGTATAACTATACCACATACCATTCCTCTTCTGCACAGTTCGTCGCCATGTCTGTGCAGTCATGTTGCATTTTGCTTTAAGTGTTGCATTCTGCTTTTAGGCATTCATTCGTTCACTGAAATCATTACAAGAACTGCTTAACAGTTAATGTGATATTAAGTTTGTGTACCTTTGGAACATTGGACCCAATAAAATCAAAAATCTCATTTGTCATTGTAGTCACTTTAATTGACATAAAATGAATACATACTCAACATAAAAGCACATCCTAATAAACTCTGTTAAACAAAAATGCTTCAGTAAATTTAAAAATAAATTCCAATCACTTCTGTGTGTAGATCTTACAGCATACCAAACATAAAGCCGAACTGCTCGTCCTCGTCATGACCTTCATCCCACAGACTGAAACTCCACCCTTGACCTACATCAGCTTCTCCTCCCAAGAATAAATCATCCTCCATTCCCAGCATCTCAAGCAGGTCATCTGCACTGAAGAACAGGTAGTCGCTGTTACCATAGGAACCACTTTTGTCATTGTGGAGATTGTGTGCCGGATCTGGCTTCTCGCTGCACTGGGCCAAGTGGTGTGTCTGATCATAGAGTCTCCGGCGCTTTTGGTCAGACAACACCTCATAGGCTTTGGACAAAAGAGGAGAAGAGCAATTACATTAGCTGTTGCAAATAACATTTAAGCCTGAAGTCGCCACAGTTTTATAAAAATCAAATGTTTACAGCTTTTGGAATGTTCACACAGGAATGAACAAAATTGTACAAAAGGAGCATTATAGACAAAGCTGTTTAAATGGGTCACTGGTGAGTACAAGTGCATAAAATCACTGGGGAAAATATGTGGCTATTTTAAACAACCTCATGAGTAGGAGTGCTGACTTAGGATCAGTCTTTGGGATTGTGACTGCTATAAATGCAAATAAGTCTGCACTCACTCCAGTCTATAATTCTGCTTTATGAACAGCAAACCAGGGCAGAAATAGATGTTACATGATTGTTACTTAAGAATAAGTTTCTGTGTTGCGAGGGACTGTGTATCTGTTTACCTTGTGCGAGGTGTGTAAAGATCCGTTGTGCATCTGGACTGTGATTCCTGTCAGGGTGGAACCTGAAGGCCAGCTGACGGAATGCTTTCTTTATCTCCTTTTCTGTAGCGGAGCAAGGAACTCCTAACACAGAATAATAGTCACTCACACACTCAGCAACACACGCACACAGCAGCAGCATGACACACACATACTTGGCCAGTGCCATCATGTTTGCTGGGCCGAGCTGCAAACACAAGCACATGAAATGTCACCACAAACACACACAAAAACAAAGAAACCAGCAATAAGGTGGGGTCTGCACTTTCCTGATAGGAACATGTACAGTTGGCAAAGCAGGATTTTTCACAGAGTTAATTAAAAGTTAAGGCAGATGTTCATGACCTCTAAGCTATACGTGTCTCATCCTATTGGATTAATTACACATGCAAAGGTACACACACACACACACACACACACACACACACACACACACACACACACACACACACACACACACACACACA
>JBBPDC010000109.1:12293585-12304232 GCA_037974485.1 Hemigrammopetersius urotaenia | reverse complement strand
CAGACAGACAGAGAGAGAGAGAGTAAATCCACGCTAAAATATCAAGGTGAAAGTCATCATAGCTTGCGTAGTATAGACCCAGCTCACAATAGCAATAGCAGCGATATTTTTTTATTGCGCGATAAGAGTCGCGCGTTAACGGCCCTGCACTAATTAGAACACTAGTCAAATAGGGCAATTCACTGTATAGATCTTTGTACCAACCCTACCTCTGCACAACACAACTGATGGCCTCAAACACATTAAGAAGGCCAGTAATGAACTCTTGACAAGGCGCACCTGTTAACTGAAGACCATTCCACCTGACAACCTCATGAAGCTGACTGAGAGAATTCCAGTGTGCAAAGCTGTCATCAAAGCAAAAGGTGGCTACTTTGAAGAATCTACAATGGAAAACATATTCTGCTTTAACACTTTTTTGTTCCTTCATAGTTTGGAGGTCGTCAGTATTATTTTAGTAGAAAATAAAAAAAGTTAATAAAAACTATTGAATGAGTGAGTGTGTTCAAACTTTTGACTGGTACTGTACTTCAGACGTACTTCATCTGATGTTTCACACAGCTGTTTGTATATGACTGAGAAGAAAACACGTTTCTGCTCCCCAGCCATGCTGAACTTTCCATTTCTAACTGCATTCACTAAGCTGTTATTACAATACATACAAAAACAAGTTTTACTAAAATAAATACGCAATTATACTCTGAAATTATTCTCTTAAAAATAGAAAATGAAATTTGTTGTATATCTACACAAAGTGCAACTACAAATAAAGACTTATTTTATTGAGGTTATAACTGTGTTCAGTCCTGAAACTCAACTGAAGTGGCACCCTTATTTAAAAGTATAGTACAGATTTAAAAAAAACAATGTGTTGTTTTGTTACAAAATAGTCAGGGAGGAAGTGATTAAAATTTTAGGAAAACAAGTGACCCGGCCACTTGATTTGCTATAAAGCTGAAGGATTGGAGCTATGTTATGGCCCCTTCAAATTCATGAACAGAGCAGATAGCCAGTAACCGAAAAAGGCATGTGCTGATGCCCTGTCTTCATTTACATGTTTTCTTTTTGGAAATCAAAATCTCTCCTATACTGAAGATGCAATAAATATGATACTTTTTTTTTTTTTTTTACAGCTTTAGCTGTATCTAAAAAGAAACAGACATAAATGTCCTGTACACATATCATAAAATGGCTTTTAAAACTGCAGAGTGTGGCTTTACAAGAAAGTCTGATCTCCATACCCTGAGGAGCTTCTTTTTTTCCTGTGTCAAACAGTTTTAACAGTAAAATGCTGCTAAATCTGTTTATTTCATCTCTACAGTGCTTATTGTTGAGGGGTGTGCTTGCAAGCAAAGGGAAGTTTTTAGAATGGTGCCAAAAAACTTTATCACTTAATCTCCACCCTGTCATCTCTATCATCCCTGGTTGCCTTTTATTGCTCTTTTTCAACACTGTCTAACATAAAACAATCATTCAAAATGGAAGAGTTCTGGTTCTTATTAAGTGCACTGATCACATTTATCAGCTACGACTAATGCGTCTCAATACATTCTGACTCTGAGCTCCCTAAATGTCCAGTAAATCTTTCTCACACTGGGGAATTTTGGATGTTCAGGCACATAAACGTCTTAGATTTTAAAATATTACTCTAATCATTCACCCAGCTAAAGCACACTTTTAAGACATACTCTTATTACTGAGATTATTCATTTTTTTTGACAATGCACCACAACATCCATATACAGTAGTATGTCCAATAATAAATTAGGTTAAAATGTCTACAGGATTATCCATTGTATTATTCTACAAATTAAAAATTCATAATAATAAATAATGTCACCAGAAAATAAAACACACATGGCACGATACTGTGGTGTCATACACAGTGTTTGCTCAATGGGACACACATTAAAAATAACCTGGTTTGGTTTAGAGAAGTGTACTCCTCTACTCCTCTATGCACATGTAAATACACACACATACACAAACTAAACTCACACAAGTATACATTCACACCTCATGGCTAGGAGGATCTGTGTATGTGTGTTTGTCTGAATACATGTTTAAGAAAAAAGAAAAAGAAAGAGTGTTTGGCTGTATCTATTTTTGCGATTGGTTTCCAATGGCTGAATAATTCACAAGTCCTAAGGGTCCGTTTCACATGGAATCCTGTGGAGGGAAACACAGCACACAGAAAAGGAAATGTAAGTATACATAGCTGCTCTTGCGTTTGGGGGGCACACAACTTTTTCAGCTTGTTTAAATGAGCATGTTTTCATTGTCTATGGCAATGACTCACACTCAATCAGTATGGCAGAAGTTAACTAAACCTCAACTGCTAAACAAATACAGGCCCTTGCTTTGTTTTCCATCCAAAGCTTCCCTCCAATATATGCATGCATGTAGCATAGGCTGGAACATCTGAAATCAGGAACTGGCTGGCTAGCATCTGATTGATAGACCATTCTGTTACTTCTAGATATGCTCTAACAATCTGCTATGAATTATTACCATATTTACCATACTGCCATTTTTACTACACAAAATCAAGTCACCTAATGTCACGGCTGCATCATTTATGCTAAGTCCCAGCCCTCCCAGTCTCTGGAATACTGAGCCTGGGCACATCGCCCCTCATTCTTTCTGGATTGCTTCTCCCTCTATCCTAATGAGTTACACCTGTACCTAACTTCTCTTTCCCTATTTGAACCCAGCTCAAACCAGGACACTGTCCATTCACCACGATGCTTCATGTGTCTGGCTTGTTCCCAGTATCAGTGTGAACTTTCACTGCGTCTCTCTCTCTCTCTCTTCTCAGCATATCTGGCTCTGAGACATCCCTTGATCAGAGGAACACATATGTGGCTACACAGCTAACCTTACTCAACACCAGATGCTCCCAGTTGAAGCTCCCAGTTGTAAAGTACAGTGTATGTATGTTTGTGTGTGTGTGTGTGTATGTGGTGATGGGGTTTCCTTGCCTTTGTGTGCCCTGCTGAACGGTTTGTGTCTTTGTGGTTGGAGCTAAGAGACTTCCAGACAGTAGTTTTAGACATTTCATCAGAGATGTTAATATCAGAGGGGTCAGTCCTAGGAGAGGATAGGAGAGGAGTGGAGTGAAGAGAAAAGGAAAACAACACGAGGAGAGGGGTTAATATTAGGAAACCCTAGTACATTATTTTAGCTTGTTCACTTTGGGAGAAAGGGAAAGAGAGAGGGTTAGAGAGAGAGAGAGAGAGAGAGAGAGAGAGAGAGAGAGTTACCTAGGATCTGGAGTTTTAGTTGAATGCAGTGGTTTGCTACTCTCCATTGGAATCTGCACTGTGTGCTTGTCTTCTCTGTCAGAGTCATCAACTAACATCTCCTGTGACTCTTGCTACATTAGACAAACAGACACAAAAAGACGCTCAGAACATCAGAATACATATCACTCCGGAATCTGTACCACCTTTTTCTTGGTGTTTTGTGCGATTTTCTGTAGTACCTCCTCTACTTTTTTGGAGGCATCGTCCAGTTTCTTCTTTTTGCTCTCAGGCATGAGATCATCGAGGTAACTGAGCTCCCGTTTAGAGAAACAGAAATCCAGCAGCTTACGAATGAATACTAATGCCAGCACCTCTCATCACACAGAACACACAGAACACACACATCACATGGTCAGTGTTTTAACTCTCATTCTTTTCATTCTTAAAACACAAAATGTAAACCTACAAAAAAAATACACATCGTGCTTTAAAGTAACTCATCACAAATGCAAAATGAGAAAGACAAAAATAAGAACTTTGGTGTGGCTGATTTCAGTTAATAATCAAATATAATTAATTTGAATGATTATAATTGTCTTTCTTCACTAGATTTCTACATTTACGTTCCAAATAACAAGCTTGAAAACAAGGCATGTTTTTTTTTATTCTATATGTAAAAATACATAACACCCTAAACCTCAGGTTTACTATTCAGTTCTTAATCAAAAGGCTTATTATTAAGTCTCTTCCACTAATTCTAAAATGACTAGTTAAATGGGTGAGGAATGGAGGTTATTTTAGGGGTTTAAAGTTGTTTAAAAAATGTGGGACCTGGTGTAAGCAGATACTTTTAAAATGACCTACCATCATGGGGAATACTATCGCTGCAGGAGAAGTCTTAATGACCCACAGCAGAATGAGGCAGGTGAGCTGAGTGACAGTGAAGAGGTGGACCTTCCTCAGAGGAACATGACGAAGGTAGATAAAGTCTGGCTGGTGCTTTGCTGGCATCCCAAACAACTTCAGACGGTCAAAGAACTGAGAGAGACAGAGCAGATATATATATAGAGAGGGAGATAGTGAGACAGAGAGCGAGAAAGAGAGACAGAGACAGAAGGTGGATGGTGAATGCATGCTCATTAGGCTGTCTGTAACCCACTGGCCAGTGTGTCTGTGACTTTTGACAATTTGGGCTGCGCCCTACAAACGGGTAACTCTGTGTTCAGATGAAATGGGAGGTACCTGAATGCCTTTCAGAGATGAGACACCCATATAGAGGAAGACTCCATATAGCACCGGCATGGGGATGAACTGTGGAAACACAGGAGGCGTAACTGCAAACCTTAAAGAGGAATTTCAAAGATTTCTCCCAATATCAGCAATTTCATTGGTTGAAAAGGGACATAAAGGATTCAAGAACATGCTAGGTGATTACTTGTAAAGCCCCAGTCATGAACACTGAGCAGCCCATGAGCAGGAAGATGACCAGGCCAGTCAGTCTTTGCTCTCTGATGCCAAGGAAGCGAGGCTGTTCTCCAGGGGCGGCACTTTCTGACTCGAGTTTCAGGCTGTTCACATGTGAGATGGACAGCACAGTCGCTGCCACGAACCATGGCAAACCCATTACAGAACACACAGCCAGCATCAACCCCACCATCAACAGGTCTAAGTGGTATCCACAGCCTTTCTACAGAGGAACAAGGAACATAATTTGTATTGGAGCTCTGGAAAAAACAAAATTATTAACAGAATGTCGATTCTATGTTTCACAGTTCTGCATTAAACCATCTGAGCCCTGCCATTGATTGTCACTCATTTATTTGTTTGTTCGCACCAGTTGCTGCAGTTTAATCAATGTTAAAGAATGACCTACTTAACGCCTACAGATTGCTGCAAAAGGTCAGTAAATCTCAGTCTTGTTCTATACTGGGTTTTGCTTTTTGCTCCAATTTTACTCTGCTGAAATAAACATGGTAACCTGAACACAGAAACAGGCCTCCAAAAAGTGTTGCTAGGATACAATCAAGCGATAAAAACATCTTAAATTGATAAAAATGCTAATTATATTTTAAACGAACATACAGATTAGATATATATAGACCCACAGGCCCATACAGACCCTAAAATTGCTCTATTTGCTCTAATACTACCAGTTTTGAATTCATAAACACACACACCAGCAGTGTCTCACCAGCAGTTTGTGCTCTTTGCGGTTGATGATGACAGCAGTTATCTGCTGGTCCATAAAGATGAGTATAGTGCAGAGCAGAGCTGGCACTGCTGCTGCTAGAACCGTCCACCACGGGTTCCGGCCAATTGGGTTGATCACCCAGCCACGATCATCTCGTGTCGGCTACGACAAAATAACGAGAAACATGCACCATTTTGTTCCTATGTATTATATTCATATCTGGGAGTGTGTTCTGTTTGCAAATCTGGAGTGTGTGTGGGTGAGGTTGTACCTTGAACTTGCTGGGCACTTGTAACTTTTGGGATGGAACTCCGATGACATAGTCAATTAGGACCATGAGAACGATGGTGAGGAAGACAGCAAAATCACTGATCATAGACCGCACCTTCATATACACAAACACACAAAAGTAAAATCAACAAACCTGAAACTGACTGTGTATATACTGCATCAGCCTGTGTTTGTACTGGGGCAGCATGAATTTATTTTTGTGGTGTCAATATTACAAAAATCTGCAACATAAAAATAGAGCATGCTGTATCTAACCAAATTTTAACAGCCTCATCCCATCCTATTCATCCTCTCTCTGTCTTGTCTTGTCCTGTGCTGTTCTGCTTCTGTCTATCATTGTTTTGGTGTTTACAGATGATTTCTGTTTCTGTTTTGCTTCCTAGTCACTGCCCTGCTTGACATGCTTTCTGTTTTGGTTTTGTTCCTTTACGGTAACCCCTAACACTAACCCCCTACCAGTTGCATTGATCTCTTCTTTGTCTTTTGTGTCAGTTTCCAGTGTTTTCACTGCTTAGTAGATTCACTTATCCTGTTTATCAGTTGCCATAACTAAGGTAATTGTTTGCAGTTGCATCCCCTCCACATCCACACATCATTATACAACTCAACCTATTTGTATCACAAAATAGGCTGCATGACCTAAATCAGTCTGGCTTCATAGCAGCATTTTCTGCAGAAACAGCACTTTTAGCTGTCACCGAGGAGCTTCATGCAGTCAAAACAACTAAACTATCTTTGATTTTAATTTGTCTTGATATCTCTGTATCTTTTGATACTGTCAACTATTACATCATCAATGATCCTCCTTAGATCCTCATTGGTTCACTCACCAAATTTGGAATCACTGGTTCCAAAGTAGGACACAATGGATTGTGGATCACTGGCTTCCTGTTGCGCCTTGCATCACATTTAAAACTCTTAATGCTCAACTACAAAGCTACAAAGCCAAAAATGTTCTAGCTCCATTTTACCCATCGGCACTGATTGGACCACAGGTTACAGCTCGCTCTCTTTGAGCCTCAAGCACAGCCTGACTTTACCCAACTCATAAAAGTGAAAGACATGCTTCAGGACATACTTCTTAGTTTTGCCACTGAAGTGTGGAACAAACGTTTCCTTAACATCAGAACATCAGAGTCCCTCAATATCTGAAAATGGCAACTGAGGACACACATGATCACTGAGTACTTAGGACAACAACTACATGCTCATTTCATAAACCAACGTAACTAACACAAACTTCACAAATGGCTTAAAAAATGGCCTTCTCTCTGTGTGAGATCTGATAGAGCCTGGCTAGTGTTCTAACTCCCTTTCTGGTAAAATCTTAGTCTACATGCAGCTCTTAATTTTAAGTCTAGGTTTACTATGACATGTTTTGTTGTGGGCTACAAAGCACCCATGTTCGTCACTTTGGTTAAGAGCATCAGCCAAATGCTGTTAACATAAATGTAAATGTTTTAATTCTGCCTACCATTCCCACCCAATTGATCTTACACTGTATGTTATTTCACAAGTCTCCTGGCAAGCCTGATTATGGATTTAAAGAAGCCTATTAAACTTGTTAAACATGTTAAATACATTATTAGTCAATTATTAGTCATATGTTGATACAGGATGTATTTTCTCCATATTGTGCAGACATGCATGTGTATGTGTGAATGCTGGAAACAGGTGAGTTTTTTTTTCCATACTCACCCTTGTTGGAAAATATCTGCTGGTCTTGAACTGTTTGAGGAAGGTGGACAGGAAGAAAGTGGAAAAAAACAAGATAGACGACCAGAAGAGCACATCAGGTGTGTAGGGACCATGGTGACCGCAGGCTGTCCCAACAAAGTGCCCATGAAGATCTAAACACTCCTACACACGCACACACACACATACATGCTTTTAGCATAAAGTCTAAGTATGGCGTGATGGTGCATTTAAAGTGCCGTTACCTTCACAGTGAGGTTGCTCCAAGGCACTGCAGAAGTTGTGATGTTTCTTTCACTCCACAGTGTGAGAGTCTTATTACTGGGGTTGTCAGGCTCTGCGCACCTACAGCTGAGGACAGAAATCAGCATCAGTAATGACCAATGTGTGTGTATGAGTGTTTTTATCAGCCTATCTATATTGATAAAAAGCCTATCTGGGTACTTTTACAAATACTCATTTAAGAAGAATATAGTATCCATTTGTATCTCCACAACCTGTTAGAAATGACAACTAAATTAAAGTACATAACATTTTATTTGTGTTATGTTAAAACTTTTTTGTCATTTTTTATTGCTCCAATCATCCTTAAATGTTTGCTACTGGTGTGTTTCAAACAGTGTAAAAAAAACAAAAAGCAAACAAAAAAAAGACCTCAATGTTGTGCTTGCTGGGATAGAAAAAGAAAGTGTAAGTGTAAGTGTGTGTGCTCACTATGTGAGTGTGAGTTTGTCCAGGTCGCTGTGTTTGTTGATGGGATAAATCTCTCCCAGATGCACAAGTTTCTCCAGGGCCTCATAGATGAAGATGAGGCAGATGAGGGCGGCGAAGGCCTCCTCGGTGAAGCGGGTAATGTAACAGACCAGGGAACTGGCATCCGTGGCAACCAGAAAAAAACACAGGAAGGCTGTCCAGAGGCCAATACAGGCGCGAAGAGACAGGTATGACAGATCATAGTCTCTACAGAGAGAGAAACAGACACGCAGCAGGAAGCTTCACATCCAGCAGAGATTATAGAAGCTGTGTATGCAAAACTGAATGTCTGTGTCAGCAATAAGTGCACCTTAAAAAGGTCAAATCACTAATCAGGTAAAGTGTCTGGAAAAACAGCATGTATTTTGATCTAAACAGGTATTTTGATCTAAAAGGGTTTGTATACATACTTACAGTTTACAATTTATATAATGGTTACTTTGAAGTATGTAAAATATCAGACATTTATGTTTTTTTATTTGAAGTGGTGCTTGAAGTGATTTTATACACTGACTGTCACAGATTTCAGATTAATCAAGAAAGCTCAGAGGCAACAGTTCAAAAGGCTCAAAAATAAAACACGAAACCAAAATAAAAGACAGCAACCAAAGCAGGCAAAAATAACAATAGACTCTGTAAAGATTGAATACTTGTAAAATAAATTAGACACTTGTTGCTGGAAACTTTGAGGCAACATATATTCAAAATATTTTATTTTGTAGAATAGTAAAAATAAAGAAACCCCTTCTATGAGGTTTGTCCAAACTATTGACAGGTGTTTTGTCTAAATGGTTTATGCTAGTTCAGATGTTCTACTTACTTGCAGAATTTGAAAAGGATTTTCTCAAAGACTAGAACAGGTCCAGTGCTACCCAGTATCGTGAGAGGCTGTCCAGCAAACAGTGAGTACGCCACTCCAGTCATTGAGGCGCCGAACAATGATTCAATTGCGCTCTAATAGTGAAAGAGAGAACAACAGCTGAGTGCTCATAGACTCAGTTACAACATAATTACAGTCTGTGTAAAGCTGAGGCATCTGTGTGTGTGTGTGTGTCCTTACAATCCGTCCCTCTGTAGCTTCCCCTAGGAGTCCTCCGAAGGTAATGACCGGAGACATGCAGGCACAGTAGAGGAAGAGAAATGACGCCACACACTGCAGATTCAGTCCATCTTTAAAATCGCTCAGATAAAAAGGAACTTTTCGCTTCACATCCAGAACCAAACCTCCAAACAACCTACAGAGATAGCGAGTGAGTGAGGAAGAACATATTTAACATTTCATCTGAATTACTAAGATATATCAACTCATTCAACTGCACGTAAAAACATATGTAGACACACACACACACACACATACACACACACACACACACACACACACACACACACACCTCCCAGTTCTTTGTAGCTCTGGTCCATGGTGTTCCCCATGTGGTTCTTCCTCTACTGGAACAACAGTGCCATTGGGAACTCCAGGCATCTTCCTTTTCTCCTGCACCAGTTACAAACACTGCATGATTACTATCAGTAAATTAGGTGTACAAATATGTACACGTAAAGTAATTCTATGAAGTTTCAGGTAGATTAATAACTGGTAGATTAATGACACTGGTTTAATGCACATACAATTTTCAGTGAACTTCCCGTTTAAATTCCAAACATGATAGATTCACATGTGTGTGCGTGTGGGGATCCAGACCTGTGATGGTACACTCTTAGGTGGCTCAATGCGGATGGAGGGGTCCCACTCTCCTGGTGGTAAAACTGTCACCTGATCCAAAAACTCATCGATACCAGCCAAAAGGTCACTCCTGTTCTTAGCTTTATATGCTACATCATGAAAAATCTAACAAAGACAGAAAGACATATTAGTGAATATTGAAAACCACTTACATCACAGCTAATGTCCTCAATTCCTGTACTGTCAACCTTCACTGTACCTCATCGGTCATGATAGTAGCCATAGAGCGGCCAATCTCATGATACTGCTGAGCTTTTCCATCCGGTCCAAGCAAAATGAACATGAACCTGCAGCCAAATCATATAGAACAATTACTGTTATATGTATTAACTGTAGCATTATTGTATTGCATAAAACTTATAATCACATTATTTTAACTATTGAAGTTACAGTGTTAGTACTGCTATTATAGTATGATATATGAATATTTAGGCTCGGACATGTCATACCACAATATGTTTTCAATGTCCCTTGATTATTTATATCATTTCATATCATTTAACAATCTATCATTACATGTATTTCCAATTTGACCTGGATAGTATTTTGAAAACAAAAAACAAAAAACACAAAAACCTCAAAACATAAACGCATAATTTCAACATTTCAACTCTACTAACTGTCACACAGCTGTGCCATCTTTTCACCCAGGCCTAACAAACACACACACACACACACACACACACACACACACACACACACACACACACACACACACACACACACACACA
>JBBPDC010000109.1:12269013-12280460 GCA_037974485.1 Hemigrammopetersius urotaenia | reverse complement strand
CGGCCCTTGAGCCAGGTTTTGTTTATGTTTCTGTTTTCACGTCCTGTAAATAAAGAGCCTGACTTCATGGATGCCTGTCTGCCTTGTCCCTGGTTCCCCCGTGGTAAATCACGGACGAGGGTTCCCCCCCGTCGCCCGTGACAAACATAATAGACAGGCCAGATTTTTTTCTTTTTCTCTATGTGCTGCAAATTCAGTT
Organism: Hemigrammopetersius urotaenia; assembly: GCA_037974485.1. NCBI lineage: Eukaryota > Metazoa > Chordata > Actinopteri > Characiformes > Alestidae > Hemigrammopetersius > Hemigrammopetersius urotaenia. The sequence continues at coordinate 12,280,261 of JBBPDC010000109.1, read as the reverse complement.
GAAGAAACATGCACCTACAAAGTATGACATTTTAATCACTTTTTTGATTGTAACTAAAATGCCTGTAACTGAGTAAAACTGAGTGAATTGTGTTATTTCCAGGGCTAGAACATGACATTCTGTTCTGGGCAAAACATAGTTTTGCCAGCTCCAACAGAAGTCCTGCAAAATTTGCAGTTAATGTTTCATTACAGAAATAACACTCCAGATTTGTTGAACAATGTGCACATTTGACTGTGAAAAGATGTTAAAGACCTGAACTTTTTAATACTAACGGCAGTTGAAAAAGAAGTGGTAATTGGCTTTAATTGGCTTCTCACAGCATTGGTGGCTACTAGGTGAGCTCCTAGTTAGTGGGTGGAACTGCACATTACTAAATTTGGGAGAATATTTTGAAAAATGAAATAAATAAAGAATGATCTAGAGAGAAACAACAGTAGCATTATTTATGTCCCATAGGATAGTTAAGTATAAAAATAACATTTAGCGTGTTTTAGTGTGTTTTCATTGAGTAGGCCTCAACATAGTGTGTTCAAAAGAAGTAGGCTTACCTGATTAGTATTTCGTGGGGCGTTTATTTTGTGTACTGGCATCGGTTTACCGTTCAGGTGTTTTCTTGGTGATTTTTTTTGTATGTAGGCCCTTTTTGTTTACTTTGTTCTAAATAAAGTAAAATAATGGAATCCTGCATCTGCGTCTCCGTCCCTTGGCATCACTATGTGACAGATGGACTGACCCGCCAAGAACTAACCTGCAGCGGGTTTTTCGCTGGAGTGGATGGAGACCCCTGGCGCTCTGGAATTGAGCCATTGGAGGGGATTTTTTTGGCATACAAAAAAACAAAAAAATCGTGTTTTTTAGGGGTGTATTAGGGGATCTGCAGGTGGGGCTTTGATACTGAGGACACGGAGGGGCCTCATCTGCAGGGATGTGGAAGTGGAAGAGGGGGACCCACAAGGGCCGTCCTGGCCGTGCGAAGGTAGGCCAGAGGGGCACCCTTGAGAAGGCGGCTGTGTGGGGCCCACGGGGTCTGCCTTCTCCCTTGTCAGGGGCCCCAGGGTTTCGCCGTTGCGGTGAGGGGTACTGTTATTTCCATGGTCAGCGACCGCTAGAGGCCACTCTTTCTGTTTGTTGAACTTTTATTTTGACATGGGAGTACACTGGCGGGGTGAATGTCCACAGCCGGCCAGTGTTTAAGTTAAGGGATTGTGTTTTTCTGCCCCTTGACATCAACCATGCTAGTTAGTCCACTTAACCACATAGCTAGTGGTGTTCTGTGTGATTTGCTTTCGGAAGTTTAATTGATAGTACAGTCTGCATTTGTTATTTTGTGTCTTTGGTTAAGGAAATGGGTAAATTTTCATAGTATTATTATTATTTTATTAATTTCCCATTGCCTAGCCTTGTTACTGTTGGCTGTAATTTAACATGTACTCTGCAGTTGTGTATATGACTATGACTGCTGGGTAGTACAGTAACAACTTGTGTACATGTAACTTGTGCATAATAACTTACTTTGTTCTTCTGCTTTTGTTAGTTGAACAGAATCACATTAAGAAAATCACGTTAAGTTTTTAAACGTATAAATCAGTCCAGTTAGTTAGAATTTACACAAGGTCTTTTGTGTTATTGTATCACTGAGAGCATAATATACTCAGCCAACCCTCTTTTATGAGTTCAGGACCATATTTAGCTCATCCTCTCATGTTACTATTGGTCTTTACCAGCCGATTTCACATTTGTGTCAATTGTGTGTGACAGAGAGCACCTGCATGATTCTTGTACTTCCTGGTCGAGCATTCATGTTGGTTCTGAACATGTTTTATGTTGCAGAGTTACTCTCTGTTGTTATTCACTCTCCCACTCACTCATTCATTCACTCACATGCTAATAAATGCATCAAAAACATGCACTGCAGATTCACTTCTACAGGGAAGGAAATGGCCCTCTTCTTGCCCTCTAAAAGCTGTAATGAATTATCTGTTCTAAGTATTTCTGTTCTTAATAGACTATTGTGCTTTGGATTGTTGGATTTTTGAGGGCAGCAGAAACTTTGTTGTGGCTTCTAGGGTTTTCATGTTACCAAAACATGTTTGATGTTTCCGTCCTTTGTCTGTTAGGTTACTCAGTAGTCTGAATGGATGTTTTAAAACTATCCTCTAAAAATTCTCTGCAGTTATTAAACGCTGCTGCCTTCACTGTTGCCTTCAAAGTTATAGGCTTTATAACTTAACAGAAGAGGGATAGTAATTTTAGAAAATGAATATTGATCTATTCATCATTAAGTTTTACAACGTAGAGAGCAGCTTTCAAATTTTGTAAATAAGATTGACTGTTAGCAGAATTCTTTCTTAGGTTCATAAATTCAGAAATTGTTTACTGCTGCAAAGATCCAAGATCTCGCAAAGAAAACATAAAAAAGAAGAAAATTTGCAATCAAACACTGAAACTGAACACCTGACTGGTTTTATAGACTGATGAAACTTTCAGTGCTGGACAGGGTCAGTGTGGGTCCTCTGACCAATCTATTCTGACGCCTTTATAACCAGCACAAACCTTCTCAGCTGTTTGTACTTCTCTGTGGAAGCTTCTCTGTGGAATCAGACCTGATAGGCTAGCTTTCACTTACCACGTTCATCAGAGAGCCTTGGGCATCCCAAGAGCTTGTCGCTGGTTCACTGGTTAAATGTACTAATGCCACTGACTAAACGTATTTTGGCTTGATTTATGAACCTTGCCCTGGACCTAGATACAGCTTACTGGACAATAATGCGTCTTGGTCAGTCAGACAGCGTCAAACATCTATGTAATAAGGATAAGGTGAATATCCCTAGTTGTAGTCGTCCTGTGTTTATTTTAATGTTTCTTCATCAAAGTGCTGTTATTTCTTTTTCTCTTCTTGTTAGACGAAAGGAGTGGAGCTATTTTTAGCATGCAATCTAGACAGTCTTAGCATTTTGCATTCAGTGACCCTTAACTCCACAGTCCCATGTGCACACCCCCCATTTCTGATGATCTTGAACACTAATACATTTATCTGAGTGCTTGCATGTTTTGAAAGACCCAGCTTCCTTTGTCACATTTTTGTCTTGCTTTCTTTCTGACCTCATCTGGCTTTTCACCAAAGCCTCATTTTTAATGTCCCTATTTGTGCGAAAATGTTGAGGATGTGCATGCTTTTAATTTCATTACTCCCTCTGCAGGCTAAGATCTTTTCTTCTTTTTATAGAAGCCTTGTTGGACAGAACATTTAAAACCAAGTCTCTGAATGTCTCTAGTTCATCTCTCGTTAAGAAAAGGATGGTTAAGAAAAGGGCAGCTGGTAAATGACTGTTTAAAGAAAATGTGTAAACAAACGTTAATACATAGTGCATTATTTGTAAGTAATAAATGTGAGAAATGGAAGCCTGGGTCAACCAGCAGATGGTTAAAGTGAGTGCTAGTTTGAGAATGTTTACATCTGTTTTAGGAAAAACATAGATATTAGTCCAAGTAACTGGACAGATTAGCTTAACAAAACTGAAATGTAGATCCTGTTCTGTTATTGGCAGGTATGTATGACTCGCAATAAATTGGGCATTGGGCAGTCTTTGTTGATGCTGGGCTTGTTCCCTTGTGATACTCTACAAGGCTTGTAATGGAGCCATTTTGGTTCCTTCTTGATGTTGGAACATTTTGCTTTGAGCCTTGTCTTCAGTAAGTGGATGTCTTCAGGATGGTTTACTGACTTGGCAATCAATAATATTACTGTCTGTAATGAAGGTTATTATTCCTACCCAAGTTCATTTTACGCTTTGTTTCATCCACTCTGATTTCCTTTTTAACTCTATAAAAACAAACATTTTATTACACACACTTTTTCTACTAGTTACAGTTTCCAGCAGAAGTGCAAAATCTGATTGTTGAGTGGGGATAAGAACTAGCCCACATTATCTGTTTCTCTGTTGCTCTAGTTTTTTCTCTGTCCACCTCCCTATACTTGACTTAATTTTTTCCTTCTTGATCCTTTTAATCTAGTTACAAAGCTATAGACGTTGGTGCTGTTGGTCAGATGATTCTCAGAAAAGTGTTCTATGACATTTACAACTGTGACACGCATGTTAATATCATGTTGTGTTAAACAGTGTGAAACAGTATGTTAAACAGAGACTGACTTTTACATCCATATTCCATTCCAAACTTAAATTGGCACCTAAATAACCTTTAATATTTAACCTAGTCTTGATTACTGTTTCTCATGTTGGATTCTTTCCAGCTTCTCTTACATTTTATACTAATAGTCTCTTTCTTTTTCTTCCCTTTCATATCCCTCTTCCTGTATTTCCAAGTTCCTCCCCTATTGTTTTATTCCTTCACCCTTTTAATGACTTGGCTTACATTTCCAATCAAGAGATGCAAAATGTTATACATGTGCTCTACCACAAAACCTAGAAGAGATATTTGAATATGAGAATTTAAGAGGTAGACTGTTTTGTATCGTGCAAAAACTGCTCCTCCAGAAAACTCAAATGTATATATGTATGACTGTGTCCTAAGAAGTATTACATGTGTGTGTGTGTACACTAGGGTAAAAGGAGTATTCAAATTATCATTATAGTTTAATAACAAACAGATTTTTTAGAGATTTCTTTTGAGTGATCACATGCACAGTTGGCACGCACACACACACACACACACACACACACACACATACACACATACACCCACTCTCTCACTCTGTACTACCTGTCATGTCATGCCAGAGTGAGGTTCTCACTTAGTGTGGTATGTATAGTGATGAGCTGGTGACCCCAGGTGTGTGTGTTTGACGCACCCCGCAGCAAATCCTGCAAAAACTACAGGTGTGTGAAAACCTCTCAAAAAAAGGCAGAGATAGAAAGATGAAGCTCCACCCGCTAATAGTTAAAACAATAAGAATGGTTGCTATATGGGATGGATACTCTGTAAATAAAGGCAACTCATTATGAATTTACGCCCCAGAAAACTAAAATCAAAATGTTTTGTATGTATATAAATAAATGAAGTTACATTAATGGAGCAATGCTGACAATGATTCAGGGACTGTAATTAGTGCTGCCTGGTAAGAGAACTGGCAGAAAACTGCACCCTAAAAATAATTCACGTTCCTAAATAGAACCACACTCAAAGACCCATTTGAGTACATAAATGGATCTTTGCACGGTAAAATGTAAATGGTTATTTTCTGTGATGTTATTTAAAGAACCTTTTTAAAATGTATTCTATATAGCTCCAGAAAGAGAGTCCACTATTATTAAGTCACAGCACCTTTTGGTGATGTATAGACCATTTTTGCTTAGAGAGAAGAGGACTAATTCTGTTTTAATGTAACATCATGATATTGAATAATAAATTAATGAAAATTTTGCTGTTATAACAACAGATTATTATGATGTAATAAAAAGCTCATTCATTAAATATTGTCTGTTTTAAGGATTTCCCAAAGAGCAACACGCTATCTGACAAAAATTGTGTCAAAATGTTGGATGAGTTTTAAAATTGTGACAACATAGTTGTTCACAGTTTCTCACTGGAGTCCAAGCTAAATTCCTATTCACATTACTGATTGAAAACCTGTTTTTTAAACATGTGAAGCACAAGGACACTAGTCACTATAGTGTCATGTAAAGAAAAGAAACAGTGGTGAACCAGCGGTCACTCATGTTTGCAGTAAAACTGTTCAGAGCGAGAGAAAAAGTTTATTACCAAAAGAAGGTTATGTTATGATAATTAAGTAAGGTTTTAATTAAACTGATTCCACACCTTATTAAGTTGTATCTCATTCCCACATTTTGCTGAGTTGTTGCTAAGACATATATCAAGAAGGGATGTCTACTTAATTCAGACATACAGACACAAGCATTTCAGGCTAATTAGGGGTTCTTGTGTAAAAGATCAAAGAGTTTGAGTCCTTTTTCCTCAGACAGTAGAGTCACTGCAGTTATAAACCACACAGTCACTCATTATACTTCTCTGACTCATCTTTCAAGGTTTATTCACGTGCACATGCGTGAGTGTATGTGTGTGTGTGTGTGTGTGTGTGTGTGTGTGTGTGTGTGTGTGTGTGTGCGCAAGAACTAGCCATTGTCTTGTCTACAATCCATTTTCTCATTTTGTGACAATCAGTTTGAGTTATTTCAATTTCTCTTTTGAGAATAACTCATGGGGTACAGTAACACTGCAAAGTATATGTGCATGTGCCTAGTGTTTCATTTAGCTGTTTAGCGAATACAGGCTGGAACAGTTTCTTAATGGTGTCTAAGACTTAAAAAAAAAAGCAAATACTGTGAAGTAATCAACAAGTAATTGTCACAGAATTCATAAGACCAGTCAATAAACCTTTGTAGCGTGGAGGATAAACCCAGTCGCAGAGTCAAGCGATAGAGTAGGTAATCCACGCACTTTGAGCTGAGAACTCTCTTCTTAGAGTCAAGATTCCCACCGGAATCAATGTTCTCATTCACACACAATAAGAGGTCAGTGAGTAGTCACGGTCCAGTTGAGCTGCAGTGGTGAGAGGGGTTGATGACTCAATGGCTCAGCAATGTTTACCTCTGTTCCTTGGCCTTTTATACCCTGTTATGCGCATCATTTCTGGTCCCTCTTGCGTCTCACGTAATTGGTTAATCAGCCCAAATGTGGCCTGCAAATATGATTTGATTGTCAGTGAAATATGTGAAATATATGATATATATTAATTCATTTTTTTAATTAAATAAAATTAATACTTTGCAGTGTTCGGACAAACGGAGATGTTGTTCAGGAAAAGTTATGCACTAAGTTAACATACATGTTGTGTGTAACTTCTTTGTTTTTCATTTAGTGAAAATGTGATAGTGATTTGATATTTCATGTAATTTCATGATATTGCATGTAATTTCATGATATTGCATGTAATTTCATTGTTTATGGTGTTAAACCTGTGTCTTCCCATTTGTGTCATATTTCTCCCTCCTCCACCATGCAGCCTTTGTAAATTGTTATACAACTGAATAGTCATTATTTCTCTTTTTTTTTCCGGAAAAGGGAAAAAAAATAGTCATTATTTTTCTTCATCAAATTTTGTTCCAAATATTCTGCAAATATTTATTCGGAAACTCTCATAGGCAGAACCGCATAGGATAACTAATGTCCAATGTATATAAAAAATCTATTGTTTTATTATGTCAGATAATAGTTTTAGCCTTAAAGACGGATGTGGTAAAGTAGTGGGAAGTACAATTGACTTTTGGTACTGCATTTAAAAGTATTAGATTTTAATTGGTCCCAGTAGATTCGATCCCAGTCTTTCAAGTCTTTTAACGTCTGCTAAATAGTTTTCTTTATTTTTGGAGTACTGGAGTTTCTTTAGTTTTTGATGCCAAGACTGGCATCAGGATGCTGTTCATTTGTTATTATAGGATGGATGAAAGGCATATGTTTGGCTGTTTCTGAAACAGCATGTCTGTGTTTACACATGAAGGCCAGTGGGAATGACTATTTAAACCTGCTGGGAAGAAAGGACTGAAAGTTTGCTCTGCGTGTGTTAATGTGTGGTGTGTACAGGCTCGGAAGATGTGGCACTGGACTGTGGCGGCTGCAGTGTTGCTGTCACTCCCATACTCAAGTACAGCTCAAGGTGATGTTTTAAAAGTTATTCTCCAAACATTTGAACATAGCTTCTAAACCATCCTGTCACAACAACTGATTATGCAGTTTTGTTTTTATTGTTATGTTTTATTTATTTCTTTTTAAATGCCAGATTTTCCTGTCTGAGTTGTAGAAATGTGTATTAGAGTTCTGATGCAACCACCACTCCCCTACATAATTTAAAGATACAAGAGAGAAGTTTATGCAGAATACTTTGTTCAGTGTAGCACACAGGGTTTTCTTACTATAATGATTTGTTTTCTTCTAAAAAATGCCCATAGCCAAGTCTCCAAGGTACTGCAATCACAGGTTTTACTGTTTCACCACATATATAAACTACTAACTAATTACTACTAGTATTTAAAATGCTATTCAAAGGCAATGTGAAAGACATAAATTACAAGAAATACATTCAATTTGCAAAGTCAGTTACAGAAAAAAATGAATAGAAATGATTAGATTACACTGAATTAAGTTATTTCTTTTGCTCTCATAAGTGTAATAGCAAAACAATTTAATTTTTTACATTCTTGTTCTTGTAAAGGGAATATATAGTTTTTTGTTGCAGGCGTCACGGCTCGGCCAGTGGCCGGTAGGGGCCACTGTTGGGATTTAGTTTTGGGGCTTTTATTTTGGGTTTTTGTGCATGTTTTGTTTCCTGGTTCACGTTCCCAGCTCTTCTGTGTTTAGTTTCAGTGATTATGTCCTGTATTTAAGTTCTGTTTGTGTGGACCACAGGCATCGGTCCATCGCCTCACATGCCTTGTTTATATCTCGTATCTAGTCACGTCTGTGGCGGCCCTTGAGCCAGGTTTTGTTTATTGTATGTTTTGTTTAAATAAAGAGAGCACTATAATGGATGCCTGCCTGCCTCGTGCCTGTTTCCCAAGAGGTAAATCACGTGACAGCAGGAAAGTGTGGCACACCTTGAAATTTGTTGTACATGCATTTGTATGCATTGCAGACATACCTACCTGTTATAATTCCAGTGCAGATATAATCAGTACATCCTCACTGGTCACTAGTGCTGGTAGCTTAGTGGTTAGGGCATTCGCCCTGCGACCAGAAAGTCCGGGTTCGATTCCCAAGACCGCTAGGCACCTCTGAGCAAGATACCGTCCCCATGCACTGCTCCCTGGGTGCTGTGTTCGTAGCTGCCTCCTGCTTCACTTGGTGAATGGGTTAAATGCAGAGGTTGAATTTCGTGCTGTGGTGTGTTCACATATGACAAATGTTCACTTTCACTTCACTATTTGTAGAATTGTATGGCTATCTGGTTCAGTAACATGTATATGTAAATTTCATATCTGCTTACACAGAAATCATTAAGTCTAAATCTCTAGCTACATTTGTAGTGGTTTTTAATATTGTACTGTATGTATCGCACTGTACTGTACTGTATTAACTGTATTTTGAATTAAACTAATTTCGCAGTGTTATAACACCTTTCTCTGAATGCAGGCCAGTGTAATAATGTTGGTGAGGCAGATATTGTGTTCCTTGTGGATGGCTCATCCAGTATCGGACGTGGCAACTTTGTTTTGGTAAAAAACTTCATGGCCGGGATTGTCAAACCTTTTGCAAGAGCAGTGGGACCCACTGGCGTTCGCTTTGGAGCTGTGCAGTACAGTGACACTGCAAGGTGTGTGCATTCAAATGTTTTTATTGCTGCAGTTGCTTCGAAGGAATCATTTGATTAAAAATCAAATTACACTGTTTCTCTGCTTACCCGCTTTGTTGTCAATCATCCAAATTTTCAACTGTGAAAATTTGAAGTGTATTATCCCTTTAATTATTTCTGAAGTGTCCTAAATTTGTTGGGTCTTGTTTGAATATGTGCATGCGTGTGTGTTTGTATCTGTGTTATTTAGAGTTGAGTTTACCTTCACCACATATCTGAATGGCACAGAACTGGTGAGTGCTATAGAGAGCCTCAATTATAAAGGAGGAAACACCCGCACAGGAGCTGGCCTCAAGTACATTGCAGATAATTTCTTTAACCCTGCCACCAGCAGAGATGTGCCCAAGGTGAGTTGATTGGTCACATGTGCTGTTTGTAATGTTTAGTTAATATAATGTTTTGTGTGAGTACCCTAATAGGAGAAGATTGTTGTTAAGAAAACCTAATTCTAAACAACATTAATGGCCTTTTAATTGTTGTAAATCCTTTTTTACAGTATTTTTGTGTTGCTTTAGCTCATGGTGCTGCATGTTGCCTAAAGCATCTTAAAGGAGATTTTATATTTATGAAGCCAAGCCTTGTTGAGAGATTATGAAGAGAGGAGGGATTAATCTTGACAGCATTGCCCTTTCATGCTATTTTTGTGGACAAATGCTGTTGAATCACATTAGTCAGAGCCATCTTTGATATGAATGATTATCCATGTATGAAGTTCAATCAGTATTTGTTGTAGAGCTCATTAGTTTGTTTTACATTGCTTCCTCATTCTATCTAGATTGCTATTCTCATCACAGATGGCAAATCTCAAGACAATGTTCAGGATCCAGCTCAGAAACTACGCAACCTAGGGGTCACAATATTTGCAGTAGGTGAGAACTGCATCTCTCTTAGACCGGTTTTATTGTTTATTTACTTGTTTCATTGGTTAATAATATTCATGAGTTCTGCCTTTTTGTGTTTTTCTGTCTTAGGTATAAAAAGTGCAGATCAGGGAGAACTGAACACTATTGCTTCGCCTCCTCAAAGTGAATTCACCTCTTTTATTGGGAACTTTAGGGCTCTAAGCTCCCTACAGCCCCTGGTGACTCCACGTGTATGTGCAACATCTGGAGGCTCCTATTCAAGTGATGGTATCCATGTTTTGCACACAAACACTCTGTGTGTACTCAAAAAACTAATGTAAAGACAGTTACACTAAATACAACCAACATTTTTGACTTCTTTTGCTCTCTATCAGATGCCTTCAGTGGCCCAACCCCCTTGAAAGTTTCAGATGAGACTAGTGACTCAATTCGTTTTCTGTGGGCTGCTGCAGGAGGTCCTGTGACTGGCTATGTGGTTCAGTACACTCCACTTACTGCACTGGGTCAGCCAATCACGGCAGAACTGCAGCAGGTGAGGATGAAGACTAATGTTTGTTCTGATACTTTGTGAACAGTGTTTGTGTATGTTTGTGTGTGTGTGTGGTGTGGATGTGTGTGCATGATTTTAAGCGAGATAGCTGTTACGACTCTGCTGCAGAGAAGGTGTTCAGCCTTGTAGTTATGCCTTTTGTGCTGTGGCAGCTGTTATACTGTGATGGAGTTGGCATTAGTACTTGGTACAATTCACCTTTGTCTACTTTTTTTCAGTGTCACTCATCTTGAATTTAAACTCAAATTTGAAGTTAATTTCAAAATGAACAATACATTTACAAAATAAATTTCATTTCACTGAGAGATTAAGTGTGCAGTTTGTGTCTTTTTCTTGGTGATTGTGGATGTATGTTCTGCCAGAGATGAACAAAGGTAGCTATTGTATGTATTACAATATATATATTAGGGCTGTTAAAAAATATTGCGTTAACTATTTGCGTTAATTTATTTTCTATAACGCTTTAAAATAAATTGATCGCGCGATTAATTTGAAAATTAAATGCCC
>JBBPDC010000109.1:12251586-12262295 GCA_037974485.1 Hemigrammopetersius urotaenia | reverse complement strand
GAACGACAGACAGACAAACTAATACTCAGGGGAGACTGGCCGGTGTCTGGGAGGGGAAGGCGTGACGTCCGTAACAGAGTTTTGTAGTGTTGGATTTCTTAAGGATCTGAAAAGAAACAGTGTGTGTCTGTTTTTCTCCCTGCAGCTTTGATAAGATGAAACAGAAGGCCAGCTTTTAGTAGTACATTTCTGTAAGTTGTAGGTTGTTGTAGAGATTAACAAGGTCCAGTTATTCCACATATGGAAAGGTGATTCAAATCCAAGTCGTTTCAATTGCCTAGGGAACTAATGATTAGACTTTACTGCTCAGTTTCAGCATTACGGATCTGTATCAGATTTTAATGTATCAGATGTTTATCGCTTTGTTTCAGGGCCTGGCTGGAGCAGGAACACCTGGGCAGCCTGGACTTAAGGGAGAGCAAGGTGATAGGGTTAGTATCTTTGGAGGAGAAAGCCTAAAACTCACAGTCATAAAAAAGATAAATGATTTGTAAGTGAGTGGAATAGTAGCTGGAAATAAACAGTTGCTATTCAGGGTGGCTTGCAGTTCAATTTTCTATGAAATACCTGCGCATCTTTATTCATCAACAAATTATTTAATCAACAGGGTGTTCCTGGCATAGCAGGGAGGCCTGGTCCAAAGGTATATGTATCCTCTAGCAATTTCTTTGACATCTATGTAATAATATACACTGATAATTGACTGTTGGTCATCATTAACAAGCTGCTGTTTCATTCTTATATTACAGGGAAGCCAAAGTGAAGCTGGAGAGAAAGGAGAACAAGGCAGTCCTGGTCCCCAAGGACCAATTGGACCCAAAGGGAAAGATGTGAGAACTGCCCTTCTACAAAAAATCCAAAAATTAATCTTTGTTCTAACCTAGTACCACTACGTCTTGCTGTACTAACTTGCGAGTAGGATGTCCAATCCTGCTCGCAAAGGACAAACGTGGCTACAGGTTTTCTTTCCACCAAAGCAGGAGCTCGTGTTTAGGAGTGTCATATTTATATAAAGGATGCACATGATCTTTAATATATCAATTATACATTCATTAATTAATTCATTCTGTTACTGCTTAAACCTTACTAGGGTCACAGGTACCTGAAGCCTATCCCGGGCCCTGGAGAAAACTCACACCACCACAAAGAGAACATGCAAACTCAAATAAATATACAATATATGATAAATATAATGTATGCTTTTTTTAATTTAAAAGTTGTATCATCTGTGGAGATGAATTGTGTGACTGTATTCAATAACAAAGCTTTATGATAGGGATGACTAATCTGTCACAAGTATGACAGAAATTGTATAATTTTTCACTGCCGTCTTTCTGCTGCCTACCATCATTTCCTTCCATAGAGACATGAAGGTAATTAATGTGCATGCACCTTTCAATACCTCTATGCCCTTTTCATATTCTTGCAGACTCCCCTCAGAGTATCTCTGTTTTGTGCCAGATAATCAACTGGGATCTGCAATGTGTAACATCCCATCCTGTTGTTGCCCCTTCTTGCCAAGCCCTTCCTTTGTTTTCCCTGTGCCATGTGACTTTTGTTTTGATTCCAAGTCCCACCATCAGTCTGTTTGTAGGTGTGCTTGTCACCCCTCTTTACCCAGGTGTTCCCCATCCTTGCCCTTTAAAAGTCTTGTTTCATTTGTTCCGGTTGCTGATCCACCTTGACATTCCCCATGATACTCCTTGTTTGGTTTCATGTTTGCTTTCCCCAGTTATTGTTTGTTATTTGTTTCATTATTCAGTGTTTATTTCTGGTTAAAGTCTACCGTGTTTGCCTGTGTTTACCATTGCATGTATTGTTTTGTTTCTCTGAACTTTAGCAAATTGACAACCATGAGAAATTGGTTACCTTAATATGACAAAATTCAGTCAAATATTTTGTCATTTTGTTTAGGGGCTGAAAGGTGACAAAGGGGAAGATGGCCTTTCAGTGAGTATTGAATTTTCAGGTTATGTGTGTGTTTGCATGTGAATATGCACATGCAGATACATAAAATGTTTTTTTGTTGCTTTTTTATGTTCTTTCAGGGGGAGCCTGGATTGCCTGGTAAAACAGGTGAAAGGGGACTGAGGGTGAGTTGCTACAGACCCTCATCAAATATAAATCTTTGGCAGCTGGATGTCACTGGTTCCTCACAGAGGACCTTTTAACCCTTTACAATCTAGGGTGTTCCAGGACAGTCTGGTCAAGCAGGGCCAAAAGGAGACATGGGTGATCCTGGAGAACATGGACGAAATGTAAGAGGCGCACCTGCATGAGAGCCTCCTTAATACGGAACAACACACTCATTGTCCATTTCCTAATGAAACAGCTATGGTTTCCCTCCATTGGTTTGCAATTTTTCTTTTAAATGATGGAAAATTATTAAAACAGTTAAATAATTAAACAGTATGTAAACACAAATTCCCTTTATTAAATAGTTTCTATATTTTCAATGTAAACACAAGTTTTCACCTTTTGTTCTGTATTTCTATTTCTAATGACAGAATTGGTTAGTGATAGAAAGGTCACAGTGTCCCATAACTTCTTGCAAATAAGCCTTCGTAACCAGAGTGAGACCAAATGATTAAATAACTAGTATTAGATATTCTTCTGGCCTTTCACATGTAAAATTAGTGATCTTTGTATTAGAGTGAAGATGTAGTAGTTATTGGTGCAGTCAATGACTGCTTAGAAAAGCACACTATGCAACCTAGCACTGATTGATACCTTAATTATTCATGTTATTTTCAGTGTTGCATGTGTTGGCTTTTTGTGAACAATACTGTATTCTGACCAGGGTTCTCCAGGACCTGCAGGACCAAGAGGGCTAAAGGGAGATCAGGTGCATAATCCAACATGCATGCATTGTTCCTTATTCACACCCCCCCCCCCACCCACCCCCACCCCCCCATGGTCTCACACACTCACAGGCAAATTATATGCTCTATTATGTTTTTACTGTAGGGAATTCCAGGTCCCCCTGGCCCCTCTGGAGATGTGGTAAGTCCATATTTTATATAACACTGTTATCTGGCCTTATTTTGTACTCTTTTGCAACCTTGTGTCATGCAGTCCTTATGTCTTTCTTTACATTTTGTCTTTGTATAATAGGCAGAGGGTCAGCCACTACTGAAAGGAGACAGAGGAGACAAGGCACAGTTCAATATTCATGTTTTCCTCCATGCACGCATGTGCCCTCACTGCTCCGCCTTTTCCACAGATCATATTTAGTGCTCTGCTTTAACTTTGTGTTTACTACTGTGGATGTGCCAGCCGTTGTTCAGCATTTGATTTGCTGTTTCTACACTTATTAGGGAGAGGCAGGTGACCCAGGGGAACATGGTGGTAAAGGTCAGCAAGGTGCTGTAGGCCCTCCAGGCCCACCAGGAATACGCGTAAGAACTGCAGTCAGATCAATCTACAGAAATATTTCTGATATTTTGTACTTGTTTACAAAGTTATACTTTTGTTTCAGGGACCTGAGGGTCAACGTGGTCCAGCGGGAAACAGGGTAAGACAAAACATTTGAGTCTTCGGTGATTATCCATGGGTTTGTTTCTCTGGTTTTTTTTTCTTGGTCTGCTGAAAGTTTGGGATAGCCACAGCTTTTATTAACATATTACAGCAATCACTGTTGTCATCCAGCTTAGTTTAATTCAGGAAAGCATGTATAATTACTATCTAACTGTCATGTCGGGGGACCACATTTGTAAACACAACCAAAAACAAAAAAGGCACAAGATCCCCACAGAAACTTGGCCAGAACAAAGGCCAGAACCACCCAAACCCATAATCATTTAACTTAAATCACCGTCCGACTGTGTCTACTTGCACAAATTTTTAATAGTTTAATAGTGCTAGTGAACATTTTAATTTATTTAAAAAAATGTCCAATAAAGAAATAAGAATGTCAAAGGGCTTACCATTTACAATGTGTTTTATTTTTGGGACGTACTGTATAACACAGTATATCCAAGATATATTAGCCTTCTAGTAATGTCTTCCATAAACACAATGATGTACTTACAAGGAAATCTGTTCTACTGTTATGCACAACTTATGGGTTTCATGCATCTCTTGCCTCTCTACAGGGTGATCCAGGGGAGAGAGGTAGTCCAGGAGAGAAGGTACAAGCTCATGGAATGGCATTGTGGGGTTTTAAACTAGCGTTCATGTGTTTGTTCAGAAAGTTATTTAAGTCTTCCAGCAACCCAGCGACAGCTGAAGTTTTCTCTGATTTACTATTTAGACAATCCAATTATCTCAAAACTCCAGTGTTATATTATAGTTATTAATTATTATAACCAGTGAATTGTTCTATTCAGTTACTATAGTCAAAGCTGTTGCCTTGTTTACACTGAAAGAGTTCCAAACATCCACATAATTTGTAGTTATTCATTTTGTATTTTTGTGTGTGTGTGTGTTTACAATTTCAGGGGGAGAGAGGAGCTGCAGGGTTGGATGGACGACCTGGCCAGGATGGAAAACCTGGACCACCTGGAACTGTTGGCTTAAGGGTCAGAACATACACTCTCAAATGCAAAATGCTGTAGTAGTGATAGGTTAAATGTATTTAAAACTGACTGTTTACCTTTTGTTAAAAAGCAAGGATATAATATCAACTCCTCTAGCGAGAAATACTTAATAGGGTTTAATTGGACAGTACCTGACTCTGTGATAAAGCACCAGAATGAGAAAATAAGTATATGCCTTACTCAGCATGGTTAAGAATAAATATGTTGTACATAAGCTGAAACAATTAGATCAGGTAAATTGCTCAGTATTCCAGTACTGGGGTGACCGTGGTGTCTAATGTTGTTTTCAGGGTGACCCAGGTAAATCGGGAGAACCTGGCAGAGATGTGAGTGAATGTCATTGCTCTCCATCTGTCTTTAGGTTTTTAATAGCATGTTTTAATTTTCGCCCACTAGAGGGAGATGAGATTTACCTCATCTATGTTTATGACTCCTGCATGTTATGAGACAAACATTGTAAAATGCATTTTTGCTGTTTTCTTAGGGTCTGCCAGGACTTAGAGGACCTCAAGGCCCCCCAGGGCCTGTAGGGCCTCCAGGAACTGCTGGTACACCTGTAAGGCGCACATGATCATGCAGAATCTTACAAAATATGTATAGCATGCCTGTGTGGAACACCGACACATACACATTTTGTACACATAAACAAGTAGACATAGACACGAGCATTGAATGCACTAATTGATGCAATAGCAAAGAAAAACTGATACAGCAACACTGTATAGTGAAATGATGACACACAACTACAAAAAGAACATGCACAAGACAATAATTGTGATTTTTCCATAGGGTAAACCAGGCGAAGATGGAAAACCTGGACCTCAAGGAAAAGTTGTAAGTATTCTAAGAATACTGTTCTTTTCCCCTCCTGATATAATAGACAAATATAATATTTAAAGGGGACATATTATGCAAAACTCACACTAGTTATAATAGGTCTAGGGGCTATACAAAACATGTTCATGAAGTTTTTTGCACAAAATCACTCACATAAAGAGATCTCACCAGCTTTATTCTTCAGTTTCAGGCCCATTTAAAATGAGCTGTTTGGACGGCGAGCCCATTGTGATGTAATACTGGGCCAATTTGCATAGAACCGCCCCTCATCTGATGAGACCCCACCCACTAGATTAGTTGAAGATCCACCATTTTGTCTGCTCGTTTTACCAGCAGGAATAAGCCAAGTGATATGGCTACAGGCAAAGATAAGTTATACGTGAAGTGTTGCGTTGTTGGCAGCAAAGAACGATCCTACACTTTCTCCCAGACAAAGAAAATTACATGTGGCTCCATGTAATTTTCGATGGCCATGTCCCAGCAACAAAAAAAATTGAATAAGGAGCAGTGAAAAAAGCTTCGTTGTGGCCCCCCTACTGTACCTACTGTCCATGACAAGTCAGCAGATGAGGGAAATGTTAGTATTTTTAGCACTTTCAAGAATAATGTTTAATTTTTTAACTGGGTGCTCTTTATCTACTTTAGGTATTATGCAGATATATAGAACATTTTAAAGGGTTCACAAAATTTCAAGCACCGCTGTATCCCATATGGTAGTCAGCCAGTGTTGCTTACTTTCTCAGTAAGCAGTGTCTACATTTGTTAGGTCCCCCTGCAGATATGATTTATTCTCCTCTGAAGAAGAACCCTGTCTGAAATGTGTCTTCTGCACCATGGAAATGTCATCAGGCTGCTCTCATTCCAGCTGAGCGTATACACCCCAGGCTGGCTCACTTAACAAGGCAATTAACTATTGCATAATACAACATTTCAGCCATCCTGCTGATTATAATTCAGCCCAAAGTGATGATCATAAATCAGCACTTTACACTATAATGGCTTATCTGTGTGAGATAATTCAGGCTAATAAACCATGTGCAGCAGAAGTGTGCGATGGGCTGCAGTCTGTCAAGTACAAATGCTCACACAATCTGAGTGAGAGAGATTATAAGGTGCATGATGAGCCTGCTCCCAGTCTTCCTATTTTCAAATGATTTGTTGATGGCATTACTGAAGCTGTTTTAGCTATGCAGAGCTTCTGTAATTATCTTAATGTGGTTGCTAGTGGATGAGAGAACCGACCATAGATTTTTCGTGCAAATGCCAGTGTATTGGCTGTGTTAGCAGAAAAATGTTTATAGGATTGTTACTTTTACAGCCAGTGAAGAACAGTTAACAGAGCTATATAAAAATGAACAGCACAGACACTGCATGAAACTTATTCTGTGATTTGTCATGTGCTGTTACTTTTTCAAGAAGAAATTGCATGTTTAAAACTTGAGCTTTCATATACAGTAATCCCTCAGTTTTATGTGGATCAGCAGTCGCGGATTCAGTCTCACATGGATTTTTGCTGAGAACCAAACATGCACATGCGCGGAAAAGGCAGATATCCTCGCATTTTTTGTGCTTTTGTATCATCCGGGTATCATCCGCCACGCCCCCTCCTACTCACATGCTGGGTTGCTAACCACCACGCCCTAACAAAAACCCTGCAGAGAACGAGGGGGCACGGCAGGACTGGCTCCCATGAGCCTTTGCAGCACGGTTGGCCCAGTTATGTGTGTTGGAGGGGAGTAAATGTTTGTCAAGTAGAGTTAGTGAACTAATGTGTGTTCTGTGAGTAATTTGTGTGGTTGAGCCATCTCAAGAGCTCTGGGTGAGATGGGTGCAGTACTAGGGTGCAGATGGGGGCACAGTACTCTCTATGTTGTAAAGGTCTGTTCAAAGCTGTAAAAGTTGAGAATGAAAGAAGTTTTGCTTGAAGAATGGTGTGTTGTGTTTTCTCTCACTCTCTCCATGGTATTTACATTCTAGTGCTGTTGGGGTTCAGTGTAAACTGTACGATATGGATGTGCGTTTATCTCAGTGATATCTTCAAGGTTAATGAGTTTAAAATGAAATTGAAGTGGGAGCATGTTTGTGGGCATATTTAAGGTTTACACTATAAAAATAGACATTTTTAGGCTTTTTTTTTTAACCAAAACACAACAACGCGGCTTTTCAGTATACGCAGGTGCTCTTGGAACGTATTACTGTACTTGGATACGCGGGGGATTACTGTACCTTGAATTCACAAATCCACATGAAACTTGCTGGTAGCCACACGTTACTAATATGAAATATGAGATGTGTTTATCTGGGTGTATATCTTAGGATGCGCATTACCCTAGCTCATTGTGATTCATTTGTGAAATAGTGCACTTAATCAGACAATATCTTATGATATAAAGGTTCGAATTGTTTATATATATATATAATTTTTTTTCCTCTTCAGTTTTTTTAAAAACAATATCTGTATACTTTTGGAGGAAACTACGAGCCTAAGAATTTCATTATGGGTAATGAAACTTGCATCAGTTCTTAAAGGGAATGTTAACACCATATATGGTTAATTGGAGATGTTTCAGAATGCAAATTCATCTGGGCGTGCTTGAGCTTGATTTAGATGGTGTGGGATTTATCATTGCGTATAAACGTTCATTACGTACTGGTGTGCGTAAGACCAGTGAATGTTTGATAAATCTTTTCTGTTCTTACACACATTCTAAATTTCACTTGTACAGTAGATTTAGGATCATTTTTATGCACTCCATAATAACAATAATAATAATAATAATAATAATAATAGGCTACATTTATACATTTATTTTACCTTTCACAAACCCAAGGGCGCTTTACATAACAGGAAAAAAGTATGACTTTCTCAGAGGTCATACTTTTATATGTTAATATATATGTTAATTTTTCAAATCAGGGTGAAGATGGTGTCCCTGGGGAAGATGGTAGAAAGGTAAGAAACATTCTAGAGTAAGATACAATGACATTGTGTCATACATTATTTTCATGTTATTCTGATCATGTCCTGGTTGTTTAAACCTGCAGGGAGAGAAAGGGGACCCAGGACCTCCAGGAAGGAATGTAAGCAACTCACTTTCCTTCACTCTCTTTCTCTCTCTGTCTATGTGCTTAAAAAGAAAGTCTAAACTAAAATAGCTTAATTTAAGGGAATTTTTGCTGCTCTTCAGTAAATTTTCATTTTGTTACTTCAAAAACATTCACTAAAATAATACTATTAAAGGGCCCCTTAATTATTTCACTTGCTTTCAATAAGTGTTTGTGTTTTTGAGTCATCTTCAGTTTGGTTTTCTGGCCATTTTGAGGTTATTTTGTGTATTTTTCTACTATTCTGTTATTCTCTCTTGTACAGTTATCTTATAGTGTTTTTTTCTCTCCTCTCTACTTCTTCAAAGCAGCAGACCATCTGTGTTCCATTGTGCTTTTTTCTTTAATCTTTCTCTATAAAGATTTTCCTATCAAGCGTAGAGTAGTTACAGTGTAAAAATGTGTTGTAAAACCAATATCCAGAGCTTTGAAGGAAAGGCTGTTTTGTGTGTGTTGTTAACAGTCGCTGGGCTTGAGAAGTCCTAAGGGTAGGACTATTCACAGAAGAGAGTATTTGATGTGCAAATGTATTCCCATTCATTAAGACACTAGTTTGTTTCATCTATGCCATCCTCTCTTGTTGTCTGTCTTTGTCAGGCTCAAGACGGGCAGAAGGGTGATCGTGGTGATGCAGGACCTGCTGGACCTGCAGGACTCTCTGGATCCCCAGGGCCCCCTGGACGTATTGGACCCCAAGGACTACCTGGACAGGTTTATATTCCTTATGTGTGCTTGTGCCTCTTTTGGTATGGAATGTGTGATTATAGGGGTATTCCCTCAAGAATTTATTTGATGTGCAAATTATTGGCCATTAATTATTAAATCAATTTTTGTTGAATTGTCCCATTCTTCCTCTCTCCCATAGATGGTATATGTTAAAGGGGCTGATGTTGTGCCTATCCCAGGACCCCAGGGGCCTCCCGGAGCTCCTGTGAGTAGCAACAAATATTGCAAATAAAACTAAATGCCAGTTTTTCATTCACTTGATATTACTGTTCATTCAAACTAGCCATTAGTGTCCCTACACACAGACAGTTACAGTCCCTGTTTTTTTTATACATTTGCTTCACACATATGCCAGTAATCATCTTGCAGCAAACGAATGAATGGCATTAAGTCTTTCTGTTCCCTTTTGTTTTAAAGTGGTATTCTGTGTGCTTTTTTTGTCACTAACCCGACAGATAAGAATGTATTGGTGGGTGCAGTTGGTTGCTGGGAACTGACCCTCATGTTCCTCTTCAAACCTGTTTACAATATACATCTTTTGATTTTCTCATCATTCTTTTTTTTCAGGGAGTTCCAGGGGTCTCGGGAGCTGCTGGAGCTCGGGTCAGTTTACATGTGTGGGCATGATATTTGTATGAAAGTTTAACACAACCATTAAAACAATCAAGGTGTAGGAAATGTTTCAAGTGACCAAATGGTTAGAGGTTATGTGCAAGGTTTACTGACCACTACACATTTAAGAGTTTGCTAAACACCAAAATATTGAAATGTAATGCTTACAGAAAAGAACAATACTAATAATAATAATGCTAAATGGATAAATTCCTTTTTTTAGGGGGAAAGGGGTCTACCTGGCGCAAAAGGAGAACAGGTATGTCCTATTGACTGTCAATTTTATATTCTGCTTGTCTTATGTTTTATCTGTTTATCTTATGATGTGTTATGTTTGATCAGGGAGATCCAGGCGAGGATGGATTGCCTGGGAAGCCAGGAACTCCACTGGTAGGCATATACACACTCAACCACACATGAATACAAACAAAAATAAGACTGACTAAGATGTGGCTTTTTTTTCAGGATGTGAAGAGATCACTTTCAGATTTTGGCATTGAGGTACCCAGAGGTTTGACAAGAAAATGATTGACAGTGATGATTATAAAGCAACTTTTAAGCCATTTTGTTTTCTCCAGGTCAGGGATTTAAAGGCAGTGCTTGACAAGAAGGATGTCTTGTTAAATCTAGAGATAGAGAAACCAGAGAAAGGAGAAAAAGGAGATAAAGGAGAAGCAGGATCAAAAGGCCCCTCTGGTGCTGATGTAAGTGTATGTGTGTGGTGTGTTTGTGTGTTTAAAAGTGTCTGTAGGTAAAAATTTGCTTGTCTTTTTGCTGGTCTGTGCAGAGATGAGAAGTTATAGTGGGCTGAATTATCCTCAGGCACTGTCCATGGTGCTGCCTGTCTGTGCCGAACTGGTCATCAGCTGCTCTTGTATTTGTCTATATATA
>JBBPDC010000109.1:12196731-12229581 GCA_037974485.1 Hemigrammopetersius urotaenia | reverse complement strand
GTTTGTCTGAAATTTGAATGCAAGCATTTACACAGATCAGACATTTTGGAATAATGTTCTCTGATCAAAAGGCACAAAAATACAACTGTGACATTACTTTCCGCTTACCCTGAATTTGTAAAAAAAAAAACTGGTTTCATGTACGATCCCAAGAACACCAGATCCAAAGTAAAGTTTATCTTTTTTCATGTTTAGGGGATACGTCTTTATAAACAATACTTGGACATTATATGCGCACTGAAGGATGCATGGATGAAGTGATGTATGGGAGGATATTAGAGGGGAATTTAATCTTACTGACTAATAAACTGAATTTGGGAAGAAGATTTGAAGTAAGCAACCACAAACATAGCCAAAGTAACATAAGACTGGTTTCTAAAAAAAGATAAAGGTGCTCAACCTACCCAGTCTACTGATTTGAATCCCAATGAACATTTCTGGCATGTCCAAAGGGCCCTTTGTAAAAAGGTTTGCAAACAGAAAGGGGCCAAAACAGAACCACAATGGTGACCACAATTACTTTTGTATCACAGAAACCTCAAAGTTGTAATTGCCAACAACTACTTCACAAAACTGGTTTATTTGTGGTGTTTCCTAAATTTATCTTTGTTTATTGTTCATGTTTATCAGTATAAAGTTTATCGGCAGGATGAGTAATTATATATATTAGTTACATTTCAGCCAGATTATTTGTTTTAAATTGTAATGCTTGTCTAATGTGTGCAGGGTATTACAGGTGGCAAAGGGAGCAGAGGTGAAAAGGTGAGTGTAGTGACCTCACACTGGTTTTGTTGATGTTATAGATTCTGAGTGGGTCAGAAATTGTAGACATGTTTCGTTTTAATTACTTAACAGGGGGAGGCAGGTCCTCAAGGAGACAAAGGAGAGAAGGTAAATGTTTGTTATATTTAGAAATTTCAGTGTTCTATAATTGCTGCTATTGCTGTAGTTACAGATATTGTTTCATCTTTTTACAGGGTGAAACTCTGCTTGTGGCTGGACCTTCTGGGGAGAAAGGGAATAAGGGAGAAACGGTGGGTCATTTAAAGTTATGAAATTAACTTCTACACAATCACACAATCAGGAGATCTAGAGAGCCTTTACTTTGATTCATTACTGTTTCTTGAGTGGGTGGTGGTGGCCTAGTGGTAGGATACTTACCTTTGGACCAAGAGGTCATGGGTTCAAGTCCTACCTTCAGCACACCACCACTGGGTTCCTGAGCAAGACCCTTAACCCCAAGTCGCTCCAGGGAAACTGTCCCCTGTAGTTAAGGAATGGAAGTCGCTTTGGATAAAAGTGCCTGATAAATGCCATAAATGTAAATTTGTCAGCCACCTCTTACAAAACTGAAGTACATCTGCATGTCACTGAAGGTCAAGGGTATTTGGAGGAATATATTTGTTTCATTTTTCATGGATGCATTTTTTTGGGATTTCTGAGGACTATTCACTTGTGTTGGTGAATGTTTGAGAATCTTGTAGTGTGTAATGATTCATTATACTATTGCTTTCCTCAGGGAGAGAGAGGACCTAAGGGAATACAAGGTGAAAAGGGCCTTAAAGGCCAGGAGGGACCACCAGGGGTACAGGTGAGTCTGTATACAAGAATGCTAAGGAAAGAACTACAGTGCAGATTTACTTTTAAACATTTCTTTTGGTGCTAATGCATTTTGAACGTACAAAAGCACTCACCTTTTTTTTTTTTTTTACTAATGTGTACGCAGGACTATCCCTTTTACAAGGTTGCCATGGAGCTGCAGATTTTAGTGCACTGACTATGAATTTGCGTTTTAGGATGTGGCAAATGTAAAGGATGAAATTGTGCGAATTGACAACCTGGGAGTGAAAAACCCTTAAAGAAAAGAAGATTACAATTACTTTGAAATAAATACTGATGTAAAATATTTAGAATTGATAATGTTGTAATGTTGTAATTGATCAGCCAATATATACATCTTACAAATAACACTTTAAATATACAAATAGCACTTTAGGTTTCTCCAAATGAGACAAGCCCTCACTCCTTTGGGACAGTCTTAGCTAATGCTGGGTGGACAGTTTATCAAAATTTGCCTGTACACATGTAAAGTAGAACCACAGCCTGCTTGCTTAGATTCTTGCTTGTGCTATGGGCCTTTTGCTCTTCTATTCTGACCTTCTGTGAATATGTGTCTCTGTGGTTATTGGTGATGTAGTAAGCTTTGTCAACTTATTTGTAGGGTCTGAGAGGAGAGCCTGGCGAAACGGGTTCAACTGGTTTCCAAGGGGCTCGTGGTCCAGGTGGGCAGAAGGTAAATCTACAAATGTCTCTGTTTTACAGCTTTATTTACTTCTACTACAAGTGCATGTGTTCCTCAGTTCCAGACAGTCCTTTATATTTTTTAATTTAATGTTTTAAATTGGAAAAATTGGAAGTAATTTTGAACTGATTGATTTGCAGGGAGAGGCAGGACAACCAGGAGTTCCTGGAGAATCTGTGTGTATTTTTTCCATTCGCCATCTTACGCTAGCTCTGCGCAGAGTAGCCTTTTTAACTGATTTGAGTGTGTTTTCAGGGAACACCTGGAAAAGATGGCTTTCCTGGCATGAGAGGGGAGAAGGGAGAGATTGGTCTAATGGGTGTGCGGGGACCCAAGGTGTGTAATTACTGTTGGCTGCATGTGTGTTTGCTTGTACATATTTGTGTGTGTTGTGTATTTGCAGTCATGATTTATGTTAGTGTTTGGGTGTGCCATTTTAATTGTCTTTTCTATTAGGTCTCAAACCTTTTATGTTTATCTCTAACCTTGAAAAGTCATCCATGCCAGATGATAGTACTGCTTATAATTCAGCTACAGTCTGGATCTGAAGCCATATTTCCTGACACTCATATTGTGTGTGTTTGTGTATGTGTGTGTAAAGGGACTGATTGGCTGACTGTACTGAATCACTTCTCTTTAGGGTAGATAGGCTTATGTAGATATCACCTTCACTGCCCTTTTATCCACAAAGCTCTCGCTCTCTCTCTCTCTCTCACACACACACACACACACACACACACACACACTTTTTCAGAACACTTATTCCCTCTGTGGCTCAGGGATGTTCGTGGGGAGCGTCAGGCTAAAACACTCAATCTCTTGACTAGATTCACCCCATTTGCTCAAAGTCACTAACGAGACAGACTGTGATCGAAGAACGGTTGGTGTGTGTGTCAGTGTGTCTCTGTGTTTGTGATTGACAGATAAGTAATCCTCTAGTCCTCAGAGATTTATAGAGCTCTCCTGTGGAACTGTCAGTACTTTCATTGCTCTCTGTCATGTTCAGGTGAGTGGCAGCTTGATTGACTCTCATTGCTTTACAGGGAGAACGAGGTTCCAAGGGGGCTTGTGGACCAAATGGACCAAAAGGAGAAAGGGTAGGTGAAATATATAGAAATATATAGATACATATAGAAAATCTGTAGTTGAAATGAGTTGTGTTGTGTTTTTCACTATGAATGATGTTATATCTGTTCCTAGGGGGATCCTGGAATAAATGGCAGACCAGGTTTACCTGGAAGGAAAGGAGAGCCGGTATACACACACACACACACACACACACACACACACACACACGCATACATACATACTCACAGCATGTTACATGAGGTCATACATAATGTCTGTAATATATGACCATTCTGTTTTATACATTCTAGCACTAGTACTTTCAATTAAAAAAATTGTATGTATATATATATATCGTATATGCCAAATAATGAAGAAATGTATACAGGTTCTGGATTATTAACATTGAAAATTAACAATAATTATATTAAAAGTTAAAAATTTAAATAAAGAAGACATAATAATTGTAATTGCAATTGTAAAATTGTTTACAAAAATAGCATTCAGAATGTACTTGTAATCAAATTCCATGTACTAAAAAAAACAAACAGTAAAGGCAAAGAAGCAGAATTAATGTGTGACTCTGTTGTTTGAGGGCAAGGGACAAGTGGGACGGTTGGGATTTTCAAAAACACAGGAACAAACCAAGCAGAAGACTAAACATAAGAAACTATAAAACACTGCACAACGTAACTAACAGCACACAAGTCAAAAGCCAGATAGTATATAACAAAAGACAAAGACAAACAAAGGGCTTTATATTTACACTGAACACAGACAAGAAACACTTGGAAGGTTTAAATAAAAACAAATGCACATGACTATCACACAGAAGGGGGTGGAACAGCCACAGGGAAATTGTTACTATGACAAGTGATTCCAAACCATAGTATACTTGTGAGTATATACCCAACTTTAACCCAGAATTCAGTCTGTTAGCAAGAATGCGTTTGCCCTTCCACCTTTAAAACATCAAACATGTAACTGCTGTAAAACACATTTTATAAACTCAAGACCATTTTGTTAGTCCTGAAAAAGGAAAAAAGTAATGCACACACAGACAATATAGTTGATTCTGCTATGTAATTGTGTCATATTCATGTCAATATAATTTCTATTTTAGGGTGATGTGGGGACTCCAGGAGCCACAGGAACCCCAGGAAAAGAGGGAATTGTTGGGCCTAAAGTATGAGCAAGTTTAGGCATTCTTTCAAGTGTTAATAGAGTCTTTACCCTATTTTAAAACTGTTTACACAATGTGCATAAAGAGTATAGTTTTACATCAAGACTACTATGTGTTAATGGTCAGGGCGACAGAGGTTTTGATGGTGTGACGGGGCCAAAGGGAACACAGGGAGAAAAAGGTGAACGGGTAAGTATTTTTCAAACACAGAATACCATAGGTAAATTTCTGTAGTGGAACCTTTTTATCTCTCTTTCCCTCTCTTCAGGGACCCCCTGGCATCCCTGGCCCCCCAGGTCCCAGAGGTACAGATGGACCCTCTGGTCTGACGGGCCCTCAGGGGCCTGCAGGAGTTAAAGGTCCAGAGGGACTGCAGGGGCAGAAGGTACTGAGCTCACAGTGTGTCCTGAGAATGAAGTATTGATCTTAATTCTGTTCTTTACTGTCTGATTTAGTTATCATGGGAAAGTCAAGATCAAAGTCTGTTGTATGTAAATGCAGGTTTGTGTGAAATGTTTTATAGGGTGAACGTGGTCCTTCAGGTGCTGCAATGATAGGCCCTCGAGGTATTCCAGGAATTCCAGGAGAAAGAGGAGAGCAGGTGAGTCTACACACATTATATGCTATACTGTGGTACTTTCCAATGACCATGGATTAACACAGACACATGGGCAAACAAGGAGAGTGCAAAACACATTTTCAAGTGTATGAAAATTGAGAAAATGCATTTTGTTAATTTATTATACTGTTTTAGTACATTCCTTTCTAAAATAAATTATGTACACTGGATACCTCTCTCTCTCTCTTGCTCTCTCTCTTATGTCTTATTCTCGTATTTGTCAGGGGGAAGTAGGCCTTGATGGGACTAAAGGAGAGAGAGGAGAGCCAGGCATGACGGTCAGAGCATACACTTTTACACAGTCACCCCCACCTTATGTGTAGTCCTTTTACTCAGTGTTCCAAGATATCATTCATTCCTGTCTCTCACCCACCATAGGAGGATGAGATTCGGGCTTTTGTTCGAACTGAGATGAACCAACACTGTGGTGAGTGTGTATTTTACTACAAGATGCAGCCAAAATGTTTGTTTTGTAGTGTTTTTGTATTCCTTTAAAGAGATTACCAACCTATTGTAACTTTTTCCATTGTATGTCATTCTGTTTCCACCTGTTCCTGTCTAAAGCCTGTGGAGGTAAATCACCAAGCACTTTCTTGACACCACCACATCTAACATTAGTTTTCAAGTAATACACTAAAACCTATCCCAATAACAAGGTAAAAACAATAACATTTCACTTCTTGATCCCACCTCCTCCCCCAGTTCATATACAAGAAGCAACATCCAACTAGTATTTGAGTGGTCAGCCTAGGTCCTCCGCAGAGTTTGGCCTTAAACATACTTCACACTTCATAAGTACACAACGCAAACGCTTCAGTCTAGTAAAATAGTATCCATTATGTCATTCATATGTCCTCTATATGTTAAGTAGTTCTGGAATAACAGTAGATCCTGCATACAGATGTTCTGATAAGACAGTGAAATGGTAACTATTGCAACTTTTAAGTATTTGACTTTAGTCTAAAAATATTAACTGTTCAATGTTTTGATTAAACATTTCACTCAACTACCTGTGTGTGGGTTCAGTTGGTTCTTCTCCTTTTCTGTAAGCCGTTGTATTTGGGTAAACTGTTGGGAGCTAGTGCATGGTATGCTGAATGTGGAGTTTGAATGTGCATGTCACCAGGAAGTGACATGTGTCAGTGTGTGTGTGTTTGTTTACTGGTGGATTTTGCCTGTGTATTTGTGATTTGTTTTTGTGGGCGTGTTGTCAGGTGTTGGAGAAATTCAGCCCCGTACGTCAGCGCAGTCTTTCCGAAGTCGCTCCTCCGCGTCCTCTGAGCACTCACTAGGCCGAGGGGACGAGGAGGGTGAGTCCTGTGTTTCTGTCCCTGCTCTCAACTTCTCTTGTTCTCTCAACTTCTTGTATGTTTATGTTCTGCAATTATTGTGTTAGGTTTGACCTCCATTACGTTAATATTATTAACTCCCAAGCGACATGTTAAATACATTATTTGTATTTAACATTCTCCAACCCCACACTGATTCAATTAAAGGAATACTCAAATTTACATGATTTTCCACTTGCGTGCTGTTTGTTTTGCATATTACGTTCATACATCTGTAGTTTTATAGCAGAGGTACAAGGCTAATGATAACATCACTATCTGAGCATGTAATAAAGCAAGCTAATGTATGTTTACAATATTGTTAGGGGTGTTTTTTTTTTTAGTCTAGCCATTGCTGTTTAGCCCTTATCGAAGTCCCTCTGATACATTTTTATTGCTATATAACACCCATTATTTCAAGAACTGATTGTTGATTTACTGCCTAATATATCCCACTCCTTGACAGGTGCCATTGTAATGAGATGATTAATATTAGTCATTTCACCTGTCAGTGGTTTTAATGTGGCTCATCATTACATAAAAATGTCTTTGTAGTTATAAAATATTGTATAATGGTTACTTGTAATTTAATGTCATTATCATTTATAGGGTGTTAAACATACTATATAATTCATCTGTTTGTGTGTAGTGTCTTTTTGGGTCTGGTATAAACCTGCAGAATACATGTATGAACTGCAGATATCATGTTATAACATCAGCCATGCTCACCATGAATGAAAAATCATGTGTGTTTGATTTCTGGTCAAACAATTCCTTTAATTTTTTTACTTTATTACAAACGCATTTCTGTACAGTTATTAATGTTGTTTTTGAGTGTATAGTGGTGTCTTTTTAGGTCGTGAATTGCATGTTGTGGTGAACACGAATGACCCCGACTACGAACACATTTACTCCATAGAAAGCTATGATGACACCATGGAAGAAATTGATCTTACCCCCTCTGTAAACAAGAGCCATGGTATGGAAGTTAAAAAATACATTTACTTGTGTTTGTCTGTGTGAATAGATGTGTGAACATATTTTTGAGCATTACTGGGTAAATTCAATATACAGAGAATGACATAACATGGATATTTTGGCAGGCAAGGCCGTGGTTGTTGCTTTAAATGCCGTGAAACAGAAAAGAGAGGTTAAAGATGAAGGTAAGCTCTGGTCTTTGTTGTGCTGCAGTGCTTCGAGAGCATCACAGCATGCATGCTCTAAGCATGTTCAGGGTTTGCTGGGCTTTGCTAATGACCTCAGTGACTTCTATAGTTTTCCTTTACAACATTTGTAATTATAAGCTACATTATGAATGATGATGTATAAATATTTATATATAACAAATGTATAACAATTAGGGGAAACGGGTATTTAGACACGCATGTCTTTGTTATTTTATATTTTATATACGTATGTTATTAAATACTTTTTTATTTATATTACACACATAATGTCTTCTGACTTTGTACTTACAAACATAACTAAAAAAAAAACAGAAGCGAACAGACAGGTTAATTAAATGGGGACAAAAGTTATTCAGCCACTATAAAAATATACATATAGTTTAAAATTGGACCTGAATCAAGTTCTACATATTAACACTACAAAAATTAAAAATACTGAATTTCACACAGTTAATAATCAGTGAAGGTGAAAGAGCTTTTTAAAGTAAATAGGAAAACATAAACATGTTTTCAAAAGGTAATAGCCTAGATCCCTGTCAGTACAAAAGGTCTGCTAATATAAAAGTGGGACCACTAATCCTCTCCAGACAAGTGCACTACATAAACTTTCGCTCAGAAAGCAGGTAAGAGAGAATCCAGCTAATTAACATAGGGAAAAAAATATTCAGAAAGCACAACTCTGTTTATTTTGTTTTGTTCATGTTTATGTACTAATTAAAATATAAAGTAAAATAAATTAAATAGCAAAAACCAAAGTGTATGGCTACTTGTTTCTCTCCACTGTATTTTTCAGGCTGTCATGCGATGCAACTATAATTTAAGTGCTAGAAAACTGCCAAAATAACAGAACCATTTGGGTAAAATGAAAGCAGGTGGATATATGTGTGGGTGGATGTGTGTCTCTCTCTTTAGCACTTGTTGATTGCAGCTTTGGCCATAATCTTTGAGAACTGATAGGAAAAATGCTTCTATCAGAGATTTCATTTTTAAGAAAGTTGCATATATGTGTTTTGTCATGGTTTGTGGCCTCATGTGAAAGAACTTTCATGCTTTACATTTTAAAATATTGTTCTCTGATTTATTTTCATGCTGACTTATATTTGAGTTGCATGCTGTCTCTTTGTATCAACATCAGTCATTTGTGTCATGCTGATCGACCCACCGTCATTTGCAAGCTTAATTTTTTTTTAGACAAATTTAATTAACAATAACCTAATTCTTAATGCATTAGACAAAAGACAACGCTAATGCCTCTAAATCTTCAGAATGTTTTAAATGACTTAATTTATTAAAATGTGTTTCTGTACCCCCTTATCTCTAGGCCTACTTTCATCTTATGCTGTGCATTTCTGTTGTTTGTTATAGATCCGTGCTCATTGCCTCTGAATGAGGGTGAATGTTCCAGATATACTCTGCGCTGGTACTTTAATTCTCAGGTGGGCGTCTGTAGACCCTTTATCTACAGTGGCTGTGGAGGAAATGCCAACAGATTCATACACAAAGAGGAGTGTGAACAACACTGCCTATGACAGAGAGAAGGTAAACACGTGTCCTGATAGATGCATAGCTTCACCTTTTTACATTTTTATCATTTTAGAGCATCTAGTGAGACTAAACAACCTCCTAATTTCCCTGTCTTATCTTTTTTGCAGCAGCTGTTAGTTCAAATAGTGGACAGTAATAGCAGGACTACACACTCTCCAACGCAGTCATTATTCAGTATTCTCAACATGTTCATCTGATGCTTCTGTTTTGGTGTGGCTATCTGCAGCAAGACAGTCTTTAGCATATTTATTATGTTTATGTATCAATAGTCATACATTATCTTCACCCTATTCAGGATTATATTCCAGACATATCATTTGACATTTTTTAGACAGGGACCTAAATCATATAAGGCAACTTCTTTCAAGCCATACGTTTATTGCAGGAAATCATTCACTAGTGTATAAAATCAGTGAAACTGTTACAGCTGGTATTTTCAGTACTTGCCCTGTAAATGCATGGTGATATTGGTACCCTATTGTTATGGGATAAGGATTTGCTTAGAATGAACATGAAAGTATCTAATATTATGTGACAGTTACAGTTTTATCAATTTTTCACTAATACAAAATTAGACACTTACTGTAACCAAACAAAGCTCTGTTAAATATGTTTACTCTTATATGATACATTGTCATTTTGGTTCTCCAGTGCTAAGAGAGATGACAGCAGTAGGATCTGTAATTCATTGCTGCCTTCTTACGTGCTTTTTTGTGCACTCCAGAATATGCTACACCATAGAATGAATTAATCAGTATCTGCACCAGTGTTTTTTCAAAGTGATGAGTTGAACAGCGACCCACCTGGCTTTTGTGACGTCAGCATCCTCTTCATATACCCTAATATCTCGAGAGAACTAGTGGCACTATCTACAAACTACATCTATGCACACTTAATGGCATTTGGTGGAGAACTTGCCTCAACCCCATGGTGTGTACGAACTGTATCAATGTGTATCTGTAAAAACAGAGCTATTATCAGTGCATCAAATGTATCAAATGTACACCTGCTTAAACAAAAGAAGTCCATTCTTAATTTTTTTGGTACATAAAGCCTAAAACAACCAAAGTGTGGATATGCAAAACTGTGATTTTAGTATCCGTCAGTATGGCCAAAAACGTTCATGCCGGTGATTTACCCCTCAGTTGCAACAATATATGTCAGCAGCAATGGTTGGCCGCTTACAAGTGTAGAATCATGACTGCCATTTTTTCAGCTGCTATTTTTAGCACACAATCAGTCTCTGCTGTGTAGAGCAGCACTGTAAATAGAGATTTGTATTTTTTCAGCTTAAATGGAGCGTTTCCTAAATGATTGATGCATGTTTACTTTAAAAAGAAATGGTGCTATTTTACAGACATATTTATAATGTGTATTTGATTCTGTCATTTTGTATGTGGTTTGTATGTGGTTAATTAAACATTTCAATTTGTTTACCTGTTCTGGACTCAAACATGCCTTGGAAATGTTTATCTTTCAAATTCCACACTTACAATTAAAAATGATCTTGATCCACTCATAGAATTCAGTCATCAGACATGTTCTGTTGAAAGAGCCAACATACTGTAAAACCATGGACACAGATTCTAATAAAGTTTGGTTTGGCTGAAATGTACGTTTCCACAATTTTAACTCATATAAAGCAAGTCAGCAAGGACATGTTAAAGGAGAAGTTCGGTGTGAAATGGACCTGTGGTGTATTGAAACATGATAACGAGTATGAACTTTTGTCGAGTAGCCCACCTTCAATCACTCCCCGCATTCTGAAACAGCGCTTTTAGCCGATGCTAACCTCAAGGCTCTACTAGGCTGATAATGCTAGCGCTTGCGGCATTACATACCCAGTGCAGGCAAATCTCTATGTTTACACCATTAACAAGGCTCCACAGCTCCACACTTCATTTCTAGAATTCTGAGGGCACTGACATTCAAAACGAGACATTGAAAACTTTGAATGTGCACAGGTAGTTTATTAAAAAGACAGTTTATATGTACAGTACCTTCAGGGAATTTTCTGGTCGCCGCCATCTTGAAACTGATTAGTCACGTGAATACTCCCATTAGTTGTAGACTGAAGTTGGTGAAACAGGAGTTTCCACAGAATTCATTTTGCAGTCTGTTGCCCTATACCACCTGTTTGTTCATGCTGCGATGTGCCTGCCTTGAGGTTAGTATTGGCTAAAAGCACTGTGTTTCGGAATGCGGGGGGCGAATGAAGGTGGACTACTCGGCAAAAGTTCATTTTCGTTATCATGCTTCAATAAACCCCACGTCCATTTCGCACTGAACTTCTCCATTAATGTCACCTATGTTGGTTATTCAGTTTAAAACTGCAGCTGAGAAGCTAATCATTCCACAAAAACTAGAACTCAGCAATCACGTACATAACCACTTCCTTAAAAATACATGATCTAAATTTCATCAGCATATCCAAACTACATCCAGCTCTTGTGGATGTGGTTTAGCGGGCAGTTTTACTTTTAGCGCATAGCAAGTCATATTCTTTAACCATATGAACTAGCCTGTTATACCTTAATAGATGTGATTTGAGAGAAGTAAACAAGCAGCCAGTGACTTCACCAAACCACCCTACCCACTGCATTGCCTTGTGTGGGCATTTTTGTGTGGCGCGCACATCAGCCTTCGGTCAACATGTGTTTGCTATATTTGTTACAATTCCTTCCTTTGTGATTTGACATCATGTTTAAAATCTAACAGCACCGAAGACAGAAACTGAACATTTTATCATCTCTTTGTTTTCAGTGTTATCTCTCTCACTCTCTGTCTCTCTCCATTTATTAAATGATTAATGTCCCTGCCCTATTTACACATCATGTTAGCTCTGTTAGAAACGACTTGCCCCCGTCTCATTGCAATGCATTAGAATAATTAGGCTAGTACCCCAGAGCTGTCACTCAAAGACAATTTTCATATGCATATCTACTCATATGTATTCATTTGGATTTGTCATCATAAGCATTTCATCTCTTCGTTCCAGAGTCTGCTTGCGAGCGGGAATTTTGTCTAACACTGACAAACTCACAAACAGCAACAGCAGACAATTTCTGCAGATTACCATTAAATTTTTGATGATTACTTTGCCTGAATCCTTTGAAATGTTCTTTCACATAAGAGTCATGCCTCTGAGTCCTGAGTCATTGCAGATGGCAGCGGTTTCTTTTCCATGTCATACTCTATTAAAATAACTATTTTTGACTTAGCTACCTATGAGAATTGTCTGGGAAATGTAGGGCAGAGAGTACTGTAGTTGTTCAGCAGGACTGTGTGGGCCTGCATGTTGTCGACACTCAGCTGGACTTAAGTTACTCTTAGGTTTGAAACACATTCATCATTTTATGAATCGTATAAATATAGACAATGAATTAGACCTCTGTTCTGTCAGTAGCTTTTTTTTGCTTCTCCATGTCACCAAGCAGATAAACCTATGAACAGAAACAGTAAGTAAGAGTCAAACTGTGTTTGTGTCACTCCCAGGAGTCAGGAACTCTTTCTTTCAGGCATTTAGATGTGCTTAACCTTTTGGTTCAAATAAATGGCCATATCTCTCTTGCAGCCGTGGATGTGAACTGCTTCAGTAAAGCTGAAAGCTCAGCTGTAACACTCCCTTCTGAAGACACACTCAGGGGGTGTGTGAGATAAGGTCTCTTTCCCTGCACAGATTGTGCTCACAGAAATCCGTTCCACCTCGTGGGCAGTGTGAAAGAGTGGTTACACATGGTGGCAAAACGAAAGCGCATTCAATGTTATTACAGCGAGATAACCTCACACCTTCGCAACAAAAAAGAATTACATTGCCACAAGTAATGACAATGCACTGACTGTCTCGAATTGAAAGTCTAGCAAACTTAAATTTTACTGTAACTCTCAGTGGGCCCACATAAAAACACCTGAGCCTTTCTTGCTCACAAGGCAATGGTGATTGTCTCCACAGTATTCTGTCAAGATTGCAGCTAGCAAATTAAACAATCAGTCACATTGCCAGGTGTTCATACATGAAAAATAGTTATTTGCTGCCTCACGCCGCCACCCCCCCCCCCCCCTAAAAAACCCATGTTCTTACAAAAGGTTGGTATTTAAAGGCTGTAAAGCAAAACAAGTCATTTGGGACCGTCACTTTATTCACCCTAAAAGCTCCATACAGTGTAAAAGGTAGCTGCTGTGTTCACCTAATACAGGAAAATCATGAAGATTTTTCTTGGACAGCAACAACATATACATTACATGTAGGCCAGTCTCCACCATGTGCTCCGTTCTGAAGTGATCAGATTAAAATACTCCGTTAAGATATAATCTGCCTTTGACATTCATTTTTTATGCATTTATCTATGTGGCGTAGCTACACGCCAACAGAACGAGAGAAAAACATTCAGGACCAGGCATTAATGAAAACGACCCATAAAGCTAGGAATACATGCGTGTGTGTTTGTGTTTACGTGTGCGTGTGCGTGTGTGCATGTCCACGTGCTTCTTCGTTTGAGAGCAGCGCAGCTGACCGTGTGTGTGTGTGCGCGCGTGTGCGCGCGCGCGCGCGTACCAGGCTGTACGAGCGCTGTATCAGGACCCCTCTGTAGCGTCAGAATGCCAGTGTAGAGAGTTTGGTGCAGTAGCAGCTGTGATACGCTGTTGTGTGGAGGAGTGTGTGTGTGTGAGTGTGTGAGAGCCTTAGCCTCATCATTGTCCCTCACAGCACGGGGCTCCCTCTGCCTGTGCGCGCGCTCATTCCGCTCACGTCCCGTCCCGCTCTGACAGCGCGCGCTCCCCCAGCCCAGCAGAGGCACAAACACACACACGCACACACACACACACACCGCAGCGGAATGTAAAGGGAGTCCCTGCGCGAGGCTGAGGTGAGTAAAGCGGCTCTTTCTCTTCATTACTTTTCTTTTTCTTTGCGCCTCCACGCTGCGCCAGTCTCTGACGAGCAGTCAGGGCGCCGCAGAGACAGTGATGGAGCAGCTGCACTCCGCACTGTCCGGGCGACCACCAGCAGCACCGTCACCATCCCTTCACCGGATGCTGTCACTGTGCAGAGGCCAGATGTGCTGGTGCAGACAGTTTCCAGATGTGATGCAGGGAGTGGGGCAAAAACAAACACCACCCTAAAGGCCATCCTATTAACCTTTACTTGAGTTTTTATCCCGTAACAAAGTGCTACTTCTGTTACTAACCGCACGCGCTCATTTATGGATGATCTTTTTAATTGTTTTTCTTTGCTCAGACTGAGCCAGTTTATCCAGTTCTCATTTTTTGAAAGTATCATCAGTACCAGCATCGTTATAACCTAAAGAGATACATAAGCTACTAAGCTCACACACTCATCCTCTCTCTCTCTCTCTCTCTCTCTCTCTCTCGCTCGCTCTCTCTCTCTCTCTCTCTCTCTCTCTCACACACACACACACACACACACAGGCACGAGCACGTGACATCGTCTATTTTTTAAATTCCAGGGTGAGTGCCTTTTCCGAAAATGTGACCCCGTTCTAAAGTGATGAGCCTGATATGTGAGAAGACGGACCGAGCGCAGAGGGAGAGATGAGTTAATAGCTGGAGCGCTGAGGGACAGGGGCGGTATTGAAAGTGTTATGGAGAGAGAGAGGGACGGGGGTATTGGAAGTGTTATGGGGAGAGAGAGAGAGAAAGAGAGAGATACAGGGAGGGAGAAGGAGAGAGAGAAAGAAGAACTCGCCGTTGTTTTCTTCAGCTGAAGTTTATTTACTGAAAGTGGTCTCCATCTTTCTACACGTCCAGACCAATTTTAGAGTCTGGGGTTTAAAATGAGCGCTCAAATACTGGAGGGACGAGATGCGGTGAGTAACTGTTTACAGCAGAGGGAGAGACAGAGACACAGAGAGAGAGGAGGGAAAGATGAGGCAGAATGATGGATGGAGTGAAGGAGATATAAACATTTCCCTCCAGCGATTTCATAACTCAGCATGCACCTGCATCTCATTCTTCTTCCCTCTCTCTCACTCACTCTCTTTTCTCTCTCTCACTCTATCTCTCTCTCTCTCTCTCTCTCTCTCTCTCTCTCTCTCTCTCTCTCTCTTTGCCTCCCTTTGTTTTTCCTAGCCAGTGTCTACCATTGCATCTGTCCCTCAGTTTTTCTCTGTTCATCTTTTTTCTGAACCTATCCGTACATCCATACAGTGCCTGTGTATGTGTATGTGTGTCTGTGCATATATATACACTATATATGTCCAACAGTTTGTGGACACCTGCCTTTCTTCCAAAGTCAAAGGTACTGGTATAGGTGTTGGAACATTGCTGTGAGGATTTGATTGCATTATTGACAATTATTGAGGTCAGATACTGATGATGGGGGATTACTCCTGGGTCCTGGATCAAAAACGTGCCTCCAACTCATCTCAAAGCAATTCATTTCTTGGGGGCCATTATTTGGCATTGGGGATATGTGGCAGCACCAGAGCATCCCACTCAACCTGCAATGATTTTCTATGGACATTCTAAAAGCTGTGTGTAAATGCTTGTGTAAGCAATGGGTGAAGCAGTGACTGAATTCAATGATTAGAGGGGGTTTCTGAATTCTTTTGGGTATACAATTACACTGTATTTGAAAGGATGTTAGTACTTTATGTTTTATCAATTAGTAAAACATAACCCGATCATCAAATTGTTGTCCCATGCTGTCACTCACTAATGACCTGTTTTCCTCTGCACAGTAACGACAGTGCTTTACTGTTTCGAACCCGTCTCTTCTCACTCTTTCAAAAAACTTCAACTTTCTTGGGGTCAGTGTCACAGCTGGGCTAAAAAGACACACAAATGCACTCACACACATACATACAGTCTCTTTTTTACATTTTCGACCGCACACTTAAACCCGCACTCCAGTTGCCATAGTAACAGCCATCATAGAAATGGGATCAGCCCCCAGTCAAACTTATTTATTTATTTATTTGTCTAGAGGGTTATTTTGGCATGGGCTGCAGTGATTTTCAGCTCACATATTTTCATTCAGTTCCAGCTGATTTGCAACTGTCAGGACAGTAACTGTCATTTTAAGTGATTTTTATGTGTTCTAGACAAACAGTTCTTTTAATTATTTGCCTCTGAATAAATGTGCTGCATAAAGCACTCTATTAGAGATGATGGAATGTAGTCATACAGTTTCAGGTAATGTAGATAATCATATCCCCCTACTGTACAAACACCTGTTTTTTTCAACAGCCAGGCTTTTGTTTTGCATCAAAAATAACAGATGAATTTCGTCTGTTTTTTATGAACCATGTTGGACACCATTAAACACAAGCTATTAGAGGTCTGCTACCCAACCCGAGCTCAACGAGGCAGACAAAATATTGCAAGTCAGATCGTTTTTCTATTTTTTCTGTACTTTCAGGTAGCCTCAGTAAAGCTCTGTAAAATCATATCTGTGGTGACTGATCTGTGATTAGCAATACAACTTTGGTTGGGTCTCATAGCCACAGGTAAAGGTTTGGCTTCAGTTTCATTCTTGTGCAGTCCTTTACTAGCTGCACTATACCAAGCAGAGGTCTGCATGAGAATGAGACTGAAGTACATTAATTAAGAGTAATCTTTGATTCTTAAGTAAGCTTAACTAAGAGTAATCTTTGATTCTGACAGATGTAATGAGGGACGGGATGAATGTAGAGATGTGTGTAGTACATGTGAACCATAGGATCAGGAAGCTGGGTCTCCTGTGCCACCCACATTTCCACCTTCATAACATACTTCATAAAATGAAATCTATTGGAATCAAAGAAGACTGTTACTTGAGACTTGCTGCATCCACACATACATTTGCTAAATGTAAAAAAGTATATATTTTTTCTAGCATTTCTTCTCTTTGTCGTGTCTGTAAACATGCAAAATATAATCAGAAAGGGCAAAAACTGTTTGCATTTAAAGTTAGAAGCAAAAACAAGAAAACCACTGTTATTTCTCAGAACCATAACAATAGCCTATCTCTGTCCGTTTGCAAATGTAGCATTCACATGATAAAAGAGTGCACACGTCTTTAGTTAACATCAGATTGTTCAGAATCACGATAAGTGTTCTTTTGAAAGTGTTTATACATTTTCGTTTTTTTTATTATTCCTTGTAGCTTATTTAACGTAATATTACATTTATTTCAGAAAATCACTTTGATTAAGCCAATTTTCACCACAATTGGAGATTATGAGGGTTAACAGAAATAGATAATTCTGTAATCTGCAAAAACATCATGAAGCTCTTCAGCATCCGTCTTGACTTGAGGCTGAATGTAGTCCCCGTGCTAGAATCATTTAATTTTTCCTTTTCTCTGATACTACTGTTACAACAAATACAGCCTTTATAATTCAACAATATGATTCACCTGTGCTCAAGGACAGCCGCTGATAGTAAAATATATGCTTTCCTACTACTATGTGTTAATGTGATGCAGTCATATGTAAATGGAGGTCTATTTGGTCTTACATAATTGGTCTATTCTAATGAGGCTCAGGATCTACATCTTAGCTGGATCTATTTCTGAAGCTCTCGCAAAACAAGCCATGCTTTCCTACCAGAAACACTGATAAATGGTGCACTGCATGCATTTTAACATCTTTTCTTGGGTGTGCAAGGAACAAAGAAAATACATTTTATGCAGCTTTAAAGGATAGGACAGATTTGAATTGTGCTATTAGAATTCATATTTTCTCTCTTTTTCATAGGCCTGTCGACTAGTAAAACCAGTCAGAGCTCCAAGGCCGTGCATGAGTAGGCGGAGCATGACAGATGGGCGGGGTTGGCAATGTGTCTGATGGTGCATGATGGTTTCCATGGAGACGGATGGCAGCATCACTGAGGGTCCTGGACTCCCACTGTTGCAGGCAAGCGATGGTGTGGGGGCAGGGCTGGCCGAGCAGGAAGGGGCGTGGCTCGGATTCCGGGCAACAGTGAGTGCTGTTCTGCTGCTAGAGTTGCTTCTAGGAGTGGGCGGGAACCTGACAGTGTTGGTGTTATACTGTGGTCACTGCAGCCTTCTGGAATCCGTCAGCCATGCCGTTACACTCAGCCTGCACACGCTTGACCTGCTGCTCTGCCTCCTCTGCTTTCCCGTCACTGCCACACTCCTCCTTCTGGGTGGGGCCTCCATCCCTCACCACACCCTGCTCTGCTGCCTCCATGAATCTGCAGCTACCTTCGCCAGCGTGGGAACAGCGCTTAATCTGCTGCTCATCAGCCTTGATCGCTATGACATCACTGTCCGGCCAGCCAATCGGCTGCTCACACCACGAAGGGCAGCCTTTTTACTGACAGGAGTGTGGGTATTGTCTTTAACTGTGCCACTCCTACCATTTGTTGAAGCAGGCCTTGTGTCAGGGCTGTCAGAAGGAGTGACAATTCATGCAAACAGCACAGTGTTGTGCTCAGAGTGGGCAGGCTCCCTGCAAGCTCATCTTTTGCTACAGGTGCCCGTGTTCTTGTGCTCTCTGGCAGTGATGTTGTTTACATACTCACGCATCCTGCGAGCCCTGCGCATTCGTATCGGACATCCGCCCAGATCTCAGCGGGATGCCCGGCGGCCTGCCCGGCGCCTCTGGCAACGGCGCAAGAGGTCAGTGAGGTCACCAGATCATACAACAACGACTGCACCCATCTCCCCTCCCCCTCTCTCCACTGGACCGCTAGTGGCCTCAGATACCATTACCACAATAACCATCAACACAGAGACCAACACACCCTCAGTAAACACTCCACTGAGCCCAACACCCACTATATCCATAATCACCACACCCCTGAGTCCCTCATCTTCTGTGGGCTTATCTCTGGCATCAACACCCTTGAGTCCTAACCCTACGTTAGCCACCATAACAACACCATTAAACACAGCTATATCCACCATAGATACACCTCTTTACACTAACCCAGCGATATCCACTATAACCTCATCTTCAAACTCTAACCCAGCTTTAGCCATCACAGCTACAACTCTTAGCCCTAGCTCAGCTATATCCACTATAACCTCTCCTCTTAGTCCTAACCCAACATCATCCACATTAGCCACACCTTTAAGCCCCATCCCTACTGCATCTCAAGCAACTACTCCACTGAGTCCTGCTCGTGCACATAACCCTCCAACTGTTGGTGTGGGAGCCTCAGTGTCTGCTATCTTGGCGCTGCGCCGCGCCGTGAGACGTCACAGGGACCGGCGGGAGAGGCAGAAACGCGTCTTCCGCATGTCCGTCATCATCATCCTCTCTTTCCTGCTGTGCTGGGCACCTCTCTCCATCACACCCCTTCTCCTGCTGGCTATTGGGCCCTCAGCTTGGCTGGAACGCCTAAGGCTGTGTTTCTTGGTGCTCGCCTATTGGA
Source organism: Hemigrammopetersius urotaenia (assembly GCA_037974485.1). Taxonomy (NCBI): domain Eukaryota; kingdom Metazoa; phylum Chordata; class Actinopteri; order Characiformes; family Alestidae; genus Hemigrammopetersius; species Hemigrammopetersius urotaenia. The sequence goes on along the minus strand of JBBPDC010000109.1, from coordinate 12,210,005 downwards.
CAGTGGTTCTGCATCCACTGCTGTATGCGTTCACGCGGCAGAAACTGCGCAAAGTTCTGCACACCCGTCTCCGCAGGCTACGCACAAACAACACACACACACTCATTCGGACCAACACCAGGAGCCGGCGCAAGCAGAGGGCAGACTGCAGTGACGCTACTGACCGTTGCCTAACAGAGGCCACGAGGGAGTAAGAGCCCATGTGTATGTGTGTGTGTGTGTGGGATATGTGTGAGAATGGTGTGTGCATGTGTTACTACACAGAAGCAAAAAGGAGAAATCATGACTCTGCATGTCAACAAATGTCATTCGTCCAGTACACTGTTTAATAAGAAGCGCACGTTCTAAAGCACACTGAGCTAATCTCAGAGAAAACCACAGGGCACTGTCTAATTAACTAATATAATGTAGATCACATTTACTGTTGTGGTGCTAGAAACTGAGCGAGTGTGTCAGCGTGTTCACAAGAGATTATGGGCAATAATTTCATAAACCAGGGTATGCATGGAAGACCTTTCATGCAGATAAATTCTAATATTGATGTTAAACAATGTGGTTTGAAGCATTTATTCACATAATATATACATGCATACATCTTGTACTTACTGTGCCCTTCTTACTGATAGAGTGCAATAGATTTACTGTGTTTATTTATGTACATGATCAGGGATGTAAATAATACTATAAACTACAATGAACATGTGGTTAGATACTGACTTTGGCAAAATAATTACAACAAGGTCTAAACATATTTATTTTGATTTGTGTGTCATGTATGTATATAAATATAGTCAACCGTCAAAATTATTTCTATTCGGTTGTGATCATTGTGCTTTCTGCCATAGATGAGCAATAAGACCAAATTCTATAAATAAAGAGATATAGTCGCTTGTTTGTTGCTGTAGTTTTAATTTTTGTGTTTATTTTGGACTATTACACAGATAGTATTTATGTACACGTGTGGACATAAATTGTGTTGATGCAGGCTTTTGCATGGATAAACACTCATCTATAACAATGCTCATTAATACATGCTAAAGAGCAGCCATAAAAGAGTATTCTACTTTGCTCATTTGCTGTTCTGCACGTGCATCAGGAGAGTTATGTTCATCAGCCACCATGAAAAAATGTTTTCCCTTTATCTCATATACAAAGTTGAGGTGCCAAGAGTTAATCTGGTCTGCAACTTTCTACTTGTTTAACAGACAGTTTAAACTCAAAAGCATCTTGTATATAAATTGTATAGGACTGTTTACTGTATGTGCATATTTAGGGTCTGCCATATAGGTGAACTAGGCCATTGCCTGCAACACCACTCAGGATAGACATTTTATCAATCTCTGCTAGCTTCTAACCTTCCATAAAACCCTCCACTGACTGACCAGCTGCTTAGCTAGTATAGTCTGGTATGTGGCTTGAATAATTCACTAAGTCATCTTGTTGTCTATTGAAGTCATTCTTTGTTGCTTACTGGATTTAGTGCCATATGTCACTAAAACAAATGAAATGAAATGAACTTGAAAGACATAAATGAAACTGATGTCTTCGAACAGGGGTACCCACTACTTGGTTTAATGAATGGACCACCAAACACTGAACAACTGTCCAACACTACACAGTCCAGCCACAATATGAGCTGCACTACACAGATCCACATGACAGCCACTGACAGAGGTGAATGACATTGATTCATTAGAGCAGCACCTGTAAAGGGGTAGGATAAATTAGGCAGCAAGTGAAAAGTCATAAAAAAAGTTTTAAGTTTAAGGATTTGAGTGAGTTATACTAGGACCAAAACGGTGACGGCTCAGCATGGGGAAGAGGTGGCACCAGGATGCACTACAGGCAAGCCAAAGCCAGTGTGATGCTCTGTGCAATGGTTTGCTGGCTTTCATATGGATGTGACCTTGACCACCTACCTAAACATTGTTCCAGAACAACCACATTTCTCTAGACTTTAAGCAGGATAAGGTACCCATGAACACTACAAACATTGTTCAAGAATGATTTAAGAACCTGATAAAGATTTTTGCAGCCCATAAATCTGTGGGTCAGGCAGCGTGAAGAGGACGTACACAATATTAGGCATGTGGTTTGAAAGTTATGACTAGTCTGTGTTGTTTATCTAATACTGAATGTATTCAGCACCACATTGCACACATTTATGGTTCCATATCTGTAACAAAGTGTCAGTTCAAATATGTGGTTGAAGAATTAAAAGGGTTTGTCTTACTAGCAGCTTTGGTATAAAGTGCTGTATTTGAAGTCAGCTTTACGGCATGATTATGCAGAGACTAGTGTTATGTGTGTATTGAGAATTGCTTTGCAGGTTTTGCAGGCTAAAGATGCAATATTATGTATAGCTTTGATATACATTATATATAACTAGCCTTTTTATTTAGTATGTTAAAGCATGTTAAGTGTGAGTATAGTAGCTCTACCTTATTTGTCTGTACATACAGGATAGTGGCTTTTGTTTGTTGTTGCTTTTTGGTTGTGATGTGAATCTACTGGGGCTGTACAATTTTGTTTTGCCTAGAGCAGTACAACGCCACGCGCTGGTCTTGTGCATATCACATGGCCATCTCTTTCCATAAAAAAAAAGAATAAATCTCAAAATGTTAATGCTCTTAATACTGTCACCCTTGTATAATGACATCATGCTAATTGGTGTGGATTAGCTACCATTTATTGTTAACCAGGTTAGCATATTTGACTGAGAAGCTTTAACTGAGTAATTTAGAATTATGACCATACCCAAAGTAAATTATATGCACCAGGGGCCTTGATTCTTATTGTGATAGCATGTTGTGCTGGCTCAGACTGAGAATCAGTGGGTGGTATTTCCCACTATGCTACACTGCCTATTTCTTTTCAAGTCACTGATAGTAAAGTAACTTTTCCAAATATTTTAAATATAATATAATCAAATGTATGACTCATTCAAACTGTCAAGGGTATCCCCAAAGCAGCTGCAGAAACATACCACTTTGTTTCCTTCTCCAAACAACACACAATAAAGAAACAATTTAGAGCTTCCTGTCACTTCCTGTTTTCTGGTGTAGCTCTAGGCAAAATGCCCCCAAGCACATACGTCAGATTTTGGAAATTCACAGCAAAAGCTTTTACACTGTAAAGCTTTTTTAAGCTCTTCATTCAGAAACACTGTCTGCTTAGGCCCATCTCAGTCCTTGTTACTGAAAAGGTTTACCCAGTCTGATTTCAACGTTTCAACTCATTTCAATGTCAAAGGGACCAATCAAGACTCTCCTACAGCTCACAGTCAACAACTGTGTTCTCACATAGACAATCGAATTCCAGAGGTAAGCCAGTCAATATATTGTTCCTTTAATCAGACACTCTCTAATCTACTATAATCTCTCTCTCTCTCTCTCTCTCTCTCTCTCTCTCTCTCTCTCTTGCTCTCTCTTTTTTTTAAATTTAAACTTTAAAGACTTACTGGCCACTGATGTAAAAATAAGCTAGAGTAAAGATCAGTCGCTCTGTCCTCATTATTAGTGAAGTGTGCTGCACTCCACAGGTGCAGACTAATAACCTTTACTTCCATTAATGTTTGATGACACGCACTGACATTTAGAGACTCATTTGAAGAGTAAAGGCGACTGAAGTCCAGCTCTCTTAAAAGTCAAGGATGCTCTAAATGAACATCAAATTAAGACTGCTGGAACTCTGACACTACAGGCAAGACACTATACAGTCTACTGTAGGAGTAAAACAGAGAGGAGGTTAATGAGGAACATAGTCAAACACGAATGTCATTATAAATCCAATCTAGAATTGTGGACACAGTGATATAACTCAGTCTGAAATGTTTGACTAACTGAGCTCCATCAATAGCCATGTCATTTATCAACAGATACGCTCAATGGAGAAAATATGGACCGCACATAATGATTACGTTACTGTTTGCCAACACTTGTGACTGCATGCATCCGTCACTGCTAGTCTAGTCTCTCATAGGTCAATAAAGGATATAAGAGAAGGGAGGGGACAATTCCCCACTGTATCTGATGTAAATAAAGCCATACATTCTGTTTAAACACACTCATGCTCACTCTTTCTGCTCAAACACCCCTTTCTAAATCCCATTCGTTCTAGTTCTTGTCATCGTCCTTCTTTTTTCTCACTAGCCACCCCCCTCTCTGCCTTTATTCCCTCCACAATCTTCTCTTTTCCAGTCTCCAGACTCGTCTAAAGAACAAAGACATCAGCCTCAGTGGGGGGAAAGTCACCTTGGAGGACTGAGAGAGAGAGAGAGAGAGAGAGAGAGAGAGAGAGAGAGAGAGAGAGAGAGAGAGAGAGAGAGAGAGAGAGAGAGAGATTCTGTGGGGGTGGAGGAATAAGTAACCATCTAACCATCTTACTGCATAAAGGAAAAGAAAGATTAGCCACAATTCCAAGGGCATCTGGTAGTGCAGCTACAGAACTATAATTCAAATGTGATATGCTTTTTTGGCATATTATATGCACATGTATACTATAGGCAGCTATTTTGTGGAGCCACATTATGCAACCTGTCCTATTTGACATTTTCCTCCACATATGCTCCACATATTTTCAGCCATGAGTTTTATCGTATTTCTTCTCTCTTCTTCCCCTTTCTCTTATCAGGCCCTTTCTTTTTATGTCCATGTGGTTTTGGTTTCCTTTTAATGGGTTTTTGATTTCACTTTCTTAGCCCACGCCAAAACACTTCCTTTTTATTTACTTAATTAGATGCTCTATCGTTTTTTGTAAAACGAAGCTTTAGTCCAACACAGGCACATGGAATGTATTGATATTTAAGGCACGGAATGTTTTATAATAAAACTTCAAGTGTCTAGAAGGTCGCCTCAACCGTGGGTGGAGGACGAAGTTCAATGTCACCAGATGATGTCGCTGGTCTACTGTAGATTAAAAAAAGAATTGTGTCTCTTATACGGGCATTAAAATAACCAGATACTATACAGCCTCGTGTGGTAGCTAGTGTTTATCTACGTACAAAGAATAATAGTTCACACTGATTACGCGACAACACTGGCGTACACACATTATAAAACGTATGTAACACTCATTACGTTGTGCCGAAATAGCTCAGTTGGGAGAGCGTTAGACTGAAGATCTAAAGGTCCCTGGTTCGATCCCGGGTTTCGGCAGCAAAGGTGAACACTTTTCTTCATTCAAAGATAAGACCTTTACCCTGAGTGAAATTATTGTCATTAGAATAGTTAGAGCAGTAAGAAAGAATACAAGACAATAAGACAATAGAAAGGAACCAATAAACCATAGTGCAACACAATGACAAATACATGCGTGTAACAATTGTAACACCCCTTTTAATGCAAAAAGAAAAATGCTATTAAATAGCAGCAGATATTAAGGAAATGGTTATTTAATGCAAATCCGATTCAAAATTGAATGACAAAAATAAAGATCACCTACAGAACGGGGAGGAATTGTGCAGTCTTGTCCGCCAGAGGGCACCATTGGACAACAACCTGACAGCCCAGGTCCCACGTGTCCGTCTCCTGTTGCTGCAGTCCACAGAGCAGCAGACTCAGCAGGCCAGAGGGGACGAGAACATCCTGGACCTCTCAGGAAGGCCAACGACTTAACATAACGAGCAGGGTTTTGCTGATACGTATCAAGTACACTGTTAATGGGTTGCAACTGTGCAATGTGATTCTTTTGAATCAGATCTTCAAGAAGCCTCAATTTGTGGTTCACTGTCTATACAGTCTATACAAAAGTGTCTTCAGGTGATGTAGCAACTCAAGACAGTAATCCTCAGGGTAAGTATTAAAGTAGGCCACAAATCCTTACAACCTTACAGCTGCTTCGACAAGACTCAGTGTGGTAAAAAAAAAAAAAAAAGTGGTGACCAAAAAGTGCTAACTTGCCACTTTGTCCGTCAGCAGTGTGTGTGATCATCACTTTAGCTAGACAATTTAGGGGACTGCTAAGTCAGTAAATCAAGGTTATCACAGTGCATTTATCTTTTTTTATATCTCTTTTATTTATTTTTTTTTATTTTCTCTTTGTTGTGCTGAGGATGTAGCTCTTAGGCTACGTTAGCCAACACTTTAAAGTTGACACTGCCAAATACATTTTAGTGCATTTATTGTGTATAAATACCTAGTAAATTTACATTCATTTGCCAGTTTAAAAACACTAAATGTAATCTTATATAGTGCTTCAGCAAGACTGATGGCTTCTCGACAACAAACTTTAAAACTCAAATTAATAAACATTACTCGGCGCTGCTGCCCTCTAACGGTGCTACTGTGCATTTACTCCCTTATAGAAAAGGGAAAAAAGCATCAAAATATAAGCAAATGATTAAAACTTATTTAAAAAAACAAGCATGAACTATAGAGAATAATATATTTCCAATAAATGTATATATTAAAATGGATTTAGTAATTAACTTTATGGGATACATACAAAATAAATCACATCTTCCCCTTTAGGCAATACCCCTGATTGTGTTGTTTGATGTGTATGATGTGTTTGATTTGTATGTAATAGCCTTAATTAATCCTGCTTCTTGTTAATCTTTACAGTCTGTCCCTGCAGTGTGCATTTTGTTAATGATTACATTAGGACATCCAGCAGTAATGTAAGGGTGAAACCTCTGCTCTATGTGTTAATGACTACACCGTAGGACTTATAATCTGTGTTAGTGAGTCAGTTTACTTTTGGCTGTACTCTGGCGGCATGTGCAAGCAAGTTGTTATCACACATGTGATCAGTCTAGCACTATTACATAACTAAAAACCACCTAGCCACTAAAACGGCAAAACCAGAAACGTGTCATGAGCCACTGCTGTGTGAAGCCTTTCACACTCACAAGCACGTCTCTGCAACGTCTTTCTCACTTCAGCTTGTTGTAAAAATCTTTCTCATTTATTCCTTTAATGCTGTGAACCTCATTGAAGCTCTTCGAAGAAAACATTCGAAAACACACACACACACACACACACACACACACACACACACATACATATATGCGCGCACACACAAATGTGCCTTTTGACAACAGATTGTAGTTTTTCATGTGCAACAATTTGGCTGTTGGCTTTGCTGACAGCATGAATACTAGATTTATAGTTTTGGTTGAAACCTGTTTTATTCTTGGGAACGTGCTTCTTCTTTTAACAGTTCTTATTTTTCCAGGAACAGCGTGAACCCCCTGAGTCTTAAATCTGACATGTGTTTGTGAGGGAGAGAGAGAGCAAGAGTAAGTGAGAATGAGTTAGTGCCTGTCGTACTTTCACTGTGTATAGCATTCCGTTTCTTTATGTTGATTGATGGCTCTAGATTGTGCTGACATCTAATACTTCAGTTATGCACAGCACTCCTCTACAGCCATGTGGCCCCTAGACACCTGATTTTAAAGGGCCAATGTCCTACTTTTTTCTTTCTTTTTCCCATGTTCACTAATGACATTTGTGTGGTCATGCCATTTTTACACAACCATGTTCATCCTTCCTTTACTTTTTCTTTTGGGTGAACAAAATGTTTTGTGCTCAGTCCACTGCAAGGCTGAGCACTTGCTGACAGTGCTTGAACATGGACCCATGCAACATGGATCAGTCTGAACAACCTGCACCTGACATGAATTTACATGCTGTTTAGCAAAACACAGTTTAAAACAAAAACCACAGCTTTTGGCTTGGGTGCTTTGAGAAAATATCGAAATAAAGTGGTCAAACATTGTCTCATTCACTGCACTTTTGACAGGTCAGCAACAAACTCTGTCAAAGTTGAATGTAATTGAACTTTGAGCACAGTGGCAAAATGAAAACAGCAAACTTGGACTTGATGTTCAAGGTAGTGAAGCACCACTGCTCTCTCTGTAGGTAAACAATATTGTCAGCACAAAGTGCAACTTAAATCTGAGATAGGCTGTTTTTACTGTCTTTAAGACTGATGAAATGACAGTCTGCGCTAAAACACTTCCAGTAACTTCAGTAATGGACTTCAGTTATGGACATAAGAGAAGTCAATTTTCTATGATATGAGTGTTTTAAAAATGTTGCAATGCAGTACATGGAACATTATTGTAATGTTTCTTATTTTAAAGAACAGAAACACACATTTTCAGCTCCTATTCCAAACAAGCAGAACCAGATGCCATTATTCTGGCTCCAGCCATCTCAGTTCCCCACATGACCCTTCTGACTTTCTGTATTAACTTTATACCGGTCTCCACATTGGGAGATGTTACACTGCCACCTATTGATATAATATACAATCAGCCTCCTATCATGAAACAGTCTTTCTTGCTTTCAAAATAAAACAGTTTTTTAACAACTAAAACAGTTTTTGCTCTGCAGACCATATGGTTGACATATATATGTTTTAATGGTGTCTCCTAAACCAATGTATTAACATATATCCGCCTATTTGGCCTGCAACAGTTTAGCCCCACCCATTCACAAAAAGGTTGAAATGGATTTCAGACGAGCATTCCAACTGCTTTTTAAAATATGAGTCCGCTGATCAAAACAGAGACTGTGTCCATATATCAGCAAAACTGCAATACCAAGAACAGCTCAATTCAAAAAGATAAAGGAAGGCTGGAAAATATGCATGTAAAAACAACAAATTGCTTGAATAATTGGAATAAATGGACTACCCTAGGATATAGGCCCTTTTCCTCTATCATTTCTATCATGAAACCTGGGCAGTTGGAGTAGACATATTCTGTTCAGCAATTTTATAAAAATTGTATTTTATAAAGTCACAATTATGCTTATGGTATGACTTTCTTTCTGTCTCGGCTCTCAAGCGCTTTCAGGTGCATGAACCGTAATTATGCTGATCCACAACATTTACCACAGTATTCTTGACACAGCACGTGTGTGTGTGCGCGCGTGTGCATCGCTGTATTGTAGTGTAATACTACCACATTACTGCGCCCTCCAGTCATTCTGATAAGTTTCTTATGCAACACGTACAAATGGAAACATAAATGCTCTGTGGTTTTTGAAACTGTGCACCACAGTACTCCTTCAAGGCCACTTTGCATATCTTTGTTTATTTGAACAGATATCAGCAGCAAGCAGGTGTTCCAGCCATTTATAGGCTTTAGACCTCTGTTAACCTGGTGATTATCTGTTAGAGTTGCTGATGCTGTGCCTTTCTAGACACAGACAAACACATAATTCCACAATATAAACACACATGCTCACATATATAGGTCGAATACATAAACAGTAATCTTTTTGCAAAAGCTTGTTGATGTTTTACCTGTGTTAGGAGTTGTTTATGTTGGAGTTCTGGTGTCCTTGTTGTGCCAAAACAGAAAATAATACACATGGATATAAATATAGGTTGTAAAAGCACAGGAACATAGTCATTAGGGGTTGAATTTCACTGTTCAATATGTACAAGTATTTAGGATGTGATACAGCTGCTTCCATAAACTAACACACAATATTGTGAAGTAGAGGTCGACCTCTGTTGTGAAGGATTATAAATCTCTAAATGTCGTAATCCTATTGACCAAAAAGTTAGGATATGTGTGTGGTATTTTGTCTCTCTCTTTGCGAAAGATTATTAAAACAATGATACTTAGGCTTTAGAGAAAATATCTGTGCTTTCTTAATATTATTAGCATTCTGAAGTTACATGTAGACAGACATGTAATAAGAATAGTATTGTAAGAATACAGTGTTTACTGATGCAGTGGCATCAGACTTTTCTTAGACTTTTTGCATGTAATACATCATGAATAAATATGTTATCATGAATTAGTTTGAATTACTTTAACACTATACAGTTGTCATAATATAGGTTGAGCTCAGCTTTTTCAAGTTTTAGCAGTTTTGCCCAAATGCGATTCTTCACATTTTAAGCAAATGGGCCACAGTGTGAAATCTCGGCTTTGAAAAGTTCTTTATGTGCTATGTGAAAAATACACAAGTGTCAGCTGCAGTGTAAAGTGCCTTACCAACCGGTGCTTGGTTCAAAGAAAGTTGCTGTAATATTTTTTTTTTAAAAAGTCAATGGGTAGAACATAAAGCTGGGCGATTTGGCCTAAAATCAAAATCTCGATTAATTGAACATTTTAACTTGATTACGATTAATTAACGATTATTTTATTTATTTGTAATTTTTTTGCCCTCATAGTTCACTGACAAGTTGCTCAGTTGTCTCAGTGTTTAAGCTCTTCATGCTCGACATGTCGGCGGAATAACATAACATAATGGAGCGGGGTCACATGACTCCACACGCGGTAGTGTTTTTAAAGGGAAAGTAATCGAAATAATTGACCCAGAAAAATTTTAGCGATTATAGGTTCTGAATGTCGATTTCGATTACTTTTCAATTAATCACCCAGCCCTAGTACAACTTTTATCAATTAGTCAGACTGCGTTGTCTGAACTAATTGTTCAGTCCTAACAGCTGGATCACTCTTGAATCTTTATATTGACCATGCTGTCATACATAAACACACCACAGCACACGGTGTGAACAGCACAAAGTTCTTCCACTGCATTTAATCCATTCACCAAGGGAAGCAACGGGCAACCAGGAACACAGTGCCTGGGGAGCAGTGTGTGGGGATGGTATCTTGCTCAAGGGTACCTCAGAGGTGCTTGGCAATCTTGGGAATCGAATTTAATGAGTTTGTTCAAACAGATTTCCTGACCGCAGCATGAATTACCTAACCACTAGGCTACCAACTGCTCCATATTGTCTTGTAAAATACAGGGAATGAGCAAATCTATGACCTGTTCTGTTTCAGTCATTACTGAAATCTGTTTTAGCAAACTCATTAAATTCACTGGGCTGTAAATGAGACTAGATGTACCACTTTGCGGTGTGTAATATGACCATCACTGGGTGATATCAGTGATCACTGGGTCCAGTCAGAATGCCCAAACTGACCCAAGTAAGGGTTTGAATGACTTGACTGCTTCAACAGGTTGTAGGCTAATATGCTCATCAAAATGTATGTTTTGGCTCTGAGTAGTGTCTAGTAATGCTCTAGAGCTGAGTGTTAGACAATGTATAATGTATGGATAACACTGTTCATGACACCTACACACACAGATAGGAGACATGGTAATGACACGTGAAAGGTTCTTCCACAATAAGGTGTGGCATCAAAAAAGACTGCAATTTACTGTCTGCCCTTCCTTCTGATGAGATCATTAAATAGTCACACTCACACACACGAAATGGTTCTCGTGTACCCAGCATACAGTGCCTGTTTTAGAGAGAATTTAATTGCCTAACCTGAACATAACTTTACAACAATTTATAATACTTATAATATTTTTTTCTTTTATGGGGGCCCTGGAGACATGTTCAGGTTGCCTCATGGAGTTTCAAACAGTGGTGGCCTGATAGTTAAGGGTTTGCCCCAGCAACCAGAAGGTTGTGGGTTTGAATCCCAAGATTGCCAGTTGCACCACTAAGGTACAATTGTCCAAGGTACTGTCTCCACATGCTACCTCACTTGATGAATGGGTTAAATGTGGAGAAGAGTTTTGTGTTGTTCACAGTGTGTGTTTACATATAGTGGAAGAATGAAGAAAAAAAAAACAGAATATGTGGTTAGAATGTTTCTGAAATGAAACAGAAACATGTCTAAAATTTTGCAAAGCAGCACAAGAAAAAGCATGACCAGTTGTTTAATAGGAGTAATTTGTTATGGATATTTTTGAGCGTTATATTGCATCACATTCAAAATTCAACTGATCTGCTCTTGTGTAAATGCAGTGGCCATCCTGGCATCAGCTTAGGTGGTAGCCGTTAAGCCAGCTTATTTTAAGACAGTTGTCATACTAGCCATACTCTTCCTTTTTCTGTTTAGGTAGCGTTCTGCTCTGGCAGTCCCTCATGGTTTGACGTTGGTTGTTTTAGTTAATGACAGGAACATACTGCTTCGTACTACGAATACCAACTGGTCAGCCAACTTTTACTTAAACCTGACTGTTACCAAAAGGCCTCTTTCAGTTCATTCCTAGTTAGTAGAGCTAAAGCTAATCATCTAGTCATTTGGTTTTCATAATTAGCCCGCTCTCTCCCGCTAGATATTGTCAATGTAAACAATTTTACATGAGGAATAGAGTCATCACCAGTAGCATCATGCTTCACTATACGAATAAATGTATTGGGATGCCTGATCATTAGACCAACATGGTATTCATTGTGGTTTCATTCAAATACATAGACTTTAATATGGAGTTGCCCCCCCCCCCCCTTTGTGGCTATAACAGCTTCCACTCATCTTGGAGTGGCTTTCCACAAGATATTGGAGTGTTTCTGTGCGAATTTGTGCCCTTTCATTCTGTAGAGCATTTATGAGGTCAGGCACTGATGTTGGACGAGAAGGAAAAGGCCTTTTCCAAACTTGGAAGTCCCCAAAGTTGGAAGCATGGCATTGTCCAAAATGTCTTAATATACTTGATTTTGTACACATGTGGCTATGGATATGATCGAAACACCTGATTTTAGTAATTTAGTAAGATCTACGTCCCAATACTTTTGTCCATATAATGTAAGTGCCGCACATCATTCTAGCCATGCAGTAATTCTCATTCTTTTATGCAGTTAAAGGTTCTCATTTATTATTTATGTTCCTCACTATCCCTGTTTTCTTTTCCAATTTATTCATTCCAACATCTACCCAAAGAAAGAACAGTAGCAGACAGTCAAGACGGATGAGGCATTGCATCAGCAGTGGAAGAGCACAGTACAGGTAAGGTGTATCCGTTTTAACTATAAGCTATACATAACAAGCAATACATTGTAAATGTTCTTGTCTGGTATACACTATGTTGCTGTATATTGTATTGATCTGTGTTAGGGTGTGTCAAAATTAGCTAGTTTTGTGTTCTCTGTAGGCCTATTTTGCAAATGATTTGACTATGAGTCAGTTGAAGACTTCATGTATTTTGCAGTGTATACAGAGTGATAGAGTGAGGATTTTATTATACAAAACAATGTTGTTGCAATGGCTTATTATACAAATGGGCCTATGATTGCGCTTTGCAAAAACTTCCCTCAAATGGACGCAAAAAGACAGCATTTAAAATGAACCTGAATTGCTGCACAACATTTAATGCATTGCTCTAAATTTGAAGTGTAGTTACAAGTAAAAATAGTTTCGCGTTTAATTTACTTGATTTTTTTTAGCATCTTGAGAGAAAATCATCTTATGATTTCCAATATCTAAATTACTTACATTTACATTTACATTTACGGCATTTAGCTGACGCTCTTATCCAGAGCGACGTACATCAGTGCTTAAGAAG
>JBBPDC010000109.1:12172596-12182965 GCA_037974485.1 Hemigrammopetersius urotaenia | reverse complement strand
GCAGTTCTGAAGGCAAAAGGGGGTCAAACACCGTATTAGTATGGTGTTCCTAATAATCCTTTAGGTGAGTGTATATTAGGTCTATTAGGTCTGCAGGAGCTGGCCAGTTAGTGGGTGAGATGAAACTAATGAAATGTCATGTAGTCACTATGCTTCTCGCTGCTGGAATAAACTGCCTATCAGTATAAAAACTGCACCAATTGTAGCTTTAAAAGGCTGTTAAAACTGCACGATTCTCCTCTGCTGTCTTTTAAATATCTGCACTTCTTCTAAGAGTGTGAATTACTGCCTGCATAACACTGTTAAGAACACCCCCACCCCCTGGGTCTTGATCAGGGGGTACAGTACCGCCTCCCTGTAATTCGAACCATGGTTCTACTGCAATTTCTAATTTTCTATGTATTCCTTAATTGCCTTGATTTATTCCATTAATGTATTTAATTGTGTTCTATTTTATTTTATTTTGTATTCTATTTCTGTAAAGCACATGGAATGACCTTTGTGTATGTTAATGAGCTATGTGAAGAAACTTGACTTTCTCTGTGATTCCTTATCATTTACAAAAAAATGTTTTTTGTAAACTCGAATTGACTTGATTTGAGGGGCACGCTGTACAATAATGGTAGGGAATCACAGATGTATGAATTCAGAGATCAAGTTAAGTCTATTTATGTAGCACATTATCACACACAAATTACTGGATCTGCTCTGAAAACCTATATGCACTGAATCTGTTCAGTAGTGACCTGAAATTCACAAATGTCCATGCTTTCAAACCTCTACTGCACACAGTTTGGTGGTGCAGGATTTCACAATTCTGTGATTTATTTGGGGATCTTTTATTTTTGTTTATTTATTTATTTATTTTAATTTTTTTGGGGGGGGGGGGCGTTCCTTACCCTCCCCAAAATAGTTTGTGTTTCAGTAAAGGGTTAAAAGCATGGACATTTCTGAAAGCCCTCATGTTCACTACTGAACCGTTTCAGTGCATGTAAGAGGTTCCCAAAGCAGATCGAAAACCATTTTGTGTATGATACTGTGCTATAAATGACTTGATCTCTGATTTCATACTTTGTTGTCCTTTGGCAACGAAAAATATTTTTTTTATAAAATGTCCCCAAAAGAACCGGGGAATGATGCAGAATCGTTTTTATAATGTTTTATAATGTACATTTATAATGTATTTTGCGTGCAGTATAGGGTTAAACCCAACCCCCTTGGTCACGTGTGGCACTGAACTGAATCAGTGGAGCTCAGTGGATCTCGGTCCACACGTCTGACGCGCACTCAGAGCCCGGCTAGTGTTGACGTGTCTTTAACGTGCTTCCTCTCACAGCTCGGCGGTGGCTCCACACGGGAGTTCAGACACTGAACGACTTTAACGGGAATCAGCACCATGGGTAGTAAGTAACCTTTCCAGAAAAAGTGTTTGTGTCCTTAACTATCTTCCTTTAGCACGCAGTTGACATTATCTGCTTCATTTTCTGATTTATCCTTGAGTATAGCCAGCTAGCTCCCCAATACCGCACTGAGGTTCATTGATTGAATGCTAATTAGCATGTTAGTAGTAAAGACGGCTTTTTTTTTTTACATATTCAAAGGAGAATTTTCATTTATCGAATCTACATCGGCTTTCTTTTCAGTTGAATTAATTTTAAAGGGTTTAGTTCGCCGTGAACGTTTCAGTTATTGATTATTTTTACTTTTAAAAGTTAGCTAACGTTAGCTAGCTTACTGGTGTTGCGACCTAGCCGTCTCAGTGTATGTGGACAACTTGACGGTAGCTGTGCAACATGGAAATCAAGACATGAATGACCATCACAGTGTTGCATATTAAACAGGAAAAATTAAGCAGACCATTTAATAATGAAGACAGGAAACATAAGCAGCGATCTCAAATCGGTCAGGCTAGACAGGAGGTCGTGTTTGGACGGTGAGTTTGGAAGAGGCTGCAGAATTAGCCTTCTAGCTACCTAATTTCGTTAGATTTGAGGGCGTGTAATACATACTTTTAGGTTTTTCTGTATTGGGTTTTTTTCTGTTCGTGTTATTGAAACAATACTCTGAGAAATGTGTGGGTACTCCCTGATTAGCCATAATAAAAATAGAACCGTCGCTTACGTTAGCTAGCCTGACTTCTTTTCTGATGACGAGGCTTTAGCTCACAACATAATTCACTTCTTTCGTTATGTGGCATTATTTGAGTAACAATGCTAAATACACAAGTTCATACATTTTTATGATTTTTACGTCGAGAGGCTGTGTGTTTGATGTCGCATATTAGGAATTGAAGAAAGACCCCTCAAGTCAAGGGTTACAAGCCGTCTTCACCAAAAGCCTGTGTAAATTTGTTGTCTTTCTAGTCAAACACCGAAACACCGCTAATTCGACATATTTAACAAATCTGTCTAATTTATCAAATGTAAAATGGTGTGCTAAAAATGCATTTTGTTTTGACTGTCCCATTAGTCAATATTATTACTCAACAGTCAGCTAATATGTTCATATTTTTATAATTTCTAACATGCCCTCTTTTATTCTACTTTCAGTTAAGTTCTTGGAGGTAATAAAACCGTTCTGTGCGGTATTGCCTGAAATTCAGAAACCAGAAAGAAAGGTTTGTATGTAACTGCATTTTATTATGATTATTTTTTTTTATGATGAGCTACAATGTGTATTGGATTGTTTTTAAAACTGTTCCTTGTGCTCTGGTTTGGCTTTCAGATTCAGTTCAGAGAAAAGGTGCTATGGACAGCTATAACCTTGTTCATTTTTCTTGTGTGCTGTCAGGTATGATTATTTTATTAGTCAAATACATTGTCTTTCCAAGGTCCATGTTGTTTTGTGCATACATGATAAGTTTTACCAAAACCTAATTAGTGTTCACTCCCGTTCTCTTTTAGATCCCTCTTTTTGGGATTATGTCTTCAGACTCCGCAGATCCATTCTACTGGATGAGAGTCATTCTAGCCTCCAACAGGGGTCAGTATCTGATTACACATAACATCAATTTGTTCTGCTTTTAGTGCGGCCCTGAAGAATAAACTGGTGCCAGTGAGGAGTTTCATTACGCATTATGTCTAAACCTTACTACAATCAAGGTCTGTTAGAGTTACAAGTTAATGGTTTGTCTGTTACAGGTACTTTGATGGAGTTGGGTATTTCTCCCATTGTGACCTCTGGCCTTATCATGCAGCTGCTGGCTGGAGCTAAAATCATTGAGGTTGGAGACACACCTAAAGACAGAGCACTCTTCAATGGAGCTCAGAAGTGTAAGTCTTTTTGTGTTAATCTCATTTATCCACTGGAGGTTATATTTGATTG
This sequence comes from Hemigrammopetersius urotaenia, assembly GCA_037974485.1. Classification (NCBI taxonomy): domain Eukaryota; kingdom Metazoa; phylum Chordata; class Actinopteri; order Characiformes; family Alestidae; genus Hemigrammopetersius; species Hemigrammopetersius urotaenia. Next base: position 12,179,641 of record JBBPDC010000109.1, on the reverse strand, counting down.
TTTAAACATTTTGTCATGGAGGACAAAAGGAGGAAATCATCTTGAGATTTTTGATCATCTATGATCTGTGTCTTTCTTGATTAACAATCCACTTTATTGCATGTAGACCTGTTGTCTTGGAAGTGCTGTATTTAATGTATTTGTGTGTGTTTGTAGTGTTTGGAATGATCATCACCATAGGGCAGGCTATTGTGTATGTGATGACGGGCATGTATGGTGACCCCTCAGAGATGGGTGCTGGTATCTGTCTCCTCATTATCATTCAGGTGAGTAAACAGATGTCTTAGCTGTGATGAATTGGTTCTCTGATGCTTCCACTCCTTTTATCTTAATTCTCCAGCATTCTGTAAAAAAACTGTTACTGCATAAAGAGTGTGTGACTGAGACTTGTTTTGTTTTTTTTTTGTTTTTTTGTTAGTTGTTTGTGGCTGGTCTAATAGTGTTGCTGCTGGATGAGCTGCTCCAAAAGGGCTATGGGTTAGGCTCTGGCATTTCTCTCTTCATTGCCACCAACATCTGTGAGACCATTGTATGGAAAGCATTCAGCCCTACTACAGTCAACACAGGCAGAGGTATACATTCAGAGTGCTATCTCATGTCTAACCCTCACTTTAGAGTTTGCCAAAAGAAAAGAACGGTTATGTACAGCTAAAAAGAGACTCTAACAACTTGTCCCAGAGCTGTGACTCACATTGGTATACAAGTATGCAAATATGTGAAGTTGTCATGTTTGTGTGTGGAGTTGGGAACGTTCTTGCCATGCAGTTTTGACCATCAGGGTATTTTAATATTTGTGTCTTGTGACATGATCTACAATAATCAGTTATTTACAGTACTGATACATTATCTCCCCAAAGATATAATAACCACTTTTAAACACCAGGGTTCCTGGAATTGGACTTTATTAAATGTTTATATTGATGTACAGATTTCTTAGTTCTTATGCTGTCGTTGTTCTGGACAGAGCTAACACTGTGACATACCAGTGTCATAATATTTTATGCATGTATGTGAAACTTATTTTTCTTTGCAAATAGTGATCTATTTGAATGATCTTCCATATTTTAAATTGTAATGAATGATTATCCCAACATTGCTTTAATATGCAAAGGGTGCTTTTATTGTTCTCTTAATGTTCTTGCAAATACACAGTACTGTGCTCATGAACTGCATGTGGAACTAGTAGGTAAATCTGTCTCTCTTTCTCCAGGTACTGAATTTGAAGGAGCCATCATTGCTCTGTTCCACTTGCTGGCCACACGGACTGATAAAGTGCGAGCTCTGAGAGAAGCTTTTTACAGGCAGAATCTGCCCAACCTTATGAACCTCATTGCCACCGTCTTTGTCTTCGCTGTGGTCATATACTTCCAGGTCAGTAATGAGTATGGATGGTTTGTAATGTGTAAGTTCAGGGTGAATAAAAATGGACTGAACATGATCGAATTCTCTGATTGACAGACTGGTGTCAAAAGACCCAAACATTTCCCTTTTTTCCCCCATTGTCAATCTTAGGGATTCAGAGTTGATTTACCCATCAAGTCTGCTCGTTACCGTGGCCAGTACAACACTTATCCTATCAAACTCTTCTACACCTCCAACATTCCCATCATCCTGCAGTCTGCACTGGTGTCCAACCTTTACGTCATCTCTCAGATGCTCTCCACTCGTTTCAGTGGCAACTTCCTAGTCAACTTGTTGGGAACCTGGTCGGTAAGTAAAATATACAAAAATGTTACCCCTTTTTTCCTCCTTCATAAGAGCTATTAAACATCAATACTCTATGGATATAGGATTGTAAAACACACTGCTTTTGGTGTTTACCCCCAAAAGCAGTACATTTTGCCTTGTAGGAGATCTCTTTAATAACCTTTACTTGATTACTAAACTGTGAAAATAGAGCCTTCTGGTCTTTGTTCTCTAAAAGGGGGAAAAGGCAGTCCAGGTTTTTGGCCATGGGAGTATATATCTCTGGAAAAAATGACACACACACACACACACACACACACACACACACACTGGCCAATTTGTTTTTAAATCAGCATCTGAGTAGGACAACCATTCCATGCCATTTAATTTCTACACAAACACCTTATTCTGCTTTATGAGGTACTGATTACTGATCACCTGAATCAAATCTTATTTAATGGGCAAAATAATAAATACACTGTTCTAATTTACACTATCCTCTTGCAATGTGACCGACAGGATGGCAAAACACTGCTAGAAGTATGTTTAATTTTATGCTTTTATGAACAGTGTTTTTATTAGGACATTTGGAGAAATATTGTCAGCAGTTCTTAAAAACTAAGGCAAGTCTGTTCAGTTCAATACTTGACACTAGAAAGATAAAACCACTGTTTGATGAAAGTTAGATGTAACACTAAATATTGACCTGGGGATTTTGAAATACCTTTGAAATCCTGACATAATTTCATGATAAGATATGGTTAGCCACTGGGTAATCCTTCAAGTTTTTGTATTTGGAAATGATTCAAGCGTATGAAAACCTGAATCTTAATCCAGGATAAGTTTATTCCCTAACCAAAAGTCTAATCTTGTTTTCCTGTTTGCAGGATACAACATCTGGTGGTCCGGCTCGTGCCTACCCTGTAGGAGGCCTGTGTTACTACCTGTCTCCTCCAGAATCATTTGGCTCAGTGCTGGATGATCCAGTCCATGCTGTCATCTACATTGTGTTCATGCTGGGATCCTGTGCCTTCTTCTCTAAGACATGGATTGAAGTATCTGGATCATCTGCCAAAGATGTATGTATCATCTGCAACCACATAGTGTCATCCATCAAACTGCATCACAAGAACTTGTCTTTCTACTGATTGGTTTAGACTATTGCAAATGAAGGGCAGCATGTTTGTGGTTGTATGCTGCATATATGAATCATAATTGTGTATAAATGTTTTTGTTTTAGGTGGCCAAACAGCTCAAGGAACAGCAGATGGTGATGAGAGGACACAGAGAAACATCCATGGTACATGAACTCAACAGGTCAGTCTCTATGTTAACCACACATCTGTTTTTAAATTCAAATCCTTATTCTGAATTCCCCTAGAACTTTTTTTTTTTTTAACATACTTGTTTCCCTTGATTGTGTACAGGTACATCCCCACAGCAGCTGCCTTTGGTGGGCTGTGCATTGGAGGTTTGTCAGTCATGGCTGATTTCTTGGGAGCTATCGGGTCAGGAACAGGAATCTTATTGGCCGTCACGATCATCTACCAGTACTTTGAAATCTTTGTTAAGGAACAGAGCGAAGTTGGAAGCATGGGAGCCCTGCTGTTCTAAATGTTCTTCACATGGACTTATGCATATTCTGACAGACACCTTATCAAACACTTTTATTATTTTATGAGTGTTATTTTTTTATATATTTTTTTTGTACAATTTGAGTTTAAGTTGTGAATTGTCAACAGTGCTATCTTGGGAGCACTTGGGAGAACTCCTTGCTATTGGCCAGTTTGGCCTTTATAAATGTCCCTTTTGATCTGGAAGATAAATATTTCTAAAATATACAGTGGATAGTCAGTAAAACTAGATTTTGTAAACTTGAATGGTTGAAGGATGAGTCCATGTTTTTGAACTGCCCTTTTTTATTTCACCAAACCCTTCCACTGTTAGTCAGAAGGTTCTTCCAAAGTTTGTTGACTTTTCTGCTTAATACTCTGCCATATTCCATATACTGATGGCAGTGTTGAGGAGAGTTTTATACATCAGTTCTCTGCCATGTGCCTCTCCTTCACACACTTACTGGTTCGCACACTTGCTGGTTTTCCATGTTTAATCTGCAGTTTTACCAGTCATTTTTTCCCTGCTGACTTTCAAGTCCCTCGAACAGTATGGTCGCATGGTGTTAGTGTTTGTGAACAGTTCGACCAAGTTTGAAGAGAGCAGGTAAAACACTATAGTGTGGTCCAACATGTCCCTATTTTTTTTTTTTTTTGTGTATGGTTATCTGGGCTGGAAACATTTAGTCTACAAAAATAAGGCAGAAAAGATACTGGATGAAAAAGTAATGGTTTGTTTTTGATGCTGGGTTCTCTGCCTGACTGAAATAGCCTGGATCTTGTGGTTATATAAACAAACTTTGTTTGACTTCTCTACAACAGCAACTCCTCTTTCTGATGTTGTTGACTTAGTGTCTGTATATATGACATTTCATATGTGCCACCATGTAAAATAACTGTTTTTGAATATGTAAAAAGAAATGCTGTTCCAAACATCGATCTTCTGGAAAGAGTGATTATTCACAATAAAGGCTCTTTTTGTGAAATACTTTATTAGAATGATTGCTAGACATTTACTGTAAACTTTCATTTAAATATCAGTATCAGCAAATGAGACAAAAACTAACAGCTACTTGGAACAAAAACGGTGTGCTTGGCCGAGTCATGTTTGTAAATGAGAATTAGTTCTCAGAACAGTTTTCCTGGATGAATAAAGGTTAAACGTTTTTTTAAATTGAGAGGCTACAATAAAACAATATTTCCACAACATTATTTCTTACACATTCACAAAAACATTCTGCTTGGCAAAATTCTTGGAACCATAGCCTTTTTGTGTTGGGTTTTTTTTTTTGTCGTTTTAGAGGGTAATTCTGGAGTCTTTGTGTGTTTTGTAATTGGTTGTATAGCTGAATGGTTAACTCGGTCGCACAAACCCCACCTGGCTACATAAGTTTTGCAAAGGAGCATCCACAGATGAAAGAGGATCTCTTGTGGCCACTATTGAGCATTATGCCAATGAAATTGAAACAGAATACACTCCTGTGTTTTTTTTAAAAAATCACCTGTGAAAACAAATGGGGCTGTAAAGATGACATTACCCCAGCATCCTAACCCCTACCCCTGCCCCACTGCCTCCACCTGCTTAATGGTCTATGTGAACCGTTATGCGGAATTTTAATTCATGGATTGCGTTCATTTAGAACTTCTGCTTAACGCTGACCTAGTGCATGTTTTTTTTTCACAAAGAGCACAATTACTGCTTCATTTGTTTTGCGGAACAGGCAAGTATGTTTGGTGGTACCAAGGGGGAATGGCCCTGATCTTGACAAGTAGGAGGTGTTAGAGAAAAGGCTAATGTTGATTTTTAACCACAAGTCTGTGTTGGGTTGGTAATAAGTAAGATTTTTCTGCTCTGTGCCTCAGATCAGGATTGTGAAGGTGGAGTGATGAATGAGCCACTTTATGGGGCCTTTTGCCTGTTGCTTCAACCTGTTTCTACTGAAGTTAGCTCCTGAAATGACTGCAGCCTTTCTGTAACGAGTTGTATCTGTAGGTTAAGTCGTATAACTCTTCTAATCATTTGTGAGTCATAAAGATGGTGTCTTAGCCCAACATGAGTTGAATTTAGAGCCTTTGTAAATACGCATTTTACTTCCGCATGTTTTAGGCAAGCAAGGCTCTTCGGAAAGATTTTAGGTGTTTACTGGTGCATTCGAGTTGTATTGGTTTAATGCCATTTCTGAGACTTCTGAAGGTTTGCTCTGATCTTGGTGTGTACATGAAAGTACGTGGCCTTTGTATCTGGGTTACTGGCTGCAAGTTTCCGCTGTGGTTTAGCCTGCTTGCCACATCATGCTCTCTTCAGTCAATGTTTACCTGAGCCTAAGAGTTTCTGACTGGATGAGGCTGGAGGGGAATGGACTCAGCTGGCCTATGGGGTTCAGGGGAGGGGAGGGGAGGGTCAGCAGGACACAGTTTAGAAAGCCATGTTTGTCAATGAGTGGACTCCTGAAACAGGGCACACCGATCCACAATCTTCACGGCAGATCATCATCTCTTCCTCAGTCTTCCATTCCCCTTTTTACGACCCCAGAGCTGTTCCCGTGAACGTTTTCAACAGGTAAAGTGATGGCCACTCTAAAGGAGCTTTGTGGGGGGCTACCTCTTAACCCTCTTCCACCAAACTGTGGCAGAGATCCCAGCATGCCACACGCACCTGTCCGCACCCCAAACCTAACAGCTGTGGAGGAGCGGGTGAGTTATTCCATCAGCAAATGTTTTTGTCAGTTGTTTTTGCACCATTAATGGCAAAAGGGCATTTTTTATTCTTCAGATTAGAAGACACTCAGTTGGAAATGTCATTACTAATTCACCGGCAAGCAAAAGTCTAGGGAAAACTTACTTTTCATTTTACTTTACAATGAAGTAAGAAAAAATACTTGCCAAGTTTTCTTTTCTGCTTTTGCCTGAAAGATCTGACATGACATCACAAACAGCAAAAATGCATGATGGGTGGCATTATTCTCACACTCTTTAAAGTTAACGGAACAACCACTTTTTCCTAAAGAACCATGTTTGGAAAAGATATCTGTGAGTGTGAAGAATCTTTTGTGTATGAAGTTTCTTCACTTTGTGTAATTCATTTTTTATGTAAGGGTATTGCAGAACCTTTATATTAGTTGGTTCCTCACACAAGTTCCTCACACACACACACACACACACACACACACATATCTCATTTACATTTAATATTGTGCAAGGAATGCCTTCTGTCACTTTTATTTTTTTAAGTGTCTAAACAAGTTATTACCAAATAATATGTTGACACCTCCTATGTTAATATGTTAATACATAATAACATTCATAATAACATAGCATAACAAGAATGCTAATTTGCTGGCATAATACTTTGAAATGGGTCTTCGAAATTAAAACACAGCTTATTGTTTTTAATTCATGACTTTATATCTCATCATTACCTTCTGTTTTTAATCTGATCTGCGTTAAAGTTAGCTATACAGATTTAGTAGAGAATAACCAATCAAGATACTTCAGTTTAGTGCTGATGGATTCATCTGTCCGTGGCATTTGCTTGGGGTTCAAAGGTTAAGTGTTTCCGAGGACTTTTCCAAACTGTGATTAAAAACATACAGAAATTTCTTTAGCATTTCCACCATGTTTGCAGCTCTGTCAATAATTAGAGAAGATAAGAGATGGTGTGTTTGTGTTTGTCTGTGCGTGTGTGTGTGTGTGTGTGTGTGTGTGTGTGTGTGTGTGTGTGTGTGTGTGTGTGTGTGTGTGTGTGT
>JBBPDC010000109.1:12155239-12171443 GCA_037974485.1 Hemigrammopetersius urotaenia | reverse complement strand
TGTGTGTGTGTGTGTGTGTGTGTGTGTGTGTGTGTGTGTGTGTGTGTGTGTGTGTGTGTGCGCGCGCGCATGTGTGTTTTAGGGCCTATCCTATTGATCAATTCCCCTGTCAGACAAAGCATGCTGCAGCCATCATGCACATGATCATGAATAATCTGGATCCTGCTGTAGCTCAGGTGGAAGCAAAAACAGACACAAACTCATGCCTCTTTAAATGTTAGAATGCTAGCTTAATCTACATCCTCACCTGGAACATGTGTTATAACAAATACGTTTTGCCCATTGACACTGACCTTTACCTGAGGTAAAACTCCATTGTAGGGTATAGTGTGTGAAATCTGTGTAGTTCTCTGAATCACTCACTCATTCACATCTCTCTCAAAGCACAGTTTCCACAGGAGCTTGTCACCTATGGAGGAAATGGGCAGGTGTTCAGCAACTGGGCCCAGGTAATGTTTATATGTGTGTATATTTGTGTGTGGGAATACTAGAATAAAGTTATCTTTTGTCTGATCTCATTCAAGATTCAAGAATCTTTGTTCAAATTACACAAGTGGAATATGTAGTGAAATGTGCCCCTGAAATGTACCATAAGTTAAAGAGAAAATAAAATGAAAGGCTAGAACTAAGTAATAAACGTGTAGTAATGTGTAATAATATATAACCAAGTAAACATTACAAGTGTAAACAAGATGAAAATGTAATAGAGTATTTGCTGTAAAGTGTAGTGTGCTGCTTTGCTGTTGATTTATATAGATTGACAGCAGGTTAAATACAGTGAGGTAGTGAGTTCATTTCTGCTATACTGAACCATTAAATGTTATGACATGATGCTGGTTAAGGAGTCTTATTGCCTGAGCATAGAAGCTCCTCCTGAGCCTGTCTGTAGCGTCTGCCTGATTTCAGCAGTTTAGACAGTTACGGAAGTGAGATAAGTCTCTGATGATCCTGTAAGCTCTGGTCCTGCATCTAGTGGGATAAATGTCCTGCAGAGATAGCTGATTTTTATGGAGAAACAATGAGAATGAGAGATTGAAAAAGATATATATATAAAGAGAAAATATATATGTTTGTCTTAAATATTAATCATGTGTGTATATGTGGCCGTGTGTGTGTGTGTGTGAGTGTGTGTGTGTTTGTGCATGTATGTGTGTGTGTGTGTGTGTGTGTGTGTGTGCATATGTGTGAGCATGAGTGTGTGTGTATTGTGCATGTATGTGTGTGTGTGTGCGTGTGTGTGCGTGTATGTGTGCATATGTGTGTGCATGCGTGTGTGTGTGTGCATGTGCGCTTGTTTGTAGTTCTGGCTTGTGTTTCACTATCTGAGCACTATGAGTGACGAGCAGACTCTGGTGATGTACAGTGGTCATCCTCTCGGCCTCTTCCCCAGCCTGCCCTCCTCCCCACGCTGCATCATCACCAACGGCATGGTAACACACACATACACACCCTGCTCTTACCTTATATGTGGATAACACTGTGCCTGATGTGTGTATATGCACTTTTCCCATAGACACAGTGTACTGCATTACTCTGTTCTTTTCCAGGTTATTCCAAACTATTCCTCTCGGGAGAACTATGAGAAGATGTTTGCTCTGGGAATCACCATGTGAGATTCATTTGTGTCTTTTTTTCTCTACTTACTGATGATTAAAAGATGATCCATAACTACTATACTATATTTCTTTCTTTGTTTCTGTGTATGTTTTGTCAGGTATGGGCAGATGACTGCAGGAAGTTACTGCTATATTGGTCCTCAGGGGATTGTTCATGGAACCATGGTATGTAACAGGCCAGAATTCAGATGACTATTTTGTTTTATGTTTTTGTGTTCTGGTGATAGTTGAATTGTCTGATTAAAACTGTCGGAGTAAAGGAGATGATGAGAGGCCACAGCATGTAAATACATTAACTTAAATATCTCTGTTATGAATGGCCTCAAGTGACTTAAGGTGGTAAAATGCAATATGAAAAATTACACCAGTGTTCAATTTACTATCAGCAATTATGGCAATAGTTATTAACAAAAGTTATTATTCCCAAGCAACAAAATAGCTTGGTGTATCAGTGCAGACAACATTAATGCTGATGCAATTATGAACTATATTTTATGATCATTGTGTTTTTAATCCAAAAGTCTGTAATATCATAATACTAACCAAAGCTGAGAAATAGAAAAACAAATAATCGAACTGCTCTTTATTTCTTTTTGATCTGGGTGTGTAGCTGACAGTGCTGAATGCCGGACGAAGGTACCTTGGCACGAGTGACTTGAGGGGTCGTGTGTTGGTGACCTCTGGACTAGGCGGCATGAGCGGAGCACAGGCCAAAGCTGCTGTCATCGCCGGCTGTATTGGAGTCATTGCAGAGGTCAGCTAATCATCCTTTATACATCATGTGTAGGCTAATCAACAACCCAACAACCAGTGTCAACACAACCAACCACTCAATATTCCTCAGCTCAGCACTACCCACTGAAGAACTGAAGTATTCTTCAGTTTGAGTGTGACTACAAACCAGGGGTACTGATGGCTGGCAAGCACAGTTTCCTCATTTTTTCTGTTTTGGCACACCAGCTAAACCTAGGAACTAAGCTAGATTGAGTTAAATCAGGCCGTTTTGAAACAAACTGTACAGGACACTGAACCTCTCGGAGTGGAATTCTCCATCCCTATCATATTCTTCTTCAGGAACCTTAACTACAGTGTTCTGCCTGTAGGTAGATGAGGCTCCTCTAAAGAAGAGGCATGAGCAAGGCTGGCTCATGGAAGTCACTAAGGACCTCGATCAATGTATGCGGTGCATCAGGTACCACACATACTAAACACATTTTCACCTGAAATTTAACAGGCTGTTTTTGTAACATTAAAACAGATTGTGTAAGATTGTGTGATCTGTGTTTTGACTGACAGTTTTATGTTGTGCCTCTTATGAAAACTTAATTGTGATTAAGCGGGCATGGCATCTGTAGGCTGGCAAGAGGATGTGTGTTTTTAAGTTTTTGTCACATCCCAAAATATTTTGTAACAACAGGAGCGCTTTAATTGCTGTAGTCCCTATTTTTAGTAATATACCAGTAAGAAACCAGTTTTCTTTCAACTTGATAAGAAGTCACTGCGAATAGCTAAATAAAGTAGATTATATCATTTAAACGCATGCCTATCATTCATATACTCTAAATATTAAGTAAGACTCTTGTGGACCTAAAAGTGCCTTCTTTTGTCAACATGTTTTTAAAAATCGTGTTAAAAAATTAACTGACCACCCAAAATGGTGGCTTCTGAATTGAGCCACTTTGACAGGTTCTGGTGAGCAATGTAATTTTAAGTCTGGCCAACTGTATAACAGAGCGAGGTGGCATTCAGAGAACATTTGAAAATAATTAAATGTAAAATAGACACATTAAATGTCCTGGAGTTAACTATTTGCATAACTGAAGGGAGAAAAAAAATGTTTGTTTTACAGAGAGGCCAGGAGGTCAAAGATGCCGCTGAGCTTAGGATACCATGGCAACGTTGTGGATTTGTGGTAAATATTCATGTTTGCGAGTTTCCAGGATTTGTCATAATGGTGTTTGATAGTGTGTGTTAGTGTATGCATACGTTTGCTCAAATTGGTAGTGGAATGGGACCTCCACCAATTTGAGAGTATACTGAAAAAACTAATTTCACTTCACTTATAGTGACTGACTTTTGTGTAACCTCTCATTAAATGAGATTTTCCAGCACTGCAATCATTTGCTGTTCAGCTTGAAACCGTACACATGCTTTGAATGTGCAGGGTGTCCAGTCTTATCCACAGGGGTTGTTGTGGCATCAAGCGTGGCCTCTAACATCCTGCCCTTCATTTCCCTGGTCTCTGGTTTTCCTTCCTTGTTTTCCTTCCCTTGTTTACCTTCCTTTTACATTTTTTGCGTTTTTTTTCCTAACGAGTCTTTTCTGTGGTCTTAGCTGTTCTATAAGTCATGTCTCATTGTATACATGTTGTCTCTAGTTCTTTGTTGTGCATTTAATGTTTGTTTACCAGTGTTTATAATCTTCTTTCATCGCAGTATGTATTGCTGAGTCTTTTCAGTCTATAGTGGTACTCTTGTTTGTACTCTTTTTTTGTGCTTCTAAGTTTGTTTTCCATTATATTCTGTCACTTTGCACTTCACTAAAGAACTTTTGCATTTGCATCCATCCCTGTCACCTACTTTCTAACAGAAACACACTTTTTGAGTCCAAACCTGTTGATCAGTTATATGAGCCGTGCTCCTGCACTGGAGGTTCACTGTCACTCTGAAAGTGAAAGTGACCATTTGTCATACATGAACACACCACAGCACACAGTGTGAACAGCACGAAATTCAACCTCTGCATTTAACCCATTCACCAAGTGAAGCAGGGTGCAACTACGAACACAGCGCCCGGGGAGCAGTATGTGGGGACGGTACCTTGCTCAGGGTACCTCAGCAGTGCCTAGCGGTCTTGGGAATCGAACCGAGACTTTCTGGTCGCAGGGTGAATGCCCTAACCACTAGGCTTCTAGGCTACTGGAATTATTACAGTTAGAAATTGGTCAGGTTAAAATCTCCCATGTGTGTTTTTTTTTATGTTTCAGGGAGCGTTTGTGGCAGGAGTATGAGCGAACAGGAGACTTACTGGTGGATTTGGGTTCTGATCAAACGTCACTCCACAACCCATTTAGTGGTGGATATTACCCAGTGCAGCTCAGCTTTGAACAAGCTAACCAGCTCATGAAAACTGACCCACAACACTTCAGAACCATTGTGCATGAAAGGTACTCACACACTTCAGAACCACTGTGACAGTATTAAACCATGATAGGGCACAACAGGTCCCTGCAAACCATATGACTAATGAACATTACTATGTTTATATCTATGTTTTGTCCCTCTGCAGTCTTCGAAGGCATGTAGAAGCCATTAATAAGCTGTCTGAGGAAGGAATGTATTTCTGGGACTATGGCAATGCCTTCCTTCTAGAGGCCAAGAGGGCAGGTAAGGATTAGTGTCAAAAAGCTAGGGTAATGAATGTCCTGAAATGTCTTGAAAATTATGACATTATGTGAACATTTAGGTGGTTCCCAACCAATAGTGTAAAATGTGTTTATGTACATGTGTTGCTTTACAAGAACTTCTTGCTTCAGCATGGCACAAGTTTCTGCTTAATGCAGATGTGGATGGGCAGGTTAACTTTGCACTAGAAGTCAACAATCACTCCAGTCTTTCTGTTAAAACATCCTCAAAACATCTCTCATCCTGCTCAAACAGTGTTCATCTCAGACTTGTGGATGTGTTTTAGGACACAGTATGACTCACTGTGAGCTATGAAAATGAACAAAGCCATTTCAGACAACACCAGGTATAACAACAGACCCTGTTGTCTAAAAGGCTTTTGCCCACCCGCTATTTTCATAGCTCACTGTGAGTGAACAGTGTACTAAACCACATCCACAAATCTGCTTCACCTTAATACTGGATGCAAATAGAGAGCAGGTAGAAAGACAATCAGAGGATGTTTTTTCCAAAAAGATTGGAGTGACTATTGACTTCTATTTTTTGTCAACAATGTTAGCCTCAGAGGTCCAGCTCTTAACTAACCAAGCAGAATATGTCTTGGCCGATTGACTGTATCTGAGTGATGTAAAACTTTGTCTTTGAGTATTAGGAATAAATGTAAGGATTAGGTGTAAGCTTAGCATGTATATATTAATATAGATGTAACCCAAGAATGCCAGCTTTTTGGACTAATCATGCTGCTGTCCCTCCCAGGAGCTAAGGTGGAGAAGAATGGGGGAGGAGCTACAGAATTTAAATATCCCTCATATGTTCAACATATAATGGGGTGTGGCACAAACACATCACCCACCACATGCACACACACATGCATGCACACATATACACACTCACACATTTTTTATTCACACTTATGGCCAAAATCACTGATGTCCTTTTCCTTCATGTATGCAGTGATATCTTCTCTCTGGGTTTCGGGCCGTTCCGCTGGGTGTGTACCTCAGGAAACCCCACTGATCTGGCACAGACTGATGACATTGCCACTGCTGTGCTTGAAGAGATCAGTGCCACAGTGACCGAGCGAGTTCGGCAGCAGTACGACGACAACATTCGCTGGATCCGTGAGGCTGGGAAACACAACATGGTGCGGTCAACTTACTGTCCAGTGTTCTGTACACACTAATACAAATAGTGAATGTTTTGGTGCACCAGTAGTGATGTTTACAGCTCTTTATACAGTGTCAAAAGTAATGAAATAATGTAGAATTTTTCTATATGGCACTGTATAAGTAATAAGCAACTGGGCACTGACACAGTCTCTGTGAATTTCAGGATATTTGCATCTTTACTAACACCCAGTGTGGTAAAGATGCAAATGATTTACACCCTGTTTGGATGATACTTATTATTTCTGTGTGTAGGTTGTGGGCTCTCAGGCCCGGATTCTGTACTCAGACCAGAGGGGGAGAGTATCCATCGCCTTGGCCATAAACAAAGCTGTCGCAGATGGCAGAGTCACAGTAAAACTCAATACACTCACACACACACACACAAATGCACAGAATTACTGATGTGCAGTTGATATACACTCATGTTGATATGCAGTCAATGTTGTTTTCTCTCTCTTTCTCGAGGCTCCTGTAGTGATCAGCAGAGATCATCATGATGTCAGTGGCACAGACAGCCCCTTCAGAGAAACATCCAACATTTATGATGGGTCTGCCTTCTGTGCGGGTACACACACTGAACCTCACGCAGTACACACACACACACACACACAAATGCAAGAACGAATCTAAATCAGTTTTTTCCCTTGTGTTTTAGACATGGCTGTGCAGAATGTTATTGGAGATGCGTTCCGTGGTGCCACATGGGTAGCTCTGCATAATGGAGGTGGTGTTGGATGGTAAAGGAGCATAAGACTGTAACGCATTATCAGTATCATTGCTATATTTCAAGAATTTAGTAAAGGCACACTCTCTGTCTGAAAGTTAATTTTTAAAAGTTACACTATCTGTCCAAACTTTTGTGGACAAATGAAAGTTATTAATAGGGAATGTGTCTCCACTTTGCTGAAGCAATAGTGTCTTCTCACTCTCTGGGAAGGTTTTACACTAGATGCTGCAACATTGCTGCATTACATGTTAGATGTTAGAACCACAGACACCATTCCAGCTCATCTTACAGGTATTACATCGAGCTTCATCACTCCAGAAAACAAGCAGTTCCACTGCTCCGCTTACCAGTACTGGGAGGCTTTATACCCATCTAGCAGAAACTTGACATTCAGTGAGCTTTTCTATAGAAAATGTAACGGCACGTAACAATTATACAAATTGCGTCCAGCTTAAAAAACCGTGTCGCCAATGAGTGTACTTTAAAGGCACTAATTAGAAAGAGATGTCTGGATACTTTTGAGCATGCTGTATAATGTTGGTCTGGTCTGTTTAGAGTAGTTCATGTTATAAGGTCTGTATACTTGTTTGGTTGACTATTGGTGGTAATCATGTATTGAGTATTATTTTTATTTCAGGGGGGAGGTGATGAATGGTGGCTTTGGGCTGGTTCTGGATGGCTCTGAGGAGGCTGGGAAGAGAGCCAGAATGATGCTGGGCTGGGATGTGTCTAATGGGGTGAGTTATAAGTGACATTAAAATAGACACTTTAGTCCAAATGTTAGAAATGCTCTAGTTTCACATTTCAAATGTATACATTGGCCTGTTAGCCTGTGTTTTGACTGTCCATGATATGATTAATAGATAAAAATAAAATTATTTGGTACAGGAGAAATTAAAATGTGTACATTTTTAACTGTTTTTTTTACTTTATAACTTTATTTTCTAACACAATTTTTGCATTCTGCTACAGGTGGCTCGGAGATGTTGGTCAGGAAATTCAAATGCATATGAAACCATCCAGCACACCATGGAGGATGAGACACAGTTGAAAGTTACCATGCCTTACCATGTACAGGATGACCGCTTACTGTACCAAGCACTGCACTGATAGAACTACACCTCTCTCTCGTGTTATTCCACAGCTGAAATGTTATGATCTTATGCTAGAGGTACACATTAAAGAACATTTGTCATGGTGTAACTCATACACCAGAATCGATTATGTGGTATGCTGTCAATCAAATAAAGCAGTAAAATGAGACATATTGATAAGATTCATACCATTACATACTGTGCAGAAGCCCTGGATGTGAACTCATTGTATTGTGTGTATGGAATTGCTTACTGTCTAGAAAATTCAATATTCAAGATTCAAGAGAGATTCAAAATGAGATTAAATGCACACTGTTTTATTGAGGTATTGTCATATTGTCACTGTAGCTCACGGTTACTGTGACTGTCTAGGTACTGAACCAACAGGACAGACTCAGAAAACCTTATTGACCCTGGAGGAAATTGCTATGGTACAACTGCACAGTCACACGGAGACACAAAGAAAAGACGAATATAAAATATAAAATAAACTCTGGGAAATTCTCTGGAGAAAATGCTGTGGTCAATACACAGCTGAATATAAATACATAGAATATATATAGAAAATCATTTAAAATACTGCTTAAGAATTTTACTAGTTAACACAGTGGTTTGGAGTTGAACTCTATATCGGAGTGGTTTAGAGTTTAACTCTAATATCGAATCCACCATTACACATCCAAGTGACATACGTAGTGATATTACACATGATAAGCCAAAAGCACATTATAAAGATACTACATGCACTGGATAATGATTTACCACACACTAAGAACTTGTACATCTTTAGACGTGAATGTGAATGGTTAAAATTGTTAAAACCAGGACAAGCCGTAACACCCTGCATCCCCACCAGGGGGGGTGATTCAGCTGGTACTGTAGTTCAATCCTCTCACACTAGAGGGAGCAGCAGAGCGGATCCT
The DNA here is from genome assembly GCA_037974485.1 of Hemigrammopetersius urotaenia. Taxonomy (NCBI): domain Eukaryota; kingdom Metazoa; phylum Chordata; class Actinopteri; order Characiformes; family Alestidae; genus Hemigrammopetersius; species Hemigrammopetersius urotaenia. Next base: position 12,162,510 of record JBBPDC010000109.1, on the reverse strand, counting down.
GGTCAAGTCTGTTGATGGACCCGACGCAACTGTGGTTGATATCGAGCCTATAAAGTCTCCTGCATATATTGGTCAGATTTTGACCTGTTATTCCTGAGTGCTGCTATTAGCAATTGTTTGTATAGCTTTTTAGTTGTACTTTTGACTTCATGTAATCTTTTTTTTTTTTGTCCAGCTCTTGTACCCTAGAGTTCTGAATTCGTGTCAAATGCAATCAGAAAAGCCCCCATTCTTAATTGCGACTGCTGCAAACTCTATGAACAGGCTTCAGTTTCAGAGTGCAGTAGACCCGGAAACTATGGAGACACGTGGAAACGCGTAAACTGAGAAGCTCTGGTCATAAAATGATCAGAAGAACTTGAACACGTTTTTAAGCCTGCGACCCTGTGCTGGAGGAAGAGTTCGGGTGGTTAAAGAACTGAGATTTGTTCCAGACGTACTTCTTTAAAGTGGCTTGCTGCTCGTTTGAGGCGCCGAAATGCAGAGCGTCTCATTGTAGCGTCCCCAATGCTCAAATTCACCGTCCCAGTTCACTGCGCGAGGGTTAAAGACCATGTCGAAATAAGTGGGACGGAACCTGACCTCCAAACCCAGAGCTACCTTGAAGGGGGAGGTTCGGAACTGGCAAACTGGATCAAAGAGAGGAAGAAGCTCCGCAGAGAACTGGACCGCCTGGGTGAGCTGGATAGATGGCTGCACAGCAAACCTACCCTCTCTGAGATAGAATACCAGGTCATGGACAGGATGGAAGCAACCAGGAAAACAAAACCTCCTCAGCTCCTTCCTGATATGCCAAAGGTACACTCCTAAAACAGATATTGTTTCTCAGTGTGTCCAAGTAGTGACAAAGTCAGTATACTGGTTATGCTGGGCAGCTGGTGGCCTAGTGGTTAGGGAGTTACCCCTGCAATGGGAAGGTGGCGGGTTTGAATTCCAGGACTGCTAGTGGCACCACTGAGCAAGGTACCATCCCCACACACACTACTCCCCAGGTGTCTGCCCACTGCTTCACTTGGTGAATGGGTTAAATGCAGAGAATTTCACATTGTTCACACTTGACTAAGAGACCGCTTTACTTAATCCATTTAACACAGACAATGTACTCAGAATATATAGCCAGATGGCGTGATATTAAAATGTTAAAAGTCAAAATATGCATAAGTAACTGGAAATAAATTATAATACATTATGTTAACTTATTGTTTATTTTATTATGCCTCACAACACATTTCCATTTAGTCAGGGGCTGCATACAATCGACTAATACATCAACCAGTCAGTGTGTGCTGTGTTCGGGCTAGTGATGGACAGTGCCTGAAATACAGAGACAATACAAACAATGCACAGGCAAGAAAAATGAACAGAACATTTTCTCTGCTAAATTAAAAGTACATTATTAGTGTTGAAATTCTACATTAAATAAAATCAGTTCTACTGAAAGATGTGACTGAATTACAAGCCTGTTTGGCCGACCTGCAAACTGACTGATCCCTGATGACGTTTCTCTTTTCCAATAAAATTTTAATATTATCCATTGTTACTCTGAAATGAATCAACTGCTGCAAGCTTCTATCCAAAAGCTGCTAATAAATGTCTTTTAGGTAATTGTAACTAGCTAGCTGATTTTTGAATGATGAGTAGACTAGTAAAACATAGTCTTGCAGCCCCTAGTCAGCATACAATTTGGTTAGCTTATCATAAAATTAGGAATGGAATATTTCAGAAGTCGTACAAACCCCACTGCTTGATGTTTTTGAGATAAGTCTGAATGTGAACTGAAGTTTTGCTTGAAGTTCATACTGATGTCCACTTCTTCTAGGTGCAGGAAGGCATGCAAGATGAAGAGGTTCTGACCAGCCTAGTCCAAACAGTCAGGATGGATAATGAGACCCACTCATACTCATCCACTTTAGGAGGTCCCACAGGAAGAGCTGTGGAGCGCTTCAGGAGACAGTGCCAGGAAGAATATCTAGACACCCTAGAGCATTGCCAGCGGCACAACCTACCCATTAGCAAGGCCACACTACAGAGAGGTACACAACTGCATGTAAACTGCTCCAAAAGAATTGGTACCTTTCCATGCATTAATTTAACAGAAGGCCTTACACTGTTTTTCCATTAGCATCAAGTCAGCCCTTCTTAGTAATGATTTCAGTTACGTTTATATATAAAATAATTTCCAATAGATTTAGAGAATCCAGTATCTTTGGGATGAGTTTGGATCCAACATCATTTGGGATGAGATGTTCCAACATCTACTGTCATGTTTTCCTATAGGAGGAGAGGCTGCTGGTGCAGTAAAAGGGGACAAAGTCTCTGTTAAAACCTTGATTTTAAAAGAAATGTTGAGCAGATGTTTATAAATCTACAAATTGTGCTGACAGAGTAATCAATCTGCTGTAAATCTGCCCAGAAAATCAGCTAACATGTATGATCTGAAAGGCAAGAGTTGTTTTGTAGCTTAATGTGTATGAACAAGTTGGTGCAACAGATGCAACGAATGATTGCCACTCGTTTTCCTTAAGGTCATCATGTGCACATAAACACCATCACCTAAAAATTGTCAAACCTCCGTTTCTTTTTATTTCTAAGTTTGTTTGTACCCTGGAGACGAGACTGCGTATAAAGGGTTGCTATTGAGAAAGGCAGACTCAAGTGCAGTTCTAAAGGGACGAGTGTCCTGCATCAACCCTCCACAAGAGGGTAAAGAGGAAGAGGATGACAAAAATGGGGAAGAACCAGCACCACACAGATTCCACAAAAAGATGTGAGTCACAGTGACACATGCACATGCTGTCTTTCACTCCATACAAAAATGTAAAAATATACTGACCTTTTGACTTAATACCTAATGCAACATGCAAGCGCCAAAACAGCCCAGTTTTTATGATCTCGTGTATATGTTAATGTGAACATCAGACCTCTTCCTGTATTGATGCAAATGTGTGTGTTTGTGCATTACGAGCAGAAGGCAGCCTTTGACCTGGTATTCTGACCCTAATGCGTTCTGGCCAGGCCATGAGGGTCATGTGCTGTTATGTCAGCCTGTGATGTCCAGTCGTCCTGAGAGTGTGCTGTTTCAACATGTTAAACACACCCCGGCTCCAAGCACTGGATACTGGCCCATCAATCAAGCAGGATACTACACCTCTGGGGACATCAACAGACAGAAGGCCTACATCTTGTAGAGTCTTTTGTGCCACTGTATTTTTATGAAGACTAAAATGATCATCTTGAATTAGCTTTGGATCTAAATTCTACACTGTTCCACCTAGACTAACCTAGAATTAATATTTAAAGTGAAAATTCAAAAGCTGTGTAACAGTTTTTGATTGCGCAACTCCAGGTCTGTTTAAACTTGGCTGATTATTTGACATGTTACATAAAATCATGCTTCCTTACTAAAGAGTCTTTTTAGCCAGGAGACATTTGGATTATTATAAAAAAACAGTATCAGTGTTGACCTATGTGCATATATGTGGATTTATTTGATGCTAAACTACATTTTGAGGCCTTTACAAAAAATTGGTCAAACTACTTGATCACTAGATGGCACTGTCCCAGCGTACTGTGCAAAAAGCAAGAACGCGAATTATTCTGCACAGTAATTTGAAACAACTCGCACAGTAACTCACTCATATGTACTAAATATCACATACTGTTACATCATGAACTGTGCATAAATATGTTCATGCTTTGCAATAAAGCACCCTGACCAGATAAGTGTGTTCTCTCATTAAGCATTAAGTCCCATATATCTCACTTTTCCGCCTCCCATCCTGAAAGTATGGTTTAATTTTATCTGCCGCTGAACTTGACTATCTGTATGTTCATTTTTGTTGGTCAATGGTTTGCATGGTTAAGAGGGAGATTTTTTTAATATAAAGCCAGCCTGGATTGAATCAAAAGAGGTGGGAAATCAGCTAAATTCTACAAAAGTTCTTGTTGGTCAAACGCTAGCTTTGTGTGTGTCTATGCAGAATGAGAATTACACTGTATCGCTGAACATGGTGCCCAGTGATTTGCATTCGGAAGCACAACACTGAGTGTGTGGGTGTGTTATATTTGTATAATCAGATGTACATTTGGGCACAATTGTGAACGTTACATGAAGAAAGAGAGCTCCATGGAAAGATGTCGCGTGTTTTAAGTTCACTTCTGTCGACTCGAGAGAATGGCCTCCTCTTCAACTTGGTAGGCCAGGACTGCACTGTGAGTCCAGATGATTTCAATGAATTTCTCTTTATTCTCCTTTAACTCCGTTCCCTGTTTTCATCTCTTCTCATCTTTAACTAGTGTTTTTAACCCCTCAAACTGACTTATTGGCTATAGAGTTTAAGGGGTACAATATTTATTTGTTATAAATAAGCTGGACAGTAAGAACAGAGGCAGAGATTCTAAAAGATTTGGGTTTGAATATAAAATATCAAATTTCTCCGCTCTTGCAATTAGTGATGAGTTGTTGTTCTCATACGGTATAAATTTCTGTCTGTGTTTGCGCTCATCTGACAAGCTAATTTGTTTGTGGTTGTATTGTGTCCTTTTACTGCGTAACTCATTTTACTGGCAAAAACAGGCAGTATAAATGACTGCGTGTGTGTGTGTGTCCATTTCAGGTGTTTGCAGGTGCAGTGGTACAGCTGCTCATGGCATCTGCAGCTTATAAAGGTCAGACGTCGGAGTGGAATTTTCACAGTTGTGGAGTTGCGTGTTTGGTTTTGGACAAAAAATTACACTCGTCATTTATACGACTCTTCTGTGTCAAGGTTATATACACATACACACTAGTTCAGTTACATAAATGCCCATCACTCCCATGCTCACTGGCACATCCAGTTGTTAAAACATACATGCACAATTTTTGCCCAAGATTGGTAAAGATTGTCAAAGGGTCATTAGAGCTTTAATTGGATCCCTGAGTAAATATAGTTCCTTGAACCTTGAGAAATCTATGACTGGACATACAGAATGATTTCAAGATTCAAGATACTTTATTCGTCACATGCAGTCATACAAGTACAACACACAGTGAAATGTATCCTGAACCGCTCCATACTGACTGTGCAAAGTTAAAAAAAACAATAAGTAAATTCTATGTAAAAATTAAGAATAAAATTAAAATTAAATTGGATGAGTGTCTTTTTATTTTAGGGCTAAAAACCACACATGAACTTTTTAAATATTCAGGGATAATTTGTTAGTGGGTGCCAGTAACACTGGTGTATACAGTATTTGCAGATTGCACAGTGTTCTGTGATAACTGTAATCTTTGGTCATGAAGGAGTAAGGAGCTAAATTGGTCTGTGCAACCTGAAAATCAATGGTAAGCATTAAGCAGATTGGAAGAGATCGTTGCTGCTGATGCCCCTTCCGATGTGCAGTATTGTCTTGAGAAAATGTAGACTGTAAATTCATTAGCAGTAATATCACTCTGTTTTTCTTCTGCAGAGAGCCAAACTGCTTTGGGAGCAGGAGCTGTACACACCTTTCGAGTATTTAGCACCCTGCCCCTATTTCCACACTTTTCCCAGTGATGTTAGTATTACACCTTCCTCTAATTCTCATTCTAACCCCATGGGTGTTAACAGAATACTTTAGTGTTTTTAACTTAATCCCATCTGTTGCATCTATAGCATAAAGTCAGCTGCCATGTTTACAAGTTTGATGTACAGTACTGTGCCAAATTCTTTGACACCTACAAAAACAATATTTAAAAACCGTTCATATGATCAGTGTGTGTTCTATATTTCACATGAATATGACTAAATATACCAAATAAACCTAAATAGAATACATATCAACAAAATTACACAGTAACTGTAGTGATTGTATGTATATCATTGTGGTCTTTGTGGAAGTCCAGTATTACTTGTAGTTTCCATCAGATACCTGGTTTAACTCGATCCGTTCTTCAGTAAATTAAATCAGGAGCTGCTGATGGAATTTCACAAAAGTTCCTCCTCTCCTGGAGGAACCGAGGAGAAATCTTGAACCAAACCTGTGTTCTCCTCACCAACCCACACAATATTAGCTACTTTTTTACAAACAAATCAAATCTTGATACTTTTTACTGCTTTACTGTTTGTTAAATTTGGTAGCAGAATAAAAGAATAAAATTATCACGCACAGAACTGTATGTTTAATTGTATGTCGAAAATTACAAAGACATTAAAAAGACATTCTCCATACTTGGGCTTACATGTACAATACTATACTCTTCCACAAACACTACCATACCCTTGTTCATGCGCACACATGCTGTCCTTTATTTATCATCATACTCTTCTCCACACAACTAAACTCTCTTATTTGTACCATCATACCATTGTACATACTATTCTCTTTAACACAGATGACTACATTCTTTTGCACGTTATACTATCATACACATGTGTATATATCCACAAATGATGGTTTGTGATATACAAGAGAGTATAACTGTATATGTAAACAAGTATGGTACTTTACATAAGTGAGATTAATACTGTATGTAAAAGATATTTAGAATATATGTAAGAGAGGATGAATTTACAAATAATAGCATATATATTCGAGATTAATAGTACATGAATCTGAAACACCTCTTCAGATAAAACAATCAGGAACTGAAAATTAAGGACTAATTACTTTTCAATCAAACTATTACGTTTCAGTCAAACTCACACATCAATCTCACACAAACGACTATTCTCACTCATATATCCCATCATTGTGTCTCATATTCTCTGTCATTCTCTTCTAGTTACATGACTATTCTCACTCACATGTACTATTAACCGCCAATATATATGCTGTTATTCTTTTTCAAATGTGAACTCATTTTCTACCAGAGCCTTTGGAGGAAATTATCATATATTCTCTACTTCACTTACCAAGGTGGTGATTTATTTGTATAATCATCCTTTTATCACCGAACCGACCTTGATTAATTGTTGCCTAAAAATGATTGTTGTCTTATCTGACTATAAAACACAGTTCTAGTCAAGGTTCAGTACCTAAAATCAGTACCTATCTCTAAACTGCTTCCATCTTTTGCTCTTGTGATCTATGTGTCTAGTCATCCTCTTCAGTGGATGTGGGGGCAAAATAAACATGTCCTCTTCCAGGCTACTTCACTACAGCTTAGGTTGTTTAAATATACAGTATATGTAAAGCTGGGCATTAAGCTGTATGGTCATTACCTGACTCTCATTTCAAATTGCTACAAAGACATTTTAAATGTATGTGTTTTTAAAAGGATGCCAATAATAATTATGGAATGTATATATATA
>JBBPDC010000109.1:12119399-12147192 GCA_037974485.1 Hemigrammopetersius urotaenia | reverse complement strand
AACAAAGCCTTCTTTGTAAAATTGATGACTTGGTGTGTTCATTATATATTATATATTGGGTTGACATAGAATTGTGATTAATCGCGATTAATTTTTTCCCAGATTTGTGATTAACTAGTTACTTTTAATTAATCGCTTTACAGCCCTACCCAGAAGTCATGGGTTTGAATCCTACCTTCAGCATACCACCACTGGGTCCCTGAGCAAGACCCTTTACCCCAAGTTGCTCCAGCAAGGCTGTCCTCTGTAGTTGGGGAATAGAAGTAGCTTTGGATATAAGAGTCTGCTAAATGTAAATGTACCAATGAAACAAAAACTTTTCGAACAGGTTTTCACCGATTTCCCCAGATTTCCCAGTCTACTTATTGACTGCATTTAAAACACCCTTTTTCTAACATCTCGTCTGAAATGAAACCTACATTTTTATAAATGACCTAGCCAAAACAAGTCCTAGTGCTGCACATGCCAGGTCTGGTTTCTGTAAATACAGGCATTAAACATATTATTTGATCATGAATGGTAATTTACCACGTTTTCTGTTGTGTGTTGTATTCTAGAAGAGTTGCCTTATCTGAAATGTCCCTTACACACTGTGCTGAAGCTTACACCAGTTGCTTATGGTGAGAGAATTTCCTTTATTTCTCCTTTACTTTTACAGCATGCACAAACACACACACACACACTTACAAATATATGCTCAAGAAATCACACTATTAAGTCTGATGTTTGTAATATTCAGGCTTGCATCTTCATGGCTAAAAATAGCAAAGGCTAGTTTTGTCTTGGGCTAAAAGTAACTGCTCTGTAATTGTGTAGAATGTGGCGTTTTAAATTGGAGAGTAAATCAACTCTTGGTGCTTGTTTTCATTCCTAAGGTTGTTGGTGTTTTTACTTGAATGTCTAATTAACTCCTTTTCCGTTACACAAGGATGTAAGGTAGAGTCCATCTATCTCAATGTGGAGGCGGTGAACACCCACAGGGACAAACCTGAGGTATGTGCCCCAGGGAACTCAACACTGTTCCAAAACAAACTTGTAAAACATGAGTAAAGCCTTTTTTTTGTGGTGGTGGATACCAGATGTCCACAAAGTAGTCGTGCTGATTTCCTATGAGGAACAAAGCCAATAATAACAAGGAAAAGTTTTTTTATAATCTGTATAGTGAGATATTTGTTATTCTAAAGCCCATCCAACTACATCCATATAACTAGTCCATACAGTCCATGTAACTATTTTTGCTATGCCCAATACCCCCATTGGTTTAAACTTTTTCTTGGAGAAAAAGAAGACAGAACTTTAACACAAAATGTGGAAAAGAGTGAATTAGAACAGTAATAGAACAACTGGAAAGATTTGCTAAGGGAGACTCCCTTCTCCTAAGGACTGGGACTATTTGCACTTAGTATGCAAAACCATAAAAATGAGATTATTAGTTACTCCTTGAGTAGAATATCTTTTGCAGTTTTTGTCAGTTAAAATGGTTACTTGGGTGTGCTCTGTGCTCTGTACTTTTACATTACATACATTTCACTTTAAGCCTTTATTACTGTGTATAAGACTGATATGTATATATGTAAATGACTCTACAGAATGTTGATATTTCTCGTCTATCGGAAGAAGCCCTTCTCACTGTTCCTGCCCACCAGTGACGCACACATCGTGGACATCATCTGCAACAGCAACACTCCTTACTTTAACAACAGCCTGCTCAGCTCATCAGTCAGCATTTCTATGATATTTTCTTTTTCCCTCTTTTTTGTATTTTTTTTTATCAGCTGTTTTTTACTTTCATGTCTTGTTTTTTCTTATTCATGTACCAGATTGATAACTGGAATCCAGTTTGATTATGATGAACCCTAGTGTTGGGTCGGTGTGCTTCTATGTCGCTACACGCACATGATGCCAGTGCAGACTGGATGTAAAGATAATTGTGGCAAAATTTAAATTTTTATAGTGTCATTATAATTATTCAGAATTCAGTATTGTTTTTTCTGATTTCCTTTCTTTTTTTGTAATGAATAGCTGTAACATACTTTCTTAAGCAATATTGTAGATCTCTTTGGCGAGATGTTTACACTTTACCTAAATGATTGAACTGCACTTTTTTTGGTAGCCTGGGGAAATATATGGAATCACTGTGGCAGACGCAAACTAAACTTTATTTAAAACATCGACATGGATGTTGTGGTTCTTGTTCAAGCGAAATTCATTAATTAGACCTACCAGCAAGATAAGTTGTGCTAACATTGTCAGACAAAAAATCTTATCCTGATTGAAGCTTTAAGTGAGCTGCAGTTATTGGTATTTTATGACAGTCAGTCATTAATGGGTACAAAAAATGTTTCAACAGAAGGAGGCAGTGGGCGATTTTTGCACGTTTTACTCAACCGTACTCCTATTTTGACTGAGCCTTTTATTTAGTGTAGGCTTTAAATCATCTCATACTTTTATAAACCATTTTTAATGATTCTCTGGCAACATCAGTGTGATGGAGAGTAGATGTGTGTTAACTCCATCTGTGACATAATGTTTCAGAATATGAATGCTATGTTTATTTGGCACTTTTCATTGTAAATTGAGAATGTAATATTGTATTTGTGTATGTGAATACATAACTGAATATTTACAAACTTACTTTTTCTCATATAACAGCAGCATGAACTGTTGTCAGATTTGTGACTGGATACACTAAGATGATGCCATTTGAGAGAAAAAAAAGGTCTCATACCTGATTTGGAAAGATGTGCAAAGGCATGACATAAACATCTGTTTCTGAATGTAGTGAACCGTTTTGATGTTCTTAATGCTTCTGCTGTTGCCTTTACAGACATGCAGGCAACTGTACAGCAACAAAAATGATCAGTTTAATTTTGCCCAGAATCACCTGCGCGCGCACACGCACAAAAAAAAAATACTCTTTTTGCTGTGTCATGCTTCTTGTATTGAATCAGCTTTTGGAATCCAGGCTCAGATGCAGTTATCTCATTCTGTTTCATAGACGTGGATTGGTCTTAGTATGCAGTCTGTCAATGGAACATGCCTAATCTGGGTCAGGAGAACCAGTGTTCAGAACGGCTCTCATAAAATCCATCTGTGACATACCACTCCTCTAACTTTTAATTGTACTTTATTTGTAAACCGTTTTGTGCAAACTGATTTTGATGTTATTGAATTGTTTTGTGCAAATAAACCATTTCTGATCAAAATTATAGTCTCTAAAAACCATGTAAGTGATGATCAAGGAATTTAATAACCTTTGATTTCAAGCCACAGCATGTCATGATCAAAGGAATTTTAATTATTAAGGCAAATGATCACCAGTATAAAACCTGAATGGGTGAAGAATATCTTTGGTTTCCTTATAATATTGCATGGATGTGTACAGCCAGCAAAAAATACAGTTCTTGACACACACATGCATATCTATAAACCTACAGAAATATTTAGGACAAAGAAAAACGTATTTTCCAGGGGAAAAAACCCTTATACAATCACTGACAACAATTTGGCATTCATGAAAGGATCTCTTAATACTTGTTAGAAACCGTGCAAAGGCTTTTGGGAGTGATTGTTTTTATTATATATTGGCTACAGTGTGAAATGCTACACACAATATGAGCATGGGGGTGTAAATTTTAGTGCCATATTAGTCCATGAAAAGCTGTGGAATTAGTAGATGTTTGTTCCAATTCTACATTACATCTGATTTCATTCACATTTTGTTTAACATACAATAAATTGGATATTGTGGAGCATCGTTGTGCTGCCTTGAATGTACCAAGTACCACTGCAAGTAAAAAAGGTACTATGCAAATATATTTGTGAAGGTATTTTAGGCTGATAAAACATTCCCTTTGTTAATGTGTGTCAAGCCTCAGGCAGGTAGAGATTCCTTTATTAAGAGGCTTATGGCACTTGGGTGACAGTACACTATACTGGAGAGGCATCTGTGTGTGGAAGACAGAATATGCTCAGTAATAGAAACAGTGCATTAACTTCTCCAACGTGACAAGCTGAAACCACACACCATACGTTAAGACTGCATCTGGCTTCATGAAGTAAAATAGATATCTCTATCTCTCTCACTCTCTTTTTCTGTGGCTTGGGATGTAGGTTTCAGCAGACATTGCTCATGAAGTTAAATTGGTTAAAAAATAAATAAAATCAATTTTTTAGGAAAAACAAATTTAAAATGCCTTCCAAAGTCATTAATACCCACTTCATGTGCAAATATGCCGATTTCTGTGTTATCAACCATAGAAGTGGCTTGAACTAAAATGCCCTGTCACTGGTGTTTTTAAGCATTTGAGTAATTACACTGAGCGCTTCAGCGAACGTGACAGGTTACACCGGTCATACGCTGGTTAAGAGCCCATGCAGAGGGATTTACATTGGGCATCTCTCTCTTTTTTTCAAACGCTTTTCTGCCTAACTCTTTAGTCTCCCCTCAGGCAGGCTGCTGTGGGTTAATATTCAGGTGGGCCGGGTTTCCCAGTAGTCCAATCCGCTGCTTGTGCTTTCTCTGTTCAGTCATCTACATAAAAGAAATGGGGTTGCTTTCAAAGCGCATACTTATGTACATAAGTTCAGACAAACATACCAAACTTAAGTCACAAGCACAAACACACAAAAAGACAAACACACGCGCATTAGACACATACCTGCTCTTTGAGCTCTGTGAGTTGATTGGTCAAGTTGGAGACGAGTCTCATCGTAGACTCAAGTTTCTCCTGCAGACAGCGCAGCTCGTTCTGTTCTCCCTCTCCGTCACTGCTCACCAGAGACATGGCTCTCATACGTGGGAACCAGTCCAGATTGTGTTCCTGTGACGAGAGAGAAAATGAGCGTAAAATGACCAGTTATGCTAGGATTTTGGCTCTGATATATGAGAACACACTACAGCAGTTTCACAGCCACACAAGAAATACAGCAGCACTAGCATAATGGGAGCAAAAACAAAAGTGTTGCATTTATATTTTTGTTTCGTGTACTAACTGCATCTGAATGGTAAGTATACCTGGAAAAATCACTGCTAAAGTGGTACACTTGCTAAAATGAGTGTAGGTACAACATAGCTGTACATAATAAACTGGAAACGTAAAAAATTCAAGTAAAATATTGGTTTATTAGTACGTTAATGAGTCATTTGTAAGTTGCTACTGATAAACTGTCATTCACCTTAATCATCTGAGCCACGTAGCTCTCTGGGCCAGTGTACTCAGTAGAATCTTTTACTCTGACCAGAACGATGAAGTACAGGTAGTGCCACAGGTTATGCTCCTCTTTGATGTGCTCTTCAAATGTCACCGTCTTATTATCAAACTTATCTCTCTCCAAACCTGCAGAAACAAGTTAAATATGTGTTTATGATGATTAACTCACCGTTACTGTATGTAAATTAATTAATGTCTGAAAAATAGTTTAGGCTAAAAGGCTTAATAACATAAGTGTGAATGCACAGTGCTCAATCAAACACCCAAGTTATCCTGTGTATCTTCGTATGTTTACATGTACACATCCTCACCGCATATAAAGCAAGTTGTTTTCAGCACTTCTTCTTTCCTTTGTTTCTCACTCCTCAAGTCCGCAAACGTGTCAATGATGACACCAAAGATCAGATTCAGCACAATGATGATAACCAGGAAGAAGAAGAGCAGATCGTAGATAACCCTCGCAGCAAACAGAGGCTCCTTTGCTCATTAATACACACACAAATATGGAGATTATCATAGTGTTCTGTACATAGACCTCATACTATGTGTATAGGGGTGGGGAAGTATGGCAAAAACATAATGGCAAAATAGCAGATATTTTCATATACAAACTACATACCACGTGATAATTCAAAATATATGAGAAAATAGTGTATTATTGCTTTTTTACATGTATATCACACTACATGTGATTACAAAGGGTCAGTTGTGCATGATTCAAATCTCTGTGAAGTATTTTTTTTTAACAATGATAGACCTTTCAGGTCTTTCCTAAATCTCCTTTTAATGAAATATGCAGTAGGTCAATTCTTTATTGTGACAAATGTTGTAAATACATCAGATTGTCATATTGCCCACCCCTGTGTATGTATGGTGTGCAAGAGTGTACCTCTTTAGATGGTTTGCGCAGCACGTCACCAACTCCCCCACCACTCCTTAAACCATGACTCAGTACAGTAATCATACACATCCACAAAGAATCACATGCTCTCTCAACATCATCTGCACACAACACACACATAGATAACTGTTGTATGATTTAAAATGGAATAAATATGAACTTGATTAATGCTAAACTTTTTGAGTGCTGACCTTCTTCTTCTTCAGCAGACAAGCAAGTCTTATTCTCTGCACTGCAAGTGCCTTCAGGCAGAAAGCTACTGGCGAGATTCATCAGTTCTTCTGTGCCACATAAACACATACACACAGAGTCAAGCGGACAGAGTCTTATTACAGCAGAGCATTCAGGAATTACATGGAGAAAATGGAAGAAAAACAATGTACATTTTCTGAATAGCTAAGCCATATCCACAGGATGCACAGCTAGGGGAAAAGGAGTCGGTTTTGTATTTATAGTACAAAAAAGAAAATATTTAAAAGAGACAATTTCCCCCTATCTGTGGGGAAGAAGCTCCCAATCTTGCAGTAATTTGTCACCCAAATTTTACATAAGGTATACTTCTTATGTCAAATAACTTCTATTGACTGCATATTTGTGCAATTCATTATCAAATAACACTAACATGTTTTAAAATGAGGCATTTTATCAATGTATAAATTAGCCCTAATAATAAGAAACAGGTAAAATGTCAATTTTTGTATGTTTATTACTGTAATTAAGGCAATTACACAATGGTATACTGTAAACACATTTAATTGGATTATAACTACTGTTGTGGCAAAATAAAAAAAAAACAATATTTTAAACAAACCAACAGCATTTACCGTTCAACTGTGCAAACATATCTTTATACATGATGAAATAATTCAAACTAAATGGACTGCTATTGTCACGGTTCGGTCAGCGGCCGTTGTGGTCCGCTGCTTTTCTGTTGTTTTGGTTATGTTTCTGTTCTGTGTGCTTATGGACTCTTATTTTGACATGTCTGTTCTGGTTCTGTTCCTTTGTCACATGTCTTCTGTTTTCAGCTGTTTTCTTTTTACGTGCCCTTTAGTCCACAGCTGTCTTGTGTTTCCCCTGGTTATGTTGTGTATTTAAGCCTGTTTCTGTTAGTTAGTCCTCATGTGTCCATTGCCTCGTTTTCCCTGTGTCCTGGTCCTGTGTAGCCACGTCCTAGTTATCTTGACGGTCCCTGTGCCTTGTTTTGTTTATTCTTTTGTTTTATTTAATAACATCACACGAGCATGGAATCCTGGCTGTCTGTCTGTTCCTGCAAACTCCGAGGTAAATCAGAGTCGTGGGCTTGCGCCTTCGACTCTGACAGCTATTCTCACAACTCTCCCAAAATATACTTCTTCTTACACAACTTTATACTTGCTAATCACTATTGTGTATTGACAAAACGTAGATGAACTGAGCCAAAATTATTTATAGGGGAAATAAATCTGCTATGACCCGGATAAAAATCAGAATTAATTAGACCTCAGCCATTCAGTTAATGTGCTGAGATTAGATTTTGCCAGGAAATTATAAAAAGGGGAGATATGCTGCTCTGCACCTGAACATTTATTGTGTGTACAGACAAAGGTTTTGTTGCCCTCTGCAATACCCTATGGTCCTTTTGGGCTCCAGCAATATTACAACAATCGACTAAGATTTAACACTGTGTTTTTTACATTTCATGTGTGTTTTAGTATGTATGCGCATGTGTCTTTGTATTGATTCCATACCCAGAGTGCTGTTGGGGATGCGATCCACCTCCAGGATGAAATCATCCTTAAAGAAGATGTAGCCCACAATGGAGAAGAGGTAGACCAGGATGAGTCCCAGTACAGCCGTCAGCACAATGGAGCGACCATTTCGCGTCACACTCTTAATCACATTAAGCAGAGTTTCTTCTCTGTTCACCAGGTCAAACAGCTGCTCACAACAAACACAAAAACAAGCAGCTTACTAACTAAACTTTCCAGAGGCATTGGAAGTTACTGGAATGTATGTTTCAGTTCTGTTTCTGCATCAGTCATGGTTACATATTCCTGATAATACTGCAGTGTCAATGTGTGATGCTGCAACAGAACAGATACAGATTTGCCCACAAATATATTTATCATGTTGAAAGCTGGAAATGAAACATCACCAGTAAGCTGTAGAAGAAAACATGTCCACAGAGTCCGAGGATACAGATGAGGAGATAAAGCAGGTGGAACAGGAACTCTCTGTCCATCACCATCGCTTTGTAACCACGAGTAAATGTCCCTCGGTTACCCACAAAACTCAGCAGGAATACAATCTTATTACACACCTAAACACAACAGACAGACAAAGGGAGAAAAATACAGTTAGTTGTCTTAATGCTAATCATGTACAGACCATCATCAGCAGTATTAGCAAGTAGTATATTCTGTAATTGTACAATACAGAGTGCACCTATATGTTAAGGGCAGCTGACAAAATAGACAAGGCGTATAAGTGCAAGTGTAATACAATGCAAGTGTAAAGTGCTTTGTCAATGTAAATAATCATTTTGAATTGCAAAATATTGAGTATTGTAAAATAAATGGACAGCAACATGACAGTAAAAGCTTTTGACTTCTAGGGGTTTAATGCACCAACAAACTGTCATCATTGTAAGTGTACAGGTTACAATTATATGTGGGCAGTGTGTGTTTGTTAAAGTATGTGGCCTTACGTTAAAAGCTCCCAACAATGAGAGCATGTGCTGAAGTCCTAATGAGAAGCCCAGTCGAAGAACAGAGGAGATGACCAGAATGCGCACAGCATTTGGACTGGGCAGTAGTAGCACAAACCCCAGTGAACCCAACACACACACCCACAGCAGCAGAGAGAGGGACGGGTCTAACGGACCTGGAAAAAACAAACACACAGACAAGTGTAACACTCAGGCACGTGTTTGAGTATACTAACAGCAAAAATATTTTTTAAAGATTGCTTCCTGTCCCAATGGAATCCTTCGGATTGCTGGTTTAAATGAGACAGGTCAGAAGAAGTGTCTGGATGCGAAGCTCAAGTGTACTCACTGTCACTAATACTGTCCAGCGGGTAGAAAAACGCCACCAACACATTTATGAGCACAGCCAGGTTAAACGAGACATTGCTCCAGAACGACATGTTTCTGCTGCACCAGTACAGCACAGGCTGGGCTGAAACACACACAAACACACAGCACTGTAAACTGTGATCAGATGGTCTTCCTCTAATCTCAACTTCAACACCCTCATCACCCACATACTACCATTAAAGCCCCACCTGAGATCAGACCAGTGTAAAGTTAAGACCAGTACTAGACTTTTAAAGTTAGTTAATGTTTTTTTTTTCCAGACATCTTGGTCAGCATTACTTACTGATAATACTGTAATAATGCCATGAAGTACTGAGACCACAGTCCTATTTGAGACCGAAGAATGCTTATACTTAAACCAAGATCTAGACTAAAGCTAGTTTAGACCAAACACTTATAAAATCTTCCTGGCGAAAAAGCAAGTTCACTTGAATGGTAAATCAACTGGCTGGCAATTAACTTTGAATAGCAGAGCAATTTGCTTCTGGCAGAGCATAATTTTACCAGAGAACTTGTGGTGAGGAGAATTGCTACTTGATGTCTTTTGGATTGTTCAGACGCTATTTTAACACCCCAGCTTCAGCCCTGCTAGATTTGCGATGGATGGGTCAATATACAGTCAGCATGTAGCAACCAGAACACTAGCAAGATTTTGGAGAGGGAGTGGGGACTCATTTTCTACTACTTGCCTTTAAGCAGACAACAAAGACCCGAGTCTCATTCACACCAGAGGGAAATTCTAGGCATTTCACCAAACGTTTGCAATGATTTTAATCTTCTTCATTATTACAGCAAAGTTGTGGCCATGTGACCGTTTTGCTAGACTTGTATGACTATGTTGAACAGGCATTTTTTGTTGTAACTCTGAGAGACAGGAAAGGCGTGGAGTGGATGACAAGATTTATGCAGTAATACTCTTTATTTTGTATTATTTTGTATAATGGGTAGACTATGAAGAAATTCCTCATAAACTGGGTCTGATTTTTCTTCTATCCCAGGAACGTGCATTGATGGAGAATAAAAAGGGAGAGCTGTGGTATCTTCATTCTGAATCAAAGTAAACAGAGGAACTACTCTTTAATCACTTTAATATCATTTTAACTCAATTCCTCAAACACACAGCAAGAGTATACCTCGAAGCTTTTTCTGCCACCTCATCTCATTGTAGAGGTCATCTGCTCTCAGGAAGAAGTCATTGATTTTGCTGCCCTGCTCATCTCTCTCTGTGCTGTAGTACACTCGCAGCTTTGATTCGTTTGTCAGGAAGGAGCAAATATGAGGAACAGGAAACACTATTTGCTCCATCGTGCGGTCCTGACGGACTATCTGCACACATGCGTAAATACACAAGCTGGTCAAACTACTGATCAATCATAATGTTGATGTATTTTTGTACATGTGTAAATGTGTAACTGCAATACACATGTGCGTGTGTACACTCATCAGTGTGTCACCTCTATCTGGGCAGTGTGTTCAGTGTAGCACTCCAGAGCCTGATCTTCTCCGCTTGGTTTAAGCAGCAGCTGTAGCTCCTTGTTGTGACGGGACAGCTAGAGGATCAAAGAACAAAGATATATGGCGACACCTTAGTGAAAAATTTCTAAATCAATTTTATCTATTGAGCATGTGTAGTTTAATTGGTTGTAAAGAGACACTTAGCTCTGAAGTGCTAGCTATTGGAGACACTATGTATCTATGTGTATTCATTGATATACATGAGGAACTGGGTGTCAGATGATCTGTCTTCATCAGAGAGTATAAATGCAAAACCAAGGTTAGGTTTAGGGTTAGGCATGAAATTCTTATTACATTGCTGTCACTGTCCAAGACCTCGTTACTTTACCCAGGAAGAAAAAAAAAGTGAATGGAATGGGTATTATGAGGAGTTACGTGGAGAGAGATTTTATCCCAACAAGGTTTTATCCCAACAGAAACAACAAATACATATGGAACATAAAAGGTGTGTGTACCTGATGTGCCAGAATGTAGATATTGTGCCCAACATTGCGTGGTGAGGCAGCATGGTCTTCTCCATTCTCCTCCTCATCATCAAAGTCAGCCTCTCCCTGCTGATAGGCTTTCTTTATCACCTCAACCTAGTACACAAAGACACACTCATAAAAAATGTTTTAAAAATCATGGTAATACAATTATCCTACATGTAAATGTGCAAATATGACACATTGTTATAAGTGGAAAAATGGTCCATCCCTCACCAGCTCTTTTGGCCTCATGTTGTACAAAATCCTCTCTGCATTCTCACTGTCATGGCGGCTCTCCATTATGGCCAATAATAGCTTGGAGGCATTATTCTAAATTAGAAGCCGTTAAAATGTTAGTTTTTTTATACTGCAAAAAGATAACATATTACAAAATATCACATAATAAAGTAGATATCACATAATACTACATGATATCTGAATCTCAGGTTAGTGACATTCTTGAGCCTCTCATTCTTGAGATGTTAAATCTCACCCATAAAGTCGCTATGAACAAACATACAAGGCGAATGAATCACCCGGGTACCTTCAGTTCCAGAACTAAGTCCATCCTCTTTCTACCAAGTGGATTGATGTCATTCAGAATCAAAGCAATGATGATGTCTATGCCATTGGACTCATGAGTGGCAATGCAATTCTACAGAAAGACACATGAATTTTTAATAAAGCATCAGTTGCTTGCATGTGAATTGTCTTAGTCTCACAAAAAGTAAGATAAAGAGAGAGAGACTATGTAAATGGATTGTGTGTGTACCTGGTTATCATGGCAGGGTCCTTGGCAGTACTCTGTCAGGCTCTCAATAGTTTGGTTAATGAGAGCAACATTGTGTTGGTTTATGTAGAGGCCCAGCAGGCCAAGGCCTCCTGTAGTGCTGCCACAAATACAGTCCAGAAACTGCAGTGTCTCACACACAAGGTTATAGTTGTTCTTATTGTTTTGGCAGCGCAGGAAATTCTGTATAGACAGAATACAGAATTTATCTACAATGTATTAAAAAATAAATGATAAAATTACTTTAACACATTCTGTATCAAAAATGTGCACAAGAATAGAACATCCCTCTCAGCATGTCCACAATCGTCCAACTATGGTCTTAGTAAGTATAATCTATACTTACTAAGACCATAGTTGGACGAATGTTGGTGATTTATGGGTGAGAGTAGCCACCCTTTTTTTTGTTGAAGGACTTTTATTCTGTTACATGTTGGCAGACACTGGGTTTTAGTTTAGGGTTTATTAGTTACAGCTGACTGGTGTTTATGTTGAAGTGATGTTTGGTTTCCATTGGTTCAGGTGTTTTGTGGTTGTGTATTTAGCTCAGTTTTGGTTAGACCCCTGGTGTCCGTCCACTGGCTTAATGCATAGTTTTCGAGGTCACTCAACCTGTCTCTGGATTGTGTGTGTGTTTAGACCCTCATGCCTTTTTTGTTTGAAAAAAGAAGTCTGCATCTGCGCCCCCCTTCACTATCTGCCAAAAAACTGTTAGACTTAGTTTTAGGAGTGCAATAGTGCAATAGATCAGACTACTAAACACTTTAAATGAAGGTTCAACACACACAAACACACACACCTGCAGGTCTCTGTTGTGGTTTTCACACAGCAGCTGTAGGAAGCGCAGAATTGGCTGCATAATGAGAATGACAGGGCTCATCTCCCCTTGTTCTGCCCCTTTGTCTCCTCCTCCACGGTCACCATCAGTGTGGCCATAGCCTTCTTCAGGATCAACATCGCGCCGATACGAGCCAAATGCCTTCTTTGTCACTGCAGACGCCTCCAACAGCTGCTCACGTGTATCATCAGTAACTGTCACAACTGACCCTTTTTCTGGGAAAGCATAAATATACTATGAGTAAATTATTGCTAAGTCACTTTCGTCAACAGTTGTGGATCATTTGACCTGGTGTACTAAAACATGAGCCACACAGCGTTGTGTACAAGTCGTCATCATCATATTCATAATCATTAAGATGCATACAGCTGACCTTTCCGGCGCTGAGGTACCTCTCCATCCACACCATGCTCGTCACGGCGCTTGTTACTCAGATCACTGGTGTTGACGGTAACCGTTGCTTTTATTTCTAGTTGGGCAGCTTTCATTCGGTCATAAAAAACCCGGAAGAATTTTTCGGACTTTTTATCGTCTGTCAAACGTTTATAAAAGGAGTGCTGCAGCATAACAGACACAAAGAGGAAAAAAGGCAAATATGTCTCCTACATCATTAATCACACTAATGAACACTAATGAAGTATTTATTTATTATAACGTGGAATGGGTGCCAACTCAAGATATTCTGTGAATCAGTGCACAGAATTAATTAACTATTGTTAATTAAAATTAATACACCAATCATTAAGACTGTTTTATCTTTTGACTGAATTTCTGGATTTCAACATGTTAGAAATAATACAATAAAATTACACCACAACAGCAATAACTTCTAAGGATTATTTGAGCAATCCAGGAGTGTATTCTGACCTGTATTGTTGTGTTTCCACCCTCCAGGAGGGCAATAGCCAGTAAGATGCTTTCGTGAAACACACGGTCACTGTTTGTGTTCATGATGAGGTCGATGACAAGGTCAGATGCCCCCTCTCGATCCAAGTGACACTGCACTTCTGTTAGAGACATTTCCGCCCGACTCAGAGCACCTAAACACACCACTTGATAATGCCAATGACTCAAGTGATACTGCCAAATATCTGCAAGTAAGAATTACAGCTATAACAATATTTACACTAAAGAGTAAAAAACAAAGACACCCACCTGACTGGTTCTTGTTTGGACCCACAGGTACAAGAGCAGAATTGTGTCTGACTGTCAGACTGTCTCTTCTACCGCCAGTCCTGAAGTTACCATAGTAACGGTTTACCAGCAACTGCCTCAGAGCCTCTCCCTGCAAAGGCATGTTTATCAATTATGAGTATGGATCTCTTATTTTTTTCTTGGTCTCATTTATACATATATGAAATTAGCAATATATGTCCTGACCACTAATTGTGTTCTGTTCTATTTTACCACTCCGCAACAGTTTTGACATAGATTTTAAAGTATAAACAACACACGCTCCTCCTCAAATTAATACATAAACTCAGGAGAACAAACCTGGATTATTCTAATTTAACTAAATGTAAGATTAAAGCCTTCTATATTTTAGTTATTGTCTATTTTAACTAGTCAGTGTCTATTTTTTATATAAAGTTTACAAATTCTTAATACATGTTTCTTTTTCATTCTCCTTGTGTGTTGTGTCTTCCTGAGCATATTTGGATTAAAAGCATGTGTGTGGTTAGTGCAGAGTTGAGTGATCTCAGAGGCCAGGAGTCAGGGGTCAGGGTGACCTACCCTCCTCTGATCCTCCTGCTGTTTTGGTGGCAGGTTCACATCCACCTGCTGAGTGAGTGAGCAGAGCAGACAACAGAACACTAACACAGAGTTAGTCGTCATCACCATGCATTAGCATATAACACACATACATACTCATGCAGCACACTGTAATGGTTTAAAATTGAGTGACACTTCATTTTAAGTGGCTAGTCATTAGCAATGGCTGGCTGCAGTATGCAACTTCTTCATAATCATATTAATTCAAGTCAACTGCATTTATTGGAAGGGTTAGTGAAAAGCACAAGGTAGGACAAGTGTGCAGAGAGTATTTTTTTCTCAACACAGTTACTGATACTGTAACACTAGTACAGAGGATCACTTCTTCAAAAACAAATAAAACATTAACACAATAATGTCACTAATGTAGAATGACATTATATTAACACAACTATACTATAATAAAACTTCTTAGTTTAGTTTTAGGCTGACCTAAATTATATTTCAGGAGTGGATCTTCATAACTAATAAGAATTAAGCTGAGTCATAAGTTCTTGCCCACATTTTGGAGAAGGAGGCAGGATGGGCTGTTACTCTCTTGCTTGTAATGTTTTGTAATTTTCCACTAGTTAAAACTGAGCCAGAGTTAGGGAATTCAGGTACAGTACATCACATAACACATCACTCAACACTCAACTACAATAGAATATTAAATAAAGACAAAAGCATGCGATCGATAGATAGATAGATAGATAGATAGATAGATAGATAGATAGATAGATAGATAGATAGATAGATAGATAGATAGATAGATACATAGATAGATAGATAAAAAGAAGTTCACTCAAGCGAAAGTATGGGTATTGTATTAAAATCTTACTAAATTAAAAGTGAAAATTTAGAGGAAAAATATTTCTATACTTTATTGAAAAATATATGAGCACTGGGGTGAAAGTAAAAAGTGTCTACATTTTAATTCCCTCAAGTATGTAAGTCCTTTGTTGTGTATAGTGGGGCAATTTGTTTTGAACTGCTGTGCACTACTAGTCTTGCACAAAATAAAAATTAGCACGACAATGGACATTTTCACCGGGTGGATTTTTAATTAAAAAAAAAAACAATACACTGATATGACTGACAAGAGATAAAGAAAAACTGGTGGCCTTTGCGATTTGTAATGAGTATGCTGCAGATGGACAGGAACACAAAGACACACTACAATTAAATCACTACACAGAAGAAAGAAAGACTGAGAAAAGAAGCAGAGATGAAGGAGGCGAGACGGCATGACGAATGAGAAAACAGACAACAACCTCAGTAACATCCATCTCATCATCAAATGCCATGAGCTGTAAAAGAGGAGTGAATGTTGAGTTAGCAAATGAGTGCAAATGAAATGTGAATAGTGATTATTATGGTTAAGCAGAAACCTAAAATACAATAAACATGCAATTATCATATGCATTTAATACGTGCATATGAAAGTGAGCTTAGGAAACATTCCATAGAAGAAAAAAAGCATTAGCACACGTGCCCAGACTGCAGGGAAAGAGGGCTAGTAGAAGCAAATCTGTTGTAACATCACAGATGTTCTAATGGCATCTTAGGATGACCAAACATCCAAACTGTAGGCTGGTTGATACTGAACATCTGGGCATACTCTAGTAAACCTACTCATTATCTGATTCATAGCTGCTTCCCATCTCCTGTTACCTTCTCTCCATATCCTCTGTCTTTGGTCATCATTTCTCTGAGGGTTTGCAGAACTTTGATGCACAAGCGCTCCTCATTCTCCTCCAACAGCTGTTTTGTGTGTTTTATCAACCTGTTAGACAAACAGATTTCATCTTATCATCACTGCCTATACTGAAAAAAGTGAAAAATATGTAAAAACAAAAGGAAATTAGATTTTTGAAGTACGGAGTGAATCATTTAATGTGAAGAGTATTTGACCTACAGAAATGTAGATGCAGTAATGTTTAAATGTGTTGAAATAACATAATATAATATCTTTATATCCAGAAACCTCTCCAGCAAGAAACAAAGTGTATAAACTGTATACTGTTAAACATAGAAGTCTGGGTTTGTGGACAGAAATAAGTAAGTTTGTAGGTGAAGGAACAAAGTTTACTAACTCTAATCTGATAAGCTAAGAGTATGGAGGCAGTATTTAAAATAAACAGCATTTTGCTGGCCCTGTTCTGTGCTCCTGGGTACTCTTACTTGCAGATGAATCCTCCACTCTCACATTTCCGATGAGCTTCAGTGTGTTCTGGGAAGAGCAGCTCTGGACGATGGAGAACATCCACCAACACAGACAACTCAGCCTGCACAAGTGGCCTCAACCGCTCCTCTAATGCTGAAACTATGTCCTGCACATATATGCACACACTCAGAATAAGGCACTAAGTGGGACATCATCATTGACAAACTGTGAAGTTTATTTTAGAAATAAGTGTAATTTCTTTAGTTCACTTCTTTAGTTCACTCCTTTGGTTCACTTCTTTTGTTTAGATGTGTAAACAAAAGATGTTACATTTTTTGTAACGTTAGAAAGATCCATGTTTGACAAAATAAAGAAACATCAAGAACTTAAGCAAAAATATTTACAAAAGCACATGGTCACTGTCTCACCTGCAGCCTCTCAATAATGTTACGGTAGTCGCGAGATGCGGTGAGGACTGAATCTCTGCGTGAGGCATTGCGGGCAGACTGCCTCCAGCTCAAAGCCGTCTTCTGTACAATATTGTTGGACTTTACGAACAGATTATTCACCTGAATATCCAGATCAACAGGGATAGCTATAGCCCGGCTCTTAGCTGTGAAAAGAACACAAACAGACCACAGCTCTGGAAACTTTCTGCCAGAAATACAGTAACTGCTTGAAATATGTGATTTAATCTCTGCTTAAATTATTATTACATCAATCATTGAAACATTTAAACAAAAAAATGCACTTCCTACTGCTTTGTCAACAATAGGCCAGATAAATGTCGCTAACAGTCCAGAAGATACTTTCATATTTAAAGACAATGGACAGACTCTTCTTCTGGTAAATGAGTTCTTACCAACATCACTCAGCACCTTTATGCAGGTCTCCACACTGCCCTTCTGACCTGGGAGCAGCCAGTTACAGTGATACACACGAAATACTCCCTGCAGAAGCTGCACAAACACTGGCTGGCGGGTCTGAGATAGAGGGCAAGAAAGGAAGAAAGAGAGAGCATACCATTCTCAAGAAAAAAAAGTGAGTAACGCTATGCATGCTTTACAGAGGATTAAAAAAAAAACAGAAAATGTGATCTAAGTAATCAAGACTGAGATTTCAAAAACTTTCACAGATTCTTGGCTTTCTTTACCTGCAGACTTGTGCTCTGGTCAGAGAATGGTGAGCTAAAGAAGGTGGTGACGATGCTCATTATAGTTTCAGTTACATAGCGCTCCAGAACCAAGTCTGCATGCTTACGGTCACTGGTATTGTTACACACCTGCACACAGCACAACAGAAGTTACACAGACAACATGTGACAACACCAGCATGGTCTTATATATTAAGCTCTTTATTATTTAATTTTATTGACGCATGGATGTTTATTCACATAAAAAATAAGTGTACAGTGTGCTGATGTGAAGATATGTTTAGTGCAAAATGCATTTGGGATTATGGGTACCTTAGAGAGGAAATGACTGGACAGTTCTGGCTCTAAAACCTTAATGAGTTCAAAGCTGTTGTTTAATATTTGATATGACTGTCTCACGACAACTGAATTAATACGCCAACAATCTCTGATTGTTACGTTGTTCACAAGAACAAGTTCACAAGTTAACTGATAAAGTTTAATGTTTAAACCGAGAGAAATAGCAGGATGGAGCTTATGATGAAATATCTTTTACATTTACATTTATGGCATTTATCAGACGCTTTTATCCAAAGCGACTTCCATTCTCTAACTACAGGGGGCAGTCTCTCCCTGGAGCAACTTGGGGTTAAGGGTCTTGCTCGGGGACCCAGTGGTGGTGTCGGATTCAAACCTGTGACCTCTTGGTCCACAGGCAAGTATACTACCACTAGGCCACCACCACCCTACAAGGGTGCATGCATGATTTAAAAAAAAAATTTTGTGTTTGAATGCAGGAAAGGCTTGAATGCTCTATCTACCCTACAGATAGGGTTACTTACCCTGCAGATGTCCACCAGAAAGTCCTCAAACAGCTTCCACATATGATTACTGGTATAGATTTCCTTCATCTCAACCTCTGTATCCACATAGCAATGATTCAGGAAATTCACATATGCCATTTTTACCTAAAAAAACAAGGTTGGCTCATGACTGGTTATTCAAGCTGACGTTTTTTCTTACAGACACATTTGCATGCGCCCACACGCCATCACACTTCACACACACCTTAACTGACTCCTTTACATTTGCTTAATTTAAAAGCCAGTAACAACATTACTGTCTTTCACAAACACACCTCTGGGATGCAGTCCTCATGCGTCACCACACGCACAATGTCATCAAGAGGGAGAAGGGAGTTGCACTTTATTTCAGTGTAGACATTCTTACCCTCTGTGCACACAGCCAACAATTCTACCAGGTGGATATGATATCTGCAGGACAGGAATAAGATTTAACACACAACAGGTATACCTCAATCCACAGGTAGTACAACACATATAATTTTGAAATCCTATTAAAAAACGGGTCAGATAATTACACGCACATACAACAAATAAACACACCTGAGTGCACTGCTCTCATCTAGGCGCTCCCTCTCAAGACGCATCATTTGTACCAATGTCTGGAATGAAGCGCGGTCATTGTAAAATACAAGGACATCCTCACCTGCAGTCACCAGCTTTACACACACACACACACACACACACACACAGTTCAGCATGGGAAGGAAAGACACCCAGTTATTACTAACTACAAACTGACAATTATTTTAATTTTTATTTAGGTGCTCATTTGTACTGACTACGGCTCCATTGTAAATGCAGTTTCTGTGCAAGTACAGAGTTTATGAGAGACTGAAAGGCTCGAGCATAAACAGCCTGATAAAAATCAGGTAAATCATTAACTTATTGACATGGTCACCAGTTAGAACTACTTTTGTCTTGACTGGGCTGATACGTGATCAGACTGATGTAGTATCTACACACCAACCTCAGCCATGACAATGTCCTGACATTTCTTGATGAATTTGTTCTCAGCTTTAACGATGGTCTGCAGGAATTTGAGGTAGTGGACACTGCGGCCATGGGTCTCGATGCAGTGAACAAAATGCTGCACTACTCTCTCATTAATCTCACTGCACAATTGGAAATTATTCATAAAAATATGCTGCATGGTCACCGCTTCCAAAATCTAACACAAACACAGAGAGAGAGGGAGACAAAGAGACAAAATAAATATACAAAATGCATATTTTAAATATTACACAATTGAATGATTGAATCTATTATATAATTTGATATACTATTTCTGTTAAGTAAATAAGAAAATAATTTACAAAAACTAAATATTGGATCCAACTTTGCTCTCAATTCTTCTTTCAAAAACAAGAAAATATTTATTTACAGTATTTGTTATATTGCTATTACTGTATTTGTTAGCATAAGAAATTTTCTCCAGGATCAATAAAGTTTTCTGATTCTGATTGTAAGGATCAGGGGGTTATGTGGGTGGACAGCCAGTAGGGGTCGTCCTCATTTCAGATATTGGTGGGATTTTGCTTATGGGAAACACCTGGGTGTAGTTTGGGGTTAAGTAATGATTGGTGGGAATAGTTGGTGGAGTGTATTTGAGTTCAGTCAAGGTGGATCTAGGTTGTCAGTCCACCATTATCTAAGTGCTGGTTTCTGTGTAGGGTACCTCCTTTTGTTTAAAAGTATCTGTGGGCCCTTGAGCCTGGGTTTTGTTACTTTATTTGAAAATAAAAGTCGAAACACAAAATGGAAGCCTGCCTGTCTGCCTGCTCTCTTTGGGAAAGAGTGGGGAGACAGAACACTGATTAGTGAGAAAATGAAGCATGATGACATTGTGAGCTGTAAAAATGTGACATATTTTTGGCGAGATCTAACTTCCTTACTTTATATTTACTTGTATTTATTCTGAGGTTAGGGAGCGCTTATCAGCCAAAATATTTGCTTAGGTGCTTAAGACTGTATATACATTAAGACATATTTATACAAGAGACCGACAGACTGTTAATATAATAGATGTAATTGCGATAGATGAATGCTTACCCCAGGATTGAGAAACAAATTGATGTGCTTATGAAGCAGGGCCTGATTCTGCTGGTTTCCAGCGCAGAAGTTCTGGAGAAACTGATGAGCCAGTGTCATAATCTCCTGCATCCAGACATCTTCTCCCTTCCACACACAAACACACAACGACAGAGTGATAAACAAAATCAAATTAATGTAGCGCCATAATGAAAGGACCACGACCAAGTGATAAACAACAAACATCACCACCCACTTTTTCATAGGGAATCTGTAGCAGTTCCAGGACCACTGAGTGAGCGCCCATGTTCCTGAGGAGACGCTGTTGCTGCTTCTTGTTTTTCCTGCCTGACAGACACTCCATTACACATAGCTTGCTCAGTCTCAGGAGAATCTGCCAAAATACATGGACAAAACATCGCTCTGAGTGACCTCCAAAGAGCTTAGGACCTTAACAGATAACTGTGTGAAAACACACACAGCCTAACCTCCTTCACGTGTCGGTAGTTAGAGCTGCTGGTGCTCTCCACTTTGGGTTTGTCTAATCCATCGGAAATTGAGTCACTCTGCTAAATAGAAAGCAAAAAGAAACACACTATGTTAGTTTGATTTTAAGACATGAATGCTCCAGTAAGATATAAATCTGTATAATAAGTCTGTTACTCCCTTACAAATCACAATATTTATGTGTCTATGGAATTTATTTCAGTCCAAGCAGCACATACAATTGTCCTGCCAAATATTATTATTCGCATATTGTTAATTAGCAGTCGTGTACTGCCTGCACTTGTGTAGTCTTGTGCTGTTTCTGTTTTTGCACAACATAATTGTAATGTTCTGAATGTTTGACCTATTATGTGTATGTGTCTACATTGTGTGTATGTCTACATGCTGACCTTATGATGTGTTTCTGTGGTGATCCCCTCTCCTGTGTGAAGTCCTGAGTCTGACCCCTGTCTCTTGTAGACCCACAGCTCAGACTTTTCTACAATAGACCTCAGCTGATCCAGGTCTGCCTTAATCTGCTTGTAGTTATCCACATCCTGACTGGTAACCAGAAGCTGCACCTGCACAGCACACAATGTTATATGTGACAAAAATCTGGTAAAACACACTGGTAAAAAAATTAATTCCTTTTTACATTCATGTATTAACAAAGACAGTGGCTGGTATAACCACTTATTACAAGTTTCATTTAAGTCTCAGAAAACTGAATGCTGTTCCACCCCTTAATATTAAACCGTTAAACTCTAAGGGCTAGCATGTGGGTCCACATTTTAATTTACACACATTAGTTATCATTTCATATTATAAGTAAGACATTTTTCTTCTTATGATAATAAGTTACGATATATTAAGTTTCTTAATGACTGGATAATATGTTTTGGGTTATTATATTTATTTATTATTAATTGTTAGGTATAACTGAGGTATAATGAATTAGTTATACCTTAACACTACCAAAGTGAATTGTGAATATTCAATGTTTAGCTTAATAATAACTAACCAATAAGCCCACGGTTAAGAAAGAGAAAGATTATGTGTGTGTGTGCGTGCGTGTGTCTTTGTGTGTGTGTGTTTGTGTATATATGTGATACCTGTTTAAAGGCCTGCAGGACCTCCTGGCGCTGGCTAAAGTGTCTGAAGAGTAGGTGAAGAGCTCTGGACACCAACGGAGGATAGTCATGCATGGTCAGGTGAAGAAGGACTCTGAGAAACGTCCGACCTCCATGGTCATCCAGATCCAGCGAGGTGTTTTCCTCACTATGCACACATGCAGACATAAATACGAATGTGCAATTACGCTGCCAAGTATACCTACGTAAACACATGAGGTTAACAGTGCATAACCACAAAAATCTAAATCTCACCTTCCTCCAAAAATCCCCTCTGCCTGCTCCTCAATGTGTTCAAAGTCCAGTGCACCTAACCAAAACAACTTTTTCACATCACATACTCTCTCATACATTCGCTTAGTTACTCATGTCCACACACAACCTTCTGTTACCTTGAACACTGGTGTGTGAGTCTGGGTTAATAGAGGGCTCTGCCTGAGAGTTACTCTCATCAAACTCTTTCTTAAAGATGCTCAACAGGCAGGATATCCGGTAATCCAGTCGTACATTGAGTATGAACTACATATAAAGAGGGAAATTATAAAAATTTTTTTAGTGTTTTGCATTTGCGAATCATGTAACACTAATACAGTAGCAACAAAGAATTAGATACAGGGTGGCTTCCTACATTGCATGTCTGAACAACATGGTGTATGGTGTTTAATCTGAATTCGGAACTCCTATAATTAACACTGTAGTTTGTATACCTGCAGAATTTCTATTATCTTGAGCTTGGTGTCCATGACTAGTATATCTTGTTTCTGTGGTTCTGTTTGGGCCTTGACTGAACCTCTGTCTTGGGCTGTGTGGGATGTAGGGGGTAGGAAACCACCTCCTCTCAGCACCACCTGTGACATTAGCTCCCCCACGCCATGGATGGAACGCATGACATTACTGCCTGCGCAAACAGACACGTAAGGAAAGAGTAGAATTAACGGAGAACGCACAACTGAACAGTTTCAAATACTCCCTGCCTGGAACACACCGGATCTACATATATATTCAGTGTGTGTGCTTGATTGAGGCCTAGTCTAATAGTTATAAACATGGAGATGACTGCACTACATTGTTCAGGGATGCTAATTTCAGGCAAAACTGTTCATCAAATTTTCAAGGTGTTATTTGAAAAACATTCTACAAACTCACTCCCCAATTTACACCATCATAAACAAAGTCAACCTCAAAATAATAAAATAATAACACTATGGTATTAACAATTTACAGTGATAATGGGAAATGTACATCTGTCATTTAACTCATCTAACAACTAGAGGGCTAGCCAAGAGGTGGCCAGGAGGTATACTCAATAATTTATATATCTCAGCCAAAGTAAACGCTGCTCAAAGCTTTAGCAGTATCATTGTTTGTTTAGCTTAAGGAAGCAGCTGGATTTCTTTATTAAGGCAGTAGTTTAAAAACTCAGATTACAGTAACAGATGAAATGTTTAACAGAGAGAAGAAACAGTATAGTACAAATAACTGAAATGCAAAAAGAAATTGGTAAAAATTGTTTTTAAAAAGTGGTTAACTGGTTAAAAAAAATACTACACATCCTCACAGCAACTGTGTTGATGTATTTTCTTCATGTTTGCATTAAATTTAGTGAATCACTTTTATAACAATTTATGCACAGATGAACATTATTAACCGTGTCACTGCTGAATACATCTGTGGTAGCTGTTTTCACAAAAGCTCAAAGCCGTTTCTGGACAGATTAGGGACATTTTAATGATTCAAATTATAACTTCTTTTAAAAGATCGTAACACAAACTTCTACAGAACAAAACGTCTATGGTTCTATTAAAAAATATAAACTATACACTGACCCCTAGTGGCAGTATACTTGATTTTAATAGCTGTTTGTGGCTATACCAGCATTTAGCAATTCAGAACCTGTCTGAA
The DNA here is from genome assembly GCA_037974485.1 of Hemigrammopetersius urotaenia. Classification (NCBI taxonomy): domain Eukaryota; kingdom Metazoa; phylum Chordata; class Actinopteri; order Characiformes; family Alestidae; genus Hemigrammopetersius; species Hemigrammopetersius urotaenia. The sequence continues at coordinate 12,122,926 of JBBPDC010000109.1, read as the reverse complement.
AACAACCTTCGTTAGTGTTTCTGACCTGTGCCTGGTTCTCTGACCAGTTTGACGGGGAAGGAGGTATCGATATGTACACAGTCTAGAATGGCCAGTAGGATCTTTGTCAGCTTCAGCAAATCACTAAAGTTGTAGAAGCCAAAGTAGATCAAGTTTCTTGCTAAGTTTACAACCTATAAACACAGAACAACAGGGTAAATATACAGATTAGGTAGATCCAACTCATCAAGGATCTCATGTGGACATGTTCAAGGTTAGGAGAAAGTAAGTAGGTCTGTCAAACCTCAAATGTGAGTTTATTTTTCTCCTTGTCTGTAAATGGGACATTTTGGCTCACAACGTCCCGCAGGTAATTCTCTACAAACTTCATGGTCTGGAAAAACTTCTCCTTCACGTCATCACGTGAAGTCCCATCATTATCGTAACTTATTGTAGAAACACAGCAAAAGTTGCATTGAATGGTTAAAAAAAAACATACATCTGCATGATTTAACTTAACCCTTAAATGAATGTTATTTTAACCAAATAGTTAAACATACCTCAAGTAATAAGCACTTACATCTAACTCACACAGTTAAACCAAAACATAATAGTGCTATAATAGTACATTTATCAAAGTTTGTTATTAAACATAGAGGTGTATACTGAGATTGTGGGTTGCATCCTGAGATCTAGGTTAACAATCCAGGGTTAATAATCAGTAGTTGAATGTGTCACTCACTCTTCAATGGATATCTCGGAAGGGATTTCAGACCAGAGTCGTGCATATTTGACAGGAGTGACCTGTTCCTGGGGGTCACGGTCCACATGCATGTGCAACATCATGCGGCAAAAGGAGGCTCGGAGATCAAAGGGCAAATCTTCATCTGACATGCAGCGTAATATCAGATCCACATCTAGCTGTGCTGAGATCTTATTGATTGCCAAATACTGTCGGTCCAGACACATCCGAGCAAATAGATTCAGCTGGTACCTGACAGAGATGATAATAATGTGTAGTCTTCCAAGTAAGGGGGATGGGAATATATAAATACACAGTATTGGTAACAAGTATAGGACTATGCAATGAGAGAAGCAATGACTACAGCACTTAACTCTTTTCTTGCATCCTGAATTAGATTTTTGTGAATAAGACTGCTATTCTTTCAAGTAATTAATTTTAGTTGTAAAAGACACTAGATAGAGTGGTCAATTTCTGGTCAACATCTTTCTGAAAATACAGTGAAGGACTACAGCAATCAGTCATAACATTAAAACCACCACCTAATATTGTGCATTTCCCCCTTGTGCTGCAAAAACAGCTGTGACTTTGGCCTGAGCATCACGCTGCCTCTGCCCACTTGCCTTTTTCCCATAGTGCATCCTGGTGCCATCCACGTACCATTCACGATATTAACGAAAATGATTGGGTCAGCATGGGCGCTGTGACTGGTCTGCGGCGATGCAGCACCACATGCAGAAAACTGTAATAAAATGTGTGTTCTGACAACTTTCTATCATAGCCAGTAATTACATTTTCAGCAATTTGTGTTTTGGTGTGGAATCCAACCAGACAAGCTAGCTTTCCCTTTTATGTGTTTTACTGAGCCTAGTGGTGGGTGGTATAGGCAAACATTTGTATCATGGTATAATTAAAATTTCTGACAGTTTCGTTATACATCACAATATTGTGAATTGACTTTTTTTGTCCAAATAGAAACCTATCACTATTTCATGTAGTATTCTATTAGTATAATTATCACTGTGTCCGTGTATTAGTCTACTGCTGTTACCAACATATCAGTGCAAAGCATTTGTGATGCTTGTGATGTGTCAAAATGGTGCCGCTTTCCAGTATACCGGCAGTCAGTAAATAAGCCTTGGGTGCACATGACCCATGTTCTTCCTCTGAATATTTTGGTTAATACGAACCACTGCATACAAGGAAAACCCAATAAGACCTGTCGTTTTAGATAATCTAGGACCCAGTCATCTTGTCAAAGTGGTTAAGATCCTTACACTTGTTTCCTGCTTCCAACACATCAACTTCAAGAATTCACTGTGCACTTGCTGCCTTACATATTCCACCCCATTGACGATGCCACTGTAACAAGATCCTTTTATTCTTTTCACCTGTCAGTGGTTCTATTGTTACAGCTGTGTCCTGTCATCAAGGCAGATTTCCTGCTTGGTAAATTTGGTTTCCGATATTGGCACAGATTTATTTCCAGCCACTGTAGCCATGTCTACAGCCTCAATGATCAAAGCCCCTGATGAGGTGAGGCTGTTGTTTATGTATCACATGTGTACCTATAATAGCTGATCACTTCCTGGTCCTCCGTTTGCCCCTCTTTGGCATCCTGTGCAAGCTCCCTGATGCTTTTGCTCTTCACCTCTCCAGTGCTGTCCTTCCAGAACAACCATACTTCCTCCTCATCTTCTTCTTCATCCTCTGCACTCTCTCCAAGATCTGCACCAGCCACTTCAAACCGTGATAGTACCAGCCTGATACACAAGCAAACAATGTAATACCACAGAGATATAATGAACCTGTAGATGCAACCCCCAAGTGGTAGAGATGCTACATTTCAAGTGCACATTTAATTATCTAATTAAATTGAAACAATAGTAATACCACTAGAAGATTCCACATGTTAAATTTTTTGTGTTTTGACTGGCTATGTTATGTAAAAGGTAGAACAGTGCCACCTTACCCTGCAAAATGTATGCAGTCTGAGGTCAGAAATTCAGAAAAGAATTAATATTAAAAAACTATTGCAAACTTTGTTTCATGAGACTAACTGTAAGAAGTGACATGAGAATGAAATGTACTACTCAAAAAAATAAAGGGAACACTTAAACGACACAATGTAACTTCAAGTCAATCACATGTCTATGAAATCAAACTGTCCACTTAGGAGGCAACACAAATATCATATTGTTTCCACTATGACAAATCATGTTTCTTTAATTTATTTCAAGGTTGTAGCCTAGATCTCTTTGATAGTCAATTTGCAGTGATATGGTGCAGAAGTGGTGTCATACTTTGTCTCAATAAGAATGTCTGCATTGGCTGGATCCAGCACAGCATTGCAGATGAGCTCCTGAGTCACAGGAATGGACTTGTTCATCGATACACACAAATCTGACAAGTAGTCCAGGAACCTATACACACACATCCACATACACACACACACACACACACACACAAATGGATGCACATGAAGAAAACGTTAGGCATATTTTTCAGAATTTTCGGTATCACAATTGTTTTTCGGTATTTTCCGTATTCCGCAGGCCTTGCCCATCTGATGATGTTGAGGTAATTATTATTTTACTTTTTACTTTATCAATCTCTCTCTTTCAATTTCTTTCTCATTCAGACATACATAATTGTATACCCAATGCAACAATATATTATTACCCCCTAATTTAGTGGGTTTATTACTGTAATATACAATAAATATTCCTTTTCAAAACACACACACACACACACACACACACACACACACACACACACACACACACACACACACACACACACACAC
>JBBPDC010000109.1:12091262-12104898 GCA_037974485.1 Hemigrammopetersius urotaenia | reverse complement strand
TACACACATAAATACACACATACATACACATAAATACACACATACACACACATACATACACACGATCAGTCAGCCGTGCACACACACACACACACACACACACACACACACACACACAAGCACACACAAACACACAGTGTTAAACTGTTGACAGTTAGGTCACATAGTTCTAAAATCACAAAAAACAGAGCAGATCTGCAAGGTGCTAAAATAATACAATCATAGGGAGTACACAAAAACACTATAAGGAAACTTTTAGCGATGTTATAACACTTACATCACAACACAAAAAACTATTTAACAAAGCAGTTTCAAAAGACTAAAGGGGAAACTTTAAAACTCTAGCTAGTTGTTTCTAACTTTTTATGACAAATATAGTCTATGGTAGAAAAACAAATGCAGTTTAAAGCTCACCATTAAAGTTTTCATGAAAGAAATATCCCTCATGTGACAACAGAGATGTGGAACATTCTTAAAGCATACAAGTAAAATGATTTGCTGACAGCTTGATCACATCTTGCACTGGCTTCCTCAGTCACCAGGATAACAACTACTCTTCTGTTTTTACTGACCTACCACACTAATGCGCCAATGTCACAGTCACTGAATATACGCTTTCATCTACAATTTCCAACCCAGCTTACTGATGTGCTTCCCACAGATCTAAATGCAGACGGCGCTTTATACAGTTCTTATTGAAAGCTGAACAGCCTTTGTGACTGAGTCTCCTGTTAACATAACCCAAAGATGAACCATTTTTCAAAGTCATTTAGATCTTGAAAAATTGCCTCAGCATTTTGATACAGGACACAGTGCATGACAGGATGTTAAATGAACCATAAAAAACAACTGACAAGAGGCATCTGCACTTGTTTTTATTTTTTTATTTCTAATTTTCACCTTTCTGATTATTTTCAGAGTGACACTCAGAGTGAACATTTTATACATTCGTTTTAACATTTGTGATTAACAATGTATTTGTATGAATGTAATACTACTTTCTCCTATGTCAGGTAACTTTTTTGTACCCTTCATAAATAGAGTTGTCTTGCATCTGTACTGTCCTGTATCATAATCATATTGCCCACATCTGCATTAAAGTATCTGTATCGCAAATTGCTTTCTGTAAGCCTTGTTACATATTTTGCACCACAAAACGTTGTGTTAATGAATCCAAAATGTAAGTAAACATACCCCAGAGTACTGATGAAGCCACTGGTGGATCCCTCAGCATACAGGGAGCAGATGTCCCCAATGTGAAGAAAACTCGACATCTTATCCACCATGGCAGGACCACCACCACCTGCTCCAGTATTCAGTAGATAAACCAAGTCAGCAACACTGATGTGATCACAGCAAAACAGTCTGCTAAAAGTAGAGCAAATGAGGAAATGAAAGGTCTCAAAAAGGAGAGGTCAGTTTTAGAACATTTGAAATGTTGTTCATGATTTTCAGACTGAAGACAGAGTATAAGTTGGAACATTTTTGTCTAAATCAGTTTAATTTCCTCAAGGACAAGATTTTCTCTTCCAGGAAAAAATAACATAATGACCAGCCTCTCAGTAAATGAACACAAGGACTCTTCTGTAAGTCCCTACTGATTTGTGCACCGTAAACGCTGTTTGCCAAATGTGTTTCACAAAGTATTAAACATTCTATCTACTAGGGCTGCACAATATATCGCAAATTTACCGTCATCAACATGCACAATATACATATCGCGAAAAAATATCCATATCGCAAAAGACTGAATTGCAATAAATGGTGTTTTCCCAAAACTCTTCACCCAGAGCCACAGAGAAGAGGGCAAAAAAAAAAAAATCACTGAGCAGTTTCTTCATCTTCTGTGCTACTGTTATAGATTCTTCCTTTTGCTATTTTTTCTGGCTAAGAACTTACTATAATTTAAATTATGTTTACAGTTATTTAATATTTAAAATTATTTGAAAAATATGTTCAAATGTTATATGGGAGGCATTAACATGCTCTGTTTAAGTAAATTATTTAAAAAAAAAAAATGGAAATATTGCCTTTCATTTTTTTTCTGCATAGACTAGTCAGCATCTGGAGTCTGGATGTTACCAGCAAATCCAAAGCAGAAAAACATTAACATTATAAAGGCTAAGTTTCTACTCACTTATCGCATGTGTCATATCACCATCGCAACACTCAACAACATTATCGCATATTGCATGTTTTCCTAATATCGTAATATGCATTTTTAGGTAGGTAGATGTTTCCTAACATCTACCTACCTAAAAATGCAATAAAAAAACAATTTATCGATTTCCGTCCCTAGGAAGTGCACCTCTTTTCTGTCCCTACGAAGCTACTTTCAAATTCCATAGAATAATTTTGGGAGATGTAGTTCTAGAATAAACATAAAGTACACATTTAAAGCCATCATTGAGATATAAGTATTTAAACTCCATCCAAGCAGAAGCTATAGTGCCTCTGTCGACTGGACAACACTTTTTATATTCTCGCATCCAGAAGCATCAGCAGAAGATTTACATTTCTATGAATATATAAATCAGACTCTCCTTGGTTGCTATTACTCTGTAATATAATTTCCCAAAACACTAGAAAGCTATCCAGAGTGTTTACAAGGAGCATAAGATGACATGTAAAGAACGCAGATATTTCCACTGGTTTATTTTACTTCTAGTTTTATTTACTTTCATCTAGGCATCAGGCTACAGCATATAATTAATAAAAACACAAACACGGAAACATGAAGATGCTTCTAAATCCTGTGTGTTTACGCCAGTAAAACCATAATACACTCCAATCCCTTATTTTCAAATATGGTGGCTTCAATTCACTGTAATTCAAGGCAACAAAGTTATTTGTGATGTCCACATTTACTTAAGGACAGTTTAACTCAGGGCAAGGGTTTGTTTACACTGATTACCAGAACAAAGTTAATTAATAATGAGAGTAAGACTGACTTTGAGACACAGTGAGACCTTAGACAGATACTCAGAATGACTTTAGTAAAGAAAATCTAGTGGATGGTTGGAATAATGTTAGACTCACAGTGAACTCGAATTTCAGCCAGTTAACCTTCATTGGCATTCAAGGGATTGGAAAAGCATTTATGGTCTTATACATGGCATTTTTACCAACATAAACTAGACCTTTTAAGTGAGCACCACAATCTGCCTTTGCTAGACAGTATTTGTCAGAAATCTGAACCAGAACATTCCACAAGTGTTTAAAAGAACCAGGTGACACATGAACACTTACAGGAATGTGTTCATGGATTCCACAGCCTTACAGAACTATACGGTTGTCATGATCTCAGCACTGTTTGGATTGTGAAGGATCACAATGCTTGATACCAAAAATTACTAGAGCATACTTTCTTTCTGAACACCAAATGTTCATTAGTTTGAAAACAGTAAAAATCTATTTTTATAGTTTATGCTCTTATCCAGACGATGTGCTTAAGTAGTCTATGTCTGTTCTTCATATCTGTAAATCTATACTAAAATCAACACCTGCTTTTTACCAAATTACTGCAAGCTTACCTAATGTGTCTTTCATTCTTCTATGTCTTTATAAAACACTTCAAATGCAGGTAAAATGCAAAAGTGACATGACACTAACTTAAATTAAGAACTGAAAGTGTTGTTTGAGTGTACATCATCAGAGACAGACTCTGTTCTGTTGCACTTTTTACACCACCCCACCGCCTGTCATCCCTCACCATGAACTCCGATTCCTCAGGTATATCTACCATGTTTGCATAACAAATGAGGACGCACACATCATGAAAACCTCTTCACTTCCACTTCCTCTGACCAGCGGGCAGCGGTGGTATTTGCATAGGTCTGCACGGAGGGTTTTTCTGGTTTAGCCAACGAAAACCCTCCTTAAACCCTTTTCTGGTTTAACAAACTGTAATGGGCCTTAACCAATGAACCAGGACAGGTTTGAAATTTCAACAGATATTACAGCAGATTCTTCAGTTTCAACAGATTCTTACACACTGATATTACTACCTGTGTAACAGATTTTTGTCACTGCAGAGTTCATAACGTTAAACTGCACCTGTGGCTCTTCCTTGCAGTCTCATAATCTGAACATGATTTCATGCTCAGAAGGTTACACAACATATGCAAGAAACTTCAGGATATGAGAAAATAACTTTACCCTTCCGTGTTTCGATTTAAACTCGTTAAAATCTGTCTGGCATTAAAAAAACACATAAAACCGAATAAACTAAACTGACATGTCACAAACGAATGTGTTTTTGGACCACGTAGCAGAAAAGTTATTAATCAACAGATATGGGATTAAAATAGGTAAAGGTGACAATCTGCATTTTAAAAACTATTTGTTTTTTTATCAAGGACACTTTTCTACAATGAGTTATTCATGTTTCAAAGTATTCACTTATGTTACTATTTTAAAGAGCAAATTGTCAAATTGCTGTAATTAGGCAAAACATCCAACATTAGTAAAAAGAGAAAAAGTTCCCCACTAAATCTTTTTTCCTGGCCAAGAGAGAACAGCCCAACTGTGTAAGTGTGATGCTCTCCGATAGATAAGATAAATATTTGGACTAATAAAAAGTGATGCTCACTCAGAAAGACCTCTTAGAGTTTTTCTTTTACCTCACGGAGCTGCACTCGACGCGATGTTGTGATGGTCACTCTTTGGATTTGTGTAAAAGTTTCGCTTTCTTGAAAACCATAGTCCCGAGACTACGGAGAGCACCAGCTCAGTCAGAGCACGGTTCATCCATCGTCCCGTTTTTTTTCGTCTCTCTTCGGCTCGACGAAAAAAGCCTCACAGGCTGTAAACTGTGAGAGGATTATGGGAAACTGTGTTTTCACAGCTCTGCAGCCCTGCTCTCAGGAACGTGGACGCGTTTCAATCAGGACTACAAATCCCATAATTTCCTTCGTCTCATTTCTCATGTGGAAAAAAACTTTTTATTTATGTTGGTGCCAAGAAGTACAACTGAATAGGAGTGCACAGCTGTCTCAAAACAAAATGACCACATTAAATGCGAAACATTTCTAATTGATTCTACGTGATGTTTTTAATCTTAAGCACATGAAGGTGTTTGCCTCCTGGATAATTAACGATTCGGTTATTTTACATATTTACCATTAGGTGATAGGGGCTGTCTACATGAGTATTAGAGAATATTGGCAAACATGTAATGTAATCTAAGCCAATTTCAGGGCTTGAAGACAAGAAGTTTTACTCCAGAATATCCTGAAAAACACTTGTACACTTTCCCTAAGAGCCGAGGTGCCCTTACAATAAAAAAAAAAGAAACAAGTCAGATGACTGATCACATGACCCAGATCCGAAAGATGGCTCCACAGATGTAAGGGTTGAGTGATGCTGGCCATGGCGTTGTCTCAGTGGTGGTCAGTAAAGTGTATTTGTGTTTTCTTTGCTGTTGTGCAGTGTGCTTTAAGTGGTTCTGGTCCGGACTGTGGCTGTGGAGCTCTGAACAGAGAGGCAAATGAGAATAAGCCCGCAGGTTGTGAAGTCCCTGCAGATAAATACTCCGCCACTACAAACAACAAGCCTCCCGACTTGCAGCAGAATGACGAGCTGAGCAAGGTAACATCAGGCTCTTCAGATCAGATATGTGGAAGTTACTGTTCACAAAGTGTTTCGATGCCAGATGCAAAAGAAACGTGGTCTAGATGCCTTCCAAAATGTGATGGTTAGTAGGGAAAATCTTTACTCGATGGTAAATTCTTTTTTTATGTTTTGTGTGTGAACTGTGCATCTATAGATACACTATATGGACAAAGAATTGGCCATTACACCAATCGGGACTTCAATGACATTGCGTTCAACTACATATACTACTTTAATATCCCTCCTTTTGCAGCTATAACAGCTTTCACTATTCCTGGGAGGCTTTCCGCAAGATTTTGGAGTGTTTTTGTGGGAAATGTCTGCCTATTCATTGTGTGGAGCACTTAAGGTCAGGTACTGATGTCAGGCAACGAGAATCTCTCGCAATCTCCGTTCCAGTTCATCCCAAAGGTGTTGGATAGGGTTGAGGTCAGTGCTCTGTGCGAGCCAGTCAAGTTCTTCAACACCAGACCCCTCCATCCACATACTCCCACTACTATTGGTTTTGTTATTTACTCTGTCTTATTTTATTTTCTGTCATTAAACTCTATGCCTCACGCTGAGTCGACTGCTCCTTAAATTCCGTTGTTCCCTTGAAAAAATGACAATGACACAAAAGATTTCTTTTCGTATTTTATCTTTATGCATCTTGCTTTGTGCACTGTGGCACTGCCATGCTGTGGCAGTATATAAAAGTGCCATCCACAAAGTTGGAAACATGCCGTTGTCCAAAATGTCTTTGTATGCTGAAGCATTAAAGGGGCCATATTATGCAAAACACGTTATAATAGGTCTATGGGGTATACAAAACATGTTCATGAACTTCTTTGCACATAAAGAAAACTCACCAGTCCCCTTCAAAGTGAGTTGTTTGGATTTGCAAAGAACCACCCCTCATCTTTCGAGCCCCCACCCACTAGATTAGTTGAAGATCTGCCATTTTTGTCTGTTGGTTTTACGAGCACGCATAAGACACTGAGCACTGTGGTTACAAGCAGGGGCAAGTCACACATGTAGTGTTGTGTTCATCTTGCTCTGGGACTCGGGGTCGAACATATAGGGCTGGGCAGAGCCTCTGTTTTCTTTCATGTGTGTTAAGTGTCTCAATACTTTTGTTAATCTAGTGTATCTCTCACTCTTCCTTTCTCCATCCCTTCCTTCCTTCAGCCTGGTCTCCATACAGTCTAGAACCACTGTCACATATTGAATGGATGGAAGAAAAGAAATAAAGAAAGAAACACTTTCACTGTTGTTAAGGAGATGGATTTTGACGTGTAAAATCCAGAATTTAAATGCGCAGCGGAAGCATGGAATGTGTGGTGCCGTGGCCAGCAACAGCTTGTTTGCATAAAAGGAACAGATGCCTTAAACGGCTCATTTTGAACGGGGCTGAAACTGTCAATAATAAAGCTCTTTGTGTGAGAGTGATTTTGTCCCAAGAACTTCATGAACATGTTTTGTACAGCCCATAGACCTATTATAACTGAAGTGAGTTTGGCTTAATATGTCCCTTCACTGAAAATAAGAGGTCTAGCCCAAATCCTGAAAAACAGGTGTGTCCCAGTACTTTTGTCCTTATTCTGTATGTTTGTGAATGAGCACTCACTTTGGCAAAGGTGTAGCTTTTTAGGGTTTAATACATTGTATTGATACTGTCGATACTCTAACAATCAGTTGTGAAAACTAAGTTGTGAGACATCTAGTGTGACTGAAAAGTCTGGCCATTTAAAATTCTAGATCATGTAGATGCTGATAAACTGTCAGTCACCGTATAATTTGCCTCTCTGGTTTAGATGGTGTTGCTGCAGGGTGGCTGGTTCCTGATGGGAACAGATGATCCAGGGATACCCCAGGATGGGGAGGGGCCTCAGAGGAGAGTGTGGCTCGAACCTTTTGATATTGAAGAGCATGAGGTCACAAACAGGCAGTTCCAGACCTTTGTTAACCAGACAGGCTACATTACAGAGGTAACAGATACACACATACACAGTGGAGCACAGACACCAGAGAGTCCGTCAGCAGTGTAATGGTTTCTGTATGTACAGGCAGAACGTTTTGGAGACTCATTTGCGTTCGAGGGACTGCTGAGTGAAGACATCAAGAATACTCTGTCTCAAGTGGTGAGAGAGAGACATACAAGTGCATGTCACATCTAGCCTATAAGCAGGACACACAGATTTACAATGAGGCATTTAATTACGAAGCATGTCCGCTTATTATATGTACATAGAGATAAAGATAAAGGAAAATTAAGCTAAAACATGATGCACCCTGCTTTGAAACATGGATACAAGTGCAATGAATCAATTTCACTCAAACCTAGACACTATGTATTGTGTTATTTAAATGTGTTTTGTATCCAGCTATCAAAGTAGTACTCTGCATGCAGCTTCTTCTCAACATAATGAAATAATTGTCTGACTTCAGGGATAGTGAAATCGCTTCCTAAGCCCTTTCCTCTTACGCAGCAGATGATGGAGGGGAAGTGGCCGACTTACCCTCACTTAGTACAGAACACTACTCTGTAACTGTCTGTTTCAACATGTTATTAATCATTTACATAACATCATCATAACTGCTGTAATGTAACTGAAGCCGAACTCTGATATTCCTAAATGAATAAGGGATATGTGATGTGTTGGTCTGTGGTGTGTATCCATAGAGAAATACAATATTTTTGATTTAAAACTACAATTCGGATTGCTATTGTTTTTCCTCTGTGAGAGTATAGCAGTACCCATAGTGCTTGGTGTTTATGCCGTGCATTTTTGCAGTTTTCAGAGGTTTAAAAACTAGCCAGAAGCTGTTGACAGTCTACTTTATCTTTCTGTCTCTTTTTCTCTTTCTCTCCCACACTCATGTGCACACAGGCAAACTTTAACCAGCTGGTTTGAGATTTGTTCCTATGGTGATATCAAATTATGTAAAACTACAGAGCCTTTGATCAGTATCCACACTAGTGTTCCACCACCCTGACCCCTTCACTTTTATGTCTTGGCAGCATAATGGAAGGAACACAGAGACTGGGAGAAAAGGAGAAATAAAGATAAAATTGCAGCAAAACCCTTTTGTGTTTTTGTGTATACATTACTAAGCAATTTTAAGTAATTGTGCATTTAAGTATGAGGTAATGCATTCCCCACAGATATATGGATACATGTTAACCTTTGTTATATCTTCTAATTATTTGTATGCGTTTTATACTAGCAACACCTGTGACTGTGTTTACTAGGTTGCTGCTGCACCCTGGTGGTCACCAGTAAAAGGAGCAGACTGGAGGCATCCAGAGGGTCCAGATTCCTTCATAGCAGACAGGTAAAATTAGCTTGCATGTTTATGTGAAATGCTGCTGCCCTTTTCCCTGCTCAAACACACTTTTCTGCAATTTCCGTGTTCAGCTGGCTTGTTTGTCAGATTTGCACAATTTTCTATGTGGTTAGTAGACGAAGACATGTTTGTTTGTTTAGTTTGACCTTGTGGCTATGAGGGTACTGTACCCAACAAGTACTGTAATGACATTTATTTTTATTTATTATACTGTTATTATACCTTCACTTTAAAACTAAAATCAATTTTGACAATAAGCGTGTCTGAACTGATTAACTACATTGGTGGCTTGAAGCAGGCAAAAAAAAATCAGGAAGGAGTATTCTAGGTAATCGTTCTTTTAATGAGTAAGTAAAAACAACATGAAAAACTTTAACTGCAGGGCAGGGAGTCCACAAGAAACCACAAGTTAAGTTTGCTAAAACATGCAGATCATATGAAATACTACATATTGTACTGTGTGTAGGATGGATCACCCTGTGCTGCATGTGTCGTGGGCTGATGCACAGGCTTACTGTCAGTGGGCTCAGCGCAGACTGCCCACAGAGGCTGAGTGGGAGTTTGCCTGCAGAGGGGGACTACAGGACAGGTATGAGTAGAATGAGAATATGCAGCGTTTTTGCTCCATAGGGGGAATGCATTCCCTCCACCACACTCTCTCTTTTTCCAGGTTGTATCCATGGGGGAATAAACTGATGCCCAAAGGACAGCACTATGCAAACCTCTGGCAAGGAGATTTTCCCAATCACAACACAGCAGAGGACGGATTCCCTACGACGTCACCAGTGAGAGAGTGTAAAGAGTGCTGTATATTCCTTATTCTTGAAAACATACTAATATCTGGTATGTTTGATAGGTGATGTCATTTCCTGCCAATGGGTTTGGACTGTATGATATGGTAGGGAATGCATGGGAGTGGACCACAGACTGGTGGACCGTTCATCACACCAGAGATGAAACACGCAACCCGGTAATGGGCAAATATGTAAAAGCACATTCACTTTCAGATGTATTTAAATGATATTTAAACACAACCAATATATGCAATAGAACTATATACACATATTAACATAAACACATTCGTCTCATTACTAACAAGCCACATTCTGTATGTTTACAGAAAGGACCAGAAACTGGAACAGACAAAGTGAAGAAAGGAGGATCCTATATGTGTCACAAGGTAACAGAAACCCAAACTGGTTTAAACAAACTGATCAATTTTCACAGAAGTGAAAGGAAATTAGGTACTAATTTCTTAAGCATCTGAGTTAAGTGACTGAAAGTGTTCTGTTCAAATGATTATTAGTAGTATATTTTTGCTGATCTAAGCTATGTAAAGGAAACTGGGTTTGTCCGAGAGAGAAAGCCAGAACGAGAGAGAATTATGTGATAGTGGCAAAATCACTCCTTATAAAACAAACTTGAATTCAAGCCAAGCCTGATGAACCCGTAGTGAAATGCAGGCCTCTAACTCAGACACATGCATGTTTTAGATCTTTATAATGTATGCATGTTTTATTTCTCCACTTTGTCTTTCTCTTTGTAGTCATACTGTTACAGGTACCGGTGTGCTGCCCGAAGCCAGAATACTCCTGACAGCTCTGCCTCTAACCTTGGCTTCCGCTGCGCAAATGACCACAAGCTGTGACATCTGACCTCCTAAGAATCTGCCTCATTGTTTTCCACTAATGTCTTTGGGACCTTTTTGTAATTGTTTTAAAATGGTATGTTTTTATTTAAATAAAACATTTAAACACTTCCCTTCTGTTATCACTAGTTAATGAAGCAAAGTGCTAATGCTTCAGTACTGATCTTGTTGGAAAAAGAAAAATATGACAGTCCACAAAAAAGTCAAAATATTGCAATAGTAAAATGTTTAAATTGTTGAGTAGTAACTCCAGATAAGACAGTGACTGACTATTAGAAAGTAATTTTTTAAAAAAAAGTACAAACCATACACACCAAGAATTTTAGAATTGGATTGTGTAGTATGCAATTTAATTGTAAGCCAGCCATAATTCCGGTGAGGAAAGGTGTTAGAACACCACAAAAAACAAAACATTAGAATGCTTGTAACTGACTCATGTTTCGTTTAGTTGCATAATTTCAGAATATCATTATGTGGCAGGATAGGCAGATGCGATGTATTTCTTTCCATCCCCATATGTAGTCTTATCCCATGTATAGGTCTGGATGTTTAACTGCTTTCCTCCTAAACTCAGACGACACCTGAAAATAGAGAAAGTGGCATTTAAAAGGTCTGTTTGACGTAGTATGCACTAGTCACTATCCTGTGGGTACAGTTCATAAATGAAAACCAAGCAGGAAAATGTTGAATTGAATTTGACTGTGATGTAATTAAAAACCAACACATTTACATAAAACTGCCTATTTAGCCTGCTGCAGTTTACCCCCCTTCATTCACATTGAAATTATAAGGAAAGACTCAGCCCAGACTGGTCTTTAAATAAAGTGAATCACAGCATATCCAATCAGAACAAAAGTATTATATATTTTATGGCAAAACCAATTTGATTAAAAATGGTTGTTAAATTTTTTTTTTAAATAACATCAAACAAACCTCATGAGGATGTCAAAGGGAAAGAAAGAAAAAGCACGATAAAAAAAAAAAAAACTGCAGAATGAGTTCACAGCTATATTGAGCATTCAGAGGGGCGGGATAACATTGCTGACTCACAGTTTGCCAGGACGAGTGATGTAACACAGTGTGTAGACGGCCAGGTCAAACTCGGGGCTACAGCCGATGATGGAGGAGCCAACCTGCTTATAATAACCATCCCACATAAACTGCATGCCCAGCACATCTGGGTAAGACAACCACTGAAAGGCAGAGAAACAGAAATATAGATCATTACCTGACTGGAATCACTTTTTTGAGTAACCAGCAACCATAAATTACATTAGGTACAGTAGCCTCATAGCTCTGAAGCAAATTCATCCGAACAATTACACTTAGGGTAAATTAGATGTTCATTCCATATGTGGTTTCACTCATCAACTTTCATATTAGTACTGTCATAAGAAACTAAAAAGACTACAGTTCTTGAAGGTAAAATGGTAAAACAAAAAAAATTACTCACTGGGCCATCAAAGCTGTGGCTGTAATAATTCAGCAGCCCCTGCTTTTCCAAGAGATAAAATCTAATCCAGTTGTGGAACCCAGACACTTTACCATCCTTAATCTCCCCTGTATGTAAAGCAATCTTATTAACACACAAACACACGGACCCTGCTCACATTATGTAGAAGTGTAACAAATGCTAATAATAATATGTAACACACACTGACCTGCAAAGATGTGCTCAAAGCCACTCGAGTCCAACTTTCCACTGCTGCGTGAGTAGAGGCCAAACCACATCATCTTGAGATCCTCCAAAAACTCATTCCAGGAGCTGTAATAACCTTAAAAACAGCACAGTTTGCTGCAGTTAATGCCCATACTTTCAAAGTATGTACATAATATGCTTTAAAGGAATAATCTAGCACTTTTTAACCTAATCTGTCTGCCACATCTATATTGTAGACTCAAATGCCACAGACAATGTGTTTTCCTGTACGTGTTTCTAAAATAAAGGAAAATCTCGGATAGAAATAAATTTCTAATAGAAGTTAGTGGGCATTTTATATAAAAAATGTTTCTGTTCTATACAATATTTCTGTTAAATGTGTGCTTTAAGTACTGAACAATCCTAGAGAATAGCTTTAAAGTTAATAACTATATATTAAAGCAAAAAATGAAGACCTTTAGTGTACAGGAAAGCATAGAGTTCTCTTCCCAGCTGCGTATTCTGCATGGTTTGTTTGAGGAAGTTCTCCTGCTCCTGTATTTCCACAGAGGTCACACTCTCTTCCACCCCTGTCTTCTTCTCATAGTTATCCATCAAAGCAATAAAGGCTTTATATGTCGTCTTAGAAAACAGAGAGGCCTCACTCACTCGCTTGAACAAGCTGGAGGTCGAAAGAAAGACAGAGAGGGTGAGATAAGGTCAAGAGACATCATGAGAACATTTTTGCTTTCATTCCCTTGTTCTCGTCTATATTTACAGCACAGTTAGTCCATTATTTGTATTGGTCACATACACAATTAGAGAAGTACAACATCTGTGAGATTTTGTAACATAGTTCCAATAAATGAGAAAGAAATCTCAGAGTGGAGCTAAGTAATAAAAAAAAATCTTCAGATAAACAAGTGCAAACAAGTGTGCATGATATACAGTAACAAGTACATAAATGCACAGTCTATATGGAGCAGGCATCCAAACATAGTATAGCCATGCCTCATCAGTACATTGAAACCGCTGACAGGTGAGGTGAATAATATTGATTATCTTGATACAGTGACACCTGTCCAAGGGTGGGATGTATTAGATAGCAAGGGAAGTGTGAATTATTGAAGTCAGACATAGGATAAACAGGAAAACACAAGGATCTGCAGCACTTGGAAATGTCCAGTCTGTGATGAGAAGACGACTGGGTCAGAGCTTCTCCGGAATGCCAGGTCTTGAGGGGTGTTTCTGATGTGCCCTGCTTAATATCTGCCAAATGTGACGAACAGCTTCCAAGGATAATTTATCCACATGGGGATCCACAAGGTGTGTTTTAACTGCAGACTGTCAGCTTTTATTTGAGGGTATTTACATCCAAATCAGGTGAACGGTGTAGGAATTACAACAGT
>JBBPDC010000109.1:12074576-12084832 GCA_037974485.1 Hemigrammopetersius urotaenia | reverse complement strand
TGTTAGGGGTGCCAATAATTGTGGAACAGGTGATTGTATGAAAAATAAGTATTTCTTAGTCAGGGAGTTTTTTTCCCTTAAAATTCACTTGAAGCTGAAGGTTAAATTTTTCTATCATTTTCAGTGAAAGAGTATGCTTCTGCAATAAAAATTGAGTTTATTTTAAGGCTTTTAAACACATCTCAACCAGGGGTGCCAATAATTATGGAGGGCAGTGTATGATCTGGGTTTGCATGTCAGGAAAGAACTATGGGAGCATGGAGTGTTTATATTAACTCGATCTGATCTGCTTTGGCCCAAGGCAAAGCTAATCTTTTAACAAAAAATATTGTTTATCATCAGCAAAGTCAAGCCTTAAAAAATTCAGGAGCAGTAATGAAGTACTAATTTGGTTTGGGGTTGGGCTTTTTTATACTATATCTTTATAACTCTAATTTTTTTTGCCTCTCACAGTTCTCTATGCTCTTTCTTCTCAGGTCGATTGGGTGAAAACATTTCTGTAAGACGAGCTGTGTCCATAAGTGTGCCTGCTGATTGGCACATTGGCTCGTACGTGCATGGAGCGGTTACAGGACAGAACAGCACGCCGATGGGACGATATGGTGCACTGGTTGTGTTCCAGGGCGGACCTGAGGGACAGGCTGAGGTTATGGGCAAGAAGCTGGGACAGCATATTGTAGGGGAGGCTCCTATTACTCTTGGCACCACTGAAGATCTACCTTGTGGAGAATCTGAGACACGACTTTTACCACAGACCTTTCTGCTAGAGCCCAAATACACGGTGGGGCAGTATCTCACACTGCATGATGCACGTGTCCTCGACTTTGTACGTTATGGATGTGGTGAGGATTCCACTCCGAAGGTGGAGTAGAGAGCCCACCATGTTGAACAGGGATGAGGACAGTGTGTTTGTATACAGTAATACTTCACTCTCAGCATCTGAAGAGAAAAGCCAGAGAAACCTCCCTGACCGTATTAGGCCAAAAGCATTGTTTGGGCGTATCTGTGAAGGGTAGCACATCATGAATTATAAGAGTTTTGGTTGTTAAGAAAATCTCTAAGTAGTCCAGCTGTGGTGAAACTCTTCTTGGGCCTGCAGAACCTACAGCCTAAATAAAGTGCAAAGTGAAATTTAATAACCTGATTGAGACCAATCTTAACACACACCTGTGATGTGTGTATGAATTGTTGCTGATACAATTTCAAAATAAAAGAAAGTGTAACACAGCTTGTTTTAGTGCATGTTTAAGGTAGGATATGGGGTGTCTTAGAAGTTATTCAGAGATTTACATTTGTTTACTGCTCATACATTGCAGATTTTAAAGTAGTGTACTGTATAGCGGTGTAATTGTATAGCAGCTTTGAAAATAGATTATTGTCACAAAGGCCCTTCCACAACTCTGTGCTACTAATGAGTATCTACTCTGGCACATAAAGACAGAGCTTTTTTCCTCAAATCAAGGCTAAATCAAGGGGTTTCATAACAGGTCATACCAAACTTTGTGAGCAGAAAAAAAGAAAGTGTTTTTGCTTGCCAGAAGGTGTCGCTATGTGTAACAATACTGTAGTTCGCTTCCTCTAGATGGCTGATCGTTGGTCTAGTGCACACAAGGAGTTACAACACTAGCTTTAGGGTTGTCAGTATATGTAATATTTATTTTATGCCAGAAAACAATCTGACATGCGTATTAAAGCAAATGTTGATTTCCAAAGAGTGTTATATCCCTGTTATCTGACCTGGAAAGCAGGAAAGGAAAGTCAGGATGTGTTTAACTGAAATTGCAGTTAAACATATCTAGGTGAATTCCAAATAGCCAAAAAGATAACACCACTAAAAACATTACTATTTCATTTCAATATACCTCAATTTGAAGTTGAAGACCTAACATGGTTTGAAGTTGAACAAACAGTGTTTCTAGTACCTAGTCAAACTTAAGATTACAAATGGCCATTTGGGATACAGTGAGGTATATTTAGGCAAATTTACTCTGACTCACTTCTCACATGCTACTTGCATATTACAAATGAATTGTTGGGTGCTGCTGCTCTCTTTACACCCTTTAGAAATAAAATGGTAAAACTAGAAAGTGAGAGCTGTGAATGACAGAGCAGTGGCCTAATTACTAAGGTAGAATTAAATACTGAATGAATGAACTGAGCATAATGGTTAATTTGAGTCATAAATATGAGTAATAGTGAAAAGGATTGTATTACATCACATTCATTTGGCAGACACTGTGAAAGGTGTGAGAACCAGAGGACACTACTCCCTACAATGTAGGGAGTAGTGCAAGAAAATGCATCAGGAGTGGAGATGATCTCTGAACATTATTTGGCAGTGGTGCAATTTGCAACATTTCACATGAAATATTAGTGTGCAACATGCAGTATTTCTGTTGCATTGTTTCTGCTTCTGTCAGTGACGCTCCAGTGTACTCAATATACATATTCATTGTGTACATACATACATTTATGTATTTTGTCCACTGTGTACAAACTGTCTTTAGTGTGTACACACACATACACTTATATAGGTTTACATATTCCTTCACATACATACACACAAACCTCTATATTTTTGTATTATTTGTGTAAAGTACTGTTTTATTTATACTGTTGTGCTGTATAGCTTTTATTCTTTTGGTTATGCTACTTTAGTGCTTCTATTTTCTTTCTGCTGGTGGCCTAGTGTTTAGGGCATTGCCCCTGCAATCGGAAGGTTGTGGGTATGAATCCCAGGACTTCCAGTGGCACTACTGGGGTACCCTTGAGCAAGGTACAGTCCCCACACACTGGCTGGGTTAAATGCAGAGAGAGAAAGTGTCCTGTGGTGTTTTCACGCGCGGCTATAAGGGGTCGGTGTTTGTGTTCTGTCCACTTGCTGCCGTAACAATACAAATTTCCCATCTGTGGAACTAATAAAGTGTTATATCTTATTTTGTCTTAATCTCACCTGCCTATGTAGTGCACTAAACAGGGAGTATAGAGCTGGAAGGGTTTCACCCAACGCCCTCGGGTTCTGATTGGTCGAGGTTGTGGCTCGGCATTAAATTGCGTCATGCATGTATTACCGTGCTACTAAGTGTCCTCGCGCAGTCTGGGATTCAGTGCTCCTTAACCGTCAGCCGGTTCCGCCACACCTCTCTTCGCCTCTCCAGCGGCACAATGGTGAGCATTTCAGCGTCTCTCGTTTTCAGACCAATAGCAGCACGGGTCTGTCACACATTGAGCTTTTTTCTGCCTTATATCAGCGGCTTTATCCTGGAAGGACGCTGTCGAGCCCGGTGCCGACAGGCCAGAGGGATTAACACAGCTAACGCTAGCTACATAGACCCAGTTCAGCCACAACGCCCTGCTTTACTCGTCTGTCTGTTCAATTCGCCAGCTGTTGTGGCACTGATGATGCAAGGTGCTTTTGACTTTTTACTGTATACCAGTAATAATGTGATTTTTTTTGTTTTCTCCCCTCTTCTGCGATGTCTGCATCACCCCGTTCCATCAGTCTGACTTCACTGAGGACCAGATCAGTGGTGAGTGAACTTACACTATATGAGCAAAAGTATTGGGACACACCTCTAAATTGTTCAATTCAGGTGGCCTCTTAATGCTTCATCATATCAATACATTTTGGACATCGCCATACTTCAGTGTTTGGGGACGGCATTTATTCTGCTCCAGCATGACTGTGCCCCAGTACACAAAGCAAGATCTGTAGAGATATGGTTGGATGAGCTCAGTGTGGAAGAACTTGACTGGCCCGCACAGAGTCCTTATGTCAACCAACCATCACCGTGATGAAGTGTAACGGAGATTGCGAGCCAGGCCTTCTCGCCAAACATCAGTGCCTGACCTCATAAACCCTCTACAGAATGAATGGGCACAAATTCATACAGGAACACTCCAAAATCTTGTAGAAAGACTTCAAAGAAGAGTGTAAGCTGTTGTAGCTGCAAAGGGAAACCAACTACATATTAAAGTCTACGCATTTTAATGCAATTTCATTGGTGTAATTGTCATGCGTCCCAATACTTTTGTCTATATAATGGACATGTGTTCTTATTCATTTACAGCAGCCAGAAACGAGCAGCCTCGTGCATTACTTGTTTTGGTGGGGTTCTCTGTGACTTCTGTCTCTCATCTTCATTTTCTACCCTTTTCTGCTTAGGGCTTTTTCATGTCCCTGACCGGGACAGTGTTTAGCCGGTGAGTGCAGACGTTATGAATGAAGGAAGGAAGTGAATAACTTCACTAATGTCTGTTAACGTTATGACAGATCCGTTAAAGCGAAATTAATGTGGCATGCTAAGAGATGCGACTAACTCAGCGCTTCCCCGATAGCTGGGTTGGTGGTATGTCTTGTGTGTGTGTGTTTGTCCGATTTTGGAGATAACGTTTTAACAAAGTTGGTCTTCTTCTTTGACGTTAATAATGCGGAAGTGAATGGAGTATGAAGCTGTAAACGCATGGTTTGCTTGCTCTGTAAAATCCAGGAAACGTCTGAGAAGCCCAGTATCGTCTGGTGTTACCTCAATGTTATTATTCCTAAACACATCTTAAATTCTTATTTTAACCCGATATAAGGTCGGGGCAAAAGAACAGAGTCCGTGCCGCCCTTAAAGGCGTGTCCTTGCTCATCTGACGGACGTTGTTTACTTTTTGTTTGTGTTTTTGCGTCAAAAACGAAAAGTTCTTGGAGCAACATTTTAGTCCACGGCCGCGTAACTCTCTCGCCTTTTTAGGCGGGGGTCAGTTTTTCATGATTGTGTAATTTCCTCCCTGTTGTTTGGTTGATAAAGTGTTGCTCGATGGGCTCCCCCGCACGCTCTTTGCCTTATAAGGAGAGGTGGAGGGTAGAGCTGAGTTTGAGTCAGGCCTGCCCGGAGACAGGAGCATTCCTCTCCCTCACAGTCGGGGATGATCTCTCACTGCACATCCACACTAAAAAATTGTCTGTACATGCTGAATCACCTTTAGATCTTACACCGATCTTAGGTTTTATTACCTACCAAAGAAAGATGAGAGAACCGTTTATTAGTCTCACAGGTGGGACATTTGCATTGTTAAAGCAAAGTAGACAGAACAAAAGAATAGATTGAAAGCTATACAATAAAATATAAGTACACTATATACTATGCAAATATATACTATGCATATATAAAATGTATGTAGAATATATATATTTCTACATTTATCTTTGTATAGTGTACTTATTGTTTATATTGTTTATATATAAAGCTTTTACTCTGCTCTTCTGTACTGTCCACTGTGTGTCTTATATGAGTACTTCAGCCGGAAAAAATCCTTTACCCCAAATGTAGCGGATAAGATTCACTTGGTGTCTGAAATTTGTATTTCTAGTTCTTACCCACACCACTTTGTATTTGGTGGGATAAAGCAGTTCCCCTTACTTTTAAGTCCTGTAGTGCAATTTTCAGACATTAAAAATCTCTTCAGATTGACTGCATTTCTGGGGAAGGGGAAAACTGTGTAGAATTAATTTTGGGCTAAACTATTTACTTAATTTCTGTTTTCTCCCTTCTGGATTTTCAGTTTCCAGCATAGGTTTCTTCTTCTCTCTTCTCTGTGCTTTCATTGTCATTTTTGCTTTTCCTCAGAGTTTAAGGAGGCCTTCCTGCTCTTTGACCGGACAGGCGATGGAAAGATCAGCTACAGTCAGTGTGGGGACGTGATGCGTGCTCTGGGACAAAACCCTGTCAATGCTGAAGTGCTCAAAGTGCTCGGCAACCCCAAGGCTGAAGGTCAGAACCCTAAATGACTTTGCTGACTTGGCTGATCAGAGCTAGGCTTGAGGTTGTTTGCTGACCTTGTTGTGATGCTGTATTATAATGCTGGGTGCTGAGTCATGTCCTAAGGTGTATATTGCTTGATTCTGAAAGGTAGTATGAAACCAAAGCCCTCATGTAAGCAGTCAGAATGGAAGGAGATACTAAATGTTTTAAAAAGTGACCATGAATCATTAAAAGGCCAGTGAGTCACTGCTTTGTTCTAGTGGTCTTATTTTCTACTGCAGCCTTCTAGAAGCGGTGGCTCGTGTGACAGATTTTCAAGCAATATTCATTCACACTAGGTTGTTGGCAAGAATAACACCTGATTTCTTTTCATACTAAGGGATACAGTTTTACTTCCACAATGGGAACCATATGCTTTTACATCAGTGATCTTTTTGAGTGGTCACATGGTGTGATTTGTTAAATAGCACCCCTAAAAGCATTAGAGAAGCTCTGACACTCGATGTATTCATATTGAAGTATTCTTATTAATCAGGACCCAGGTGTTGATTAGCCTTTGATTGTATTGTTGCACTCATTTATGGAACAGGGTCTGTTAGGCTTATTAATGATAATAAAGAAAGATAATGTAAGGTAAGTAGTAATGGGTGCCTGATGGTTGTCTTTCTCAGAGATGAACATAAAGATGCTGGACTTTGAGCAGTTCCTGCCCATGCTTCAGGCTATCGCTAAGAACAAGGACCAGGGCTCGTTTGAAGACTTTGTGGAGGGTCTACGGGTGTTTGATAAAGAGGGCAATGGGACGGTGATGGGTGCTGAGTTACGCCATGTACTGACCACTCTAGGTAAGGACTTCTTTACATGCTGTGCATAACTTGGCACTTACGTACTAATTGATTTGAAGTTTTAAAACAGTCCCTGAATGGAAAAATACAGAAACGGAATAATCTTTCAATACCCTGCATGCCATAGACAAACAAAATCTGCAACACATATAAAGATCCTCAAGACTGAGAAGGCTGAGCCATGGTATAATTATGTAGTATATCAGTGGACCGAGAGCCTTCACCTTTGTCATTTCAGTGCTTCATTTCTATCTTAAGTGTCTTGAAGCTAGTTGTGAGATTTTTCTTCTCTGGGTTTCTGCAATCCAGAAACACCATGGTAACTTAAAAGAAGAGTTTGGTGAAAAATCTAATTAAAAAAGTTATCTGTCACCCAATATATGTTTCCCTGGTGCTGTGAGACGAACTTTGCTAACAAACAACAGGCCCATTTTCACTGAAAGGGTCTGTATTCACAAAACACATCAGTGATGATTTAGAATCAGTTTTTGTCATTAAAACAAACATCATACAAAGGAATCTGATCCAGGATCAGGATTTTTTTGCAGACTTTTTCTTTAATCAGCTGTTTTAGGTATTGAGCACACAATGATGTTTTTGTGTGTGTGTGTGTCCACCAGGTGAGAAAATGACAGAAGAGGAAGTAGAGACTTTGTTGGCAGGACACGAGGATGCCAATGGCTGCATCAACTATGAAGGTAAAGCACTCAACTAAGGGTTCAAGAACATATGTATGCTTTTTTGTTTTTGCTTTTTGTGTTCTTTCAGCTTCAAACATCTGTGTGCATTTGTAAAGTGTGTGTTGTATATTGTGTTAATCTCTTTTATTCCCCTCCCCCTCCTGACAGCCTTTGTGCGCCACATCATGGCTGGTTGAGTAGAGGGTATGGACAATGAGCCCATCTATTTCTCTCTCTGGTTTAATACTGTTTTTCTCTCCTGCAGCTCCTTTTCTCCTGCTCCTCCTGGCTGTAGCCTAGCATGTAGCATCTCTGCATGTGGCTAGGAGACTCTTGTACGATCTTGGAGAGCAGGTTGCTGCTATACTAGTGCAATTCTAACAGTACTATTAGAACTGGCTGGCCTCCTATGATTCCCTGTTCTGTAGCAGTGCCTCCCCCATCCTCATACATCAGCTGGATCAGTAAATATCTGACAGACCCTCACTGTACTGTTCACTTTCTGAGGCTGTATTGCCTTGAACACTAGGTTTGCAGACTTAAGGAATATTGTGAAAGCATTTCTTGAATCAAATAAAATGCTGACCAAATGAGCCAGGTCCACAACACATCTTGGTACCCATCAAAAAAGCATGAATAAATAATTCTGGTTTGTTTGCACGACAGATCAGTGTGAGCAGGAAGCTCGTAACCTGAAACTGCTGGCTGCTGTGGTTCTTTTTTCAAATAAAAGAAGCAAAAAAGGCCTGTGTAAGGCCACTCACTGTCCTACTGTATCATTCAATTTAAATAGCTCTAGATGCAATCCTCCATTTTTATTCAAAATCAGTGTGACTAACTGAAGCCCCAATTTTTGATGGACAATAGAGCATAATTCATACCTATTTTTCAATTAAGTTAATGGCAGTAGATGCATTTATTTATGCGTTCTACAAAAGTCATTGTGGACGTGGCCTGAAGGATTGCACAAATTTTCCTGTTTCCAAAACCATTGGCCTGCCTATTAGGTGCACTTTGTAAGAACTTTTTCTGATTGTGGCTTCTCTGCTGCAATGAACAATTTATAAACCACAATGGGGCTACCATTGACCAGTCATGTGGTCATTTCAGACACAGCAGTGACCATCAGTGGCACAATAGTAGGTGCTGTGGTGGCAGAAATAAAATATTCAGCTGATAGTGGTTAGAAACTGACAGCTGATGATCAAGGTAAGGTTGCGAGTGACTGTGTACAATGTTTAAAACTGGTCCATTACATACAATTTGTGCAGCAACAGATGAGCAGCTACTGTCAATAACTAATCTACAAAGTGCGCACATATATGGTAGGTGGTGGTAAAATGACCAATAAGTGTAGCTGTGAGAAGAGTACACTGAATTTCCTAATAAACTAGTGAATGCTGGAATTTTAATGAATTTGTGGAAATCTTGTCTTGATTAGAGAAGCTGTAGTGGTGTGATCTGCGGGTGTTCTGTGTGTCTTTCTTTCTGTCTCTCTCTCTCTCTTTCATTCTGTCTCTTTCCTTATAAGGGGGTGTGCTAACCTTAACACATTCCAGCTTCCTGTAGGCCTGGACTGTCTCTTCTATTGCTTTAATGTCTTCTCACCCAGCCTTCAGCGTCCCACCCCCTTCTGTTTATTGTTGGATGTTTCCATGTAAATGTGACGAACAGAGTACAATATGTTCTGTATACTGGGCTTTTGGATTAGCGCTGGCTTTGGGATTTGCATGAGGACACTAACTGATGTAGCAGGTGGAGGTAAGTCAGTTACCTAAATGTCTGAACAAATTACTAAAATTTCCCCTCTCTTTCCCTCCCTCCCCTCTCTCTTTCAGAACTCGTAAGGATGGTAATGAGTGGATGAAGATATCAATGAAGCAAGATTTTCATTTCATTGTTTTTTTTTTTTTTTTTTGTTATGTATCTGTCCATGGCTGCATTTTTTTTTCTTTCTTAAGTGCCTTTGATCTGTTTTTGTTATTGTCATCCATGGAGACATCCAAGGAAGGTTTTTCATTTTCCCAGGGAAGTTTCTGAATGTTAATTGTTCTACATCTTCCATGGTGTTAAGACATGTCTTAATGCTTTTATGTCAGATGTTGCATTCCACATGGACCCAGACATAGTCATCCTATTGGTCCAGTGTGTCTTCAGTCTCCTCATCCAGTCATTGTGTTTTATACTGAAAAAGGTGCATGTAGGTTCACTGTAAGCATGGGCAGGGTGGCCATGATATCCAACTCCAACTGATATCTGTCAGCTGATGTAATGCCCTTACCCGTTATCTGTTGTATTGTCTTAGTGTAAATCAATAAATACTCAGAGGTTTCAAGAAAAACTGTGTATTTTTTTTATTTTTTTTTTAATGTCTGTTATGACTTTTGTGCTTGTATGACAAGTGATGGGTGCCTTGTATGGGTACGCTATTCAAACCTCCACCCCTTAGTGCTTTCTTGTTTACTCTTCAAGTTATAAACGGATCATTCCACTTCAAGTTATACAGAAACCAAATTAGGAATAGCCATGTATATGTATGGACAATTTTACAGGCAAACGTTAGTGATCCTTCTTTGGTAACAAAGAGACGTCCGGCAAATATGGACACAGATAAAGTATGCAAAATGTACACTTTAAACGTACCTGCAGAAAGTGTGTGCCTAATTACTGTGGCTGTCAGTTATCTGAGTTATTTGGTTACTTTATTACGTGGTTTAGAATGAGCAAAATGATAAATATGAACAAAGAAGACATTTAACAAAACACCTGCAACTCACTGCTATAAGTTATTGTTTTGTATGTGTGTATGTATGTAAGGAAGGAAGATACAGGTGAACAAAATGTCCACTATAAAGGACATAAATGGGTCTCCGGAGAATATATATATGTGTGTGTGTGTGTGTGATATATATATATATATACACTCAACAAAAATATAAACGCAACACCTTTGTTTCTGCTCCGATTTTTCATGAGATGGA
>JBBPDC010000109.1:12043085-12065742 GCA_037974485.1 Hemigrammopetersius urotaenia | reverse complement strand
TCTCGTCTCGTTCTCGTGAACCCAGTCTCGTGTCTCGTCTCGTCTCGTGGGAAAAGCGTCTCGTCACACCCCTACTGAGTACTATTCATTTTTTGGACAAATTTTGAAGAAGCTTCAGTGCTAGACCAATGGCCAATTGAGAAAGCAAAGTTCAGTTTCAAGTACTTTATGCAGTGGAAAAAACATCCTAATCATTACAACCTTACTTAAATGAAATGCTCATGTTCAAAGTACTCCATATTTAAAATGTCAACTACATGATGCAAAATGCAAAGTCATACCTTTGCTGGGCCACTCTTTTTGCTGTACATGTCTGTCCGCAACCCAAAGTTCTGCAGATCCGTTGGCTTGTCCTTCACTTTGTCTGGGAAAGACAGTAACTGCTGGGACGATGGGGTCTACAAAGCAGAGAAAGGAGAGTAGTGTGGCAGAAAATTTAAAAGGCAATGGGTCATTCGTAACATTTACTATGGTGTAAATCTGTCTGTGGCTGACTCTTGAACATCCTCAAACACAAATAATAATTCATGACAGTTACAAAAATAGTAAATCTAAACATTAATAACATTTAAGGGGTAAAATGTGTGTATCTGAAAGTGTTTCTGATGTGTTGGTGTTAGGCATGCAACGGTACTTGGTAAAATACCGGACCGTTCGGTACATGCTGCACGGTTCGGTACGCCCTTGTGTACCACGGTAGTTCGGTTTTGCACTTCCTTTTGAAAATGGCGCTTAATGCTTACCAGGCTACTGTTAAGCAGCAAGCGCCAATGAGCGAAAGCCCTCCCCCGAGAGTTAATGTCCAATCACTGTTGTGGCTCCACCCACTCGCCCTCCCTCACACTGACGTAACTGGAGCTGAGCTCACAGCTCCGCACACAGACGCAGAAAAAAAGTAAAACAAACAAGCATGGCGGAACAGTCGAGATTCAGAAGTTTGTACAAATCTCCAGGATGTATTTTTTTCGGGTTCACTGTAGAATACAACGACCAGGGAGTCAAAACAGTTAATAGAAACGTCACTATTTGTAAACATTGCCTAATACGTGTCCCATACGCTAATGGAAACACGAGCTATATGGCTAAGCATCTCAAGCGTAGTCATGTTGAGATAACGGTTCCTGAACGGTGGACAGACTAAAAGGTAACTCACTCTATTAATGTAGATATTGATCCTTTCGTGTGGTGGAGGGCAAATGAGAGCAAGTTCCCCCATGTTGCAAAAGTTGCACAACGTCACCTCTGTGTCCCAGTAACTTCTGTTGAGAGAATTTTCTCCACTGCAGGACACGTTGTAAGGGCAAGCCGCTCTTGCCTTGCAGCTGACAATGTTGACAGGCTTATCTTCTTAGAGAAGAGTCTTATAATAGCAGAAGAATAAATACCTCATGCCCATAATGGCAATCATTGACAATGAACTTTACATCGTGAATGTAGCTGAAGTACATTACATTTACATTTATGGCATTTAGCAGACTTTCATTCCCTAACTACAGGGATCAGTCTTTCCCTGGAGCAACTTGGGGTTAAGGGTCTTGCTCAGGGACCTAGTGGTGGTATGCTGAAAGTAGGATTCGAACCCACGACCTCTTGATCTGGAGGCAAGTATCCTACCCACTGAGCTACCTCCAAGTATGTTTACTCTGACTACCGTGTTGTGTTAGAGTACTTTAAGAGGCTTTAAAATGTTTAAAATGACTTTTAAAAGTTTTTTTATATATTTTGTAAGTTTGAATTTTATACATGTATACATATTTTGTTCATGAGTAAGAGGCAGTTTATTTGTTTTGCTGTGTTATTATTTGTAGTTTTATATTTAGCACTTGTGTTATAATATTGAGCACAGTGGAAAAATAAAGATATCATTTTTGGAGAAAAAACATTGTTCTTTTTAAGCACAAAACACGTAACCGAAACCGAACCGAAACCGTGGCCCAAAGAGTGAGGTACGTACCGTACCGTGGGATACCTGTACCGTTGCACCCCTAGTGGGTGTCTCTGCATGTGTATGAGTACCTGAGAAGCTTTAGGCTGTAATGGTACCAGGCTGGATGGCGTGTCTGCTAGCACGTGAAAGTGTGATGTAGGTGGTGGTCCCATTGGAGTGGGACGGCTCTCTGAATCCACCTGATAATTAATTAAACCCCACTGCTCCAGAAAGGCATGAACCCTGTGAACATCCATACACACACACACACACACACACACACACACACACACACACACACACACACACACACACACACACAAATGCATTAATATAAATCTGCCACTAATGGGAGTTGCAGCCAGCTCAAAAAAGATGCTACATTAAATCTTATTTAGTTGTCCCTTCCTGACCTCATGATGGCACACACATCTCCAGCCAGGTTTCTCCGACAAGCAGTAGAGGTCAAGTACTCCTGTGGATTGAGTCGGTATGTGTCGATCATGAAGTTACGGTATGCCAGATAACTGCAACACAGAGGAGTGTGAATAGATGTGAAACAGTCATAATTCACAGTTTGTACATAATTTGTGTGTGTTTGTGTGTGTTTGTACGCACATTTCAGGGGTCTTTGACTTATTCTTTCCATTGAAGAACTCTGGCAGAGCTCTACGCTCTATAGCATGAACACTGAGAGAGAGAGAGAGAGAGAGAAAGAAAGGAAGAAAGAATAATCTTAAATGATTAATTGCAAAATCATTGTACATACCCAAAAAAAGGAAAATTGATGTTTCGGTTTTATTATGTAATAAGTAAATAAATAATACATTGTTATTTACAAAACTGATTTGTTAAAGAATTGTGAGTAAGAAAAGTTCTTTCAATATAAAGCAAAAAAACACGAATCATGGCTTGCTGGGAGATGGGAGCAAACAGATTACCTGTTATAGTCGAACCAGGCAGCGTAACTGGGGATAATGATATGGTGAGTCTGCTCAGTGACATTATCCTCATGCAGATCTGAGCCTTTCACAGGCTCTCCCTTCACACTAGGGGAGCCCTCCTCTTCCTCCTATGTACATGCAAATACATAATAGAAAAGGGTTAGAACCACTAACTGCCCACATGGTTAAATAGTATTAGAGAGATCTTCTTATTTAGAGGAACACTTGCAGTTTTTCCAGTCTGGTTTTCTGAGTCACCCAGGACCACACACCTGTCAATGGAAAACTGTTCCATATTCCAGTTCCTTATATACATGCGTTTGCACCACTTATGATTTTTGTGGTAGACTACAAAATGTCAAAAATGTGTGCTAGACCAATTTCTATTGTAGTCCTAATCATTTAAACATGATTCACACATTAGTTGCTCCTAAAGGCTTAATAACTGAGATGTTTTAAATTAAGAGTATGTGAATTACTAAACTGGTCGATGTGATGAACTGTTGTCAATAAAGAATGTGAAAGCCTTTTCTATACATGTTAATGTAAGAGTACAGAGCTTATCACTTTGCTAGATGTTGCAATTTGTCATAACAGTAAAATAACTGTGATTGCGAATATGATTTTTTTAGGATTGTTCACTTCCAGCTCTAACGGGCCAGTGTGATACTATATGCACATTCTTGTTGTACTGTATTCTTAACTAGCAGTAAACTGTGCAAAAACACCGGTAATACCTTTCCCACAGTCTCCATGGATTCATCCTCCTGTTCATCTGCGGGAAATAAAAAAAGAGAAAGGACAGCATTTGTAGCTGCAGAAAAACAGTAATTCTTCTATCTGAGTCAGTACACAGCTATAAGGCACACCGCTACTAAACACAGTGGCATATATACTAATAAAACTACTGACCCACGTCAGTCCCACCCTTCACTGGAGTTGAGTCTGAATCCTTCTTGGTCACTATACACACACACATATAAAAGAACTTGTTTAAAACATAATCTGCAGTCTAACATGTATGTGTAAAAGACACATGATTAATATTAGGGCTGTCATGTTAACTTGATTAAAATGATTATTTGATGCAATGTTGTCATTTATAAGCTAAGTGATTACTTTGCAATTTGAGCAAAGGGGAGAAGTATTATTATTATTATTAGCACACAAAAGTTTTGTTAGCATTACTGAAAATTGGGAACCCCACACCAGCAGGATGTCATGAATACCCATATTTTTGATTGTGTGTATATAAAATAAAGACACACAATTCATATGAAGTAAAAGGTTTTAACTAAGTCTAGGCTGAACAGCTCAACAGACAACAAACAAGGTAAAAGACCACTCCCAATAAATAAGGAAAACTACACAGTAAAGAGTGTAAAGAAAAAAGTAAAGAAAATGCCACGTGTCTGTTACAAGCTTCAAATATCTGTGTTTAAACCAAGCTACTAAACCCAGACCCAAATAGAGCTATTAAAGCCTTGAGTAGTATTGAACTATGCACGCCCCATGTTTTTTTCAGGTATATTTACTGACTGACCTTTAAAAAGACAAAACAGAATATTACTCAATTAATTGTGTATAAGAAGATTACTCAATTACTTATATAATTGACAGTGACAGCCCTAATCACAAGTTAACTAGTGTGTGTGCTATTATATCATTGAACACTATACTGAATCAGTAACGTGACACTGCTAAAATTTGGTCTGCATTATTTGACCAAAACAATAAACTTTTGTTGGATTACAATCTTTTGATTATGAAACATATCGAATGTGAAACACGTCTCCGGACCGCTAGGTGGTCAAAAAATCCCAGTGGACAGTAAAAAATTAGGATTGTTGCAAAAGACAAAACTTTGATCAAATATTATGCAGCTCTAGAGTATGTGTGTGCTGCTAAACTGTTTTTTTATTGTGCACAGGTGTTACCTGTTTTATTCAGTGAGCCCTCCTCTGTTGCAGGAACAGGTGAGGGCTCATCCAGGTCTTTACTTAGATCCTCTTGCTCCTCCTCCCGCTGGCCACGCTTCGACTTTGTGTAAGGAGTAGTGGGCCTTCCAAAAAAATGCACACACACACACACACACACACACACATACACGATAAATATTCAAGCCAGAAGGCTATTCATCACCTCCACGTAGTATCAGCCAAAGTTTGTGTTGCGTTCAGGTCTTTCTCTTACCCTTTCTTTGTGTTTTTCTTTTTGCTCTCTTGAGGGGGAGGAGTGGGAGATGGAGAGGGAGAGCGCTTTCTTTTCTTGGCATTTCCGGGTTTTTTATCTCTCCTCTCGTCTGGAGCGCTCACTTCATCTGTCAGAGTCTTGGCTGAAATCCTCTTCCTCCTTGTGC
The DNA here is from genome assembly GCA_037974485.1 of Hemigrammopetersius urotaenia. Lineage (NCBI taxonomy): Eukaryota > Metazoa > Chordata > Actinopteri > Characiformes > Alestidae > Hemigrammopetersius > Hemigrammopetersius urotaenia. Next base: position 12,060,512 of record JBBPDC010000109.1, on the reverse strand, counting down.
CACCTTCACCAACCTCATAGTCTTCCTCATTCATCCACTCATTATACTGATCCAAATCCAGAATCCACTTAGCGTGAACCTACACAAAAACATACACACACACACACACACACAAACACACACAGCTGTAAGTGATGAAACAGATTCGTGAACAGCTGATTAACTAACCAAAAGGTTTAGAAACACAGAGACTGTGAAAACAAGAACTTTGGAGACTTTAAAGAGAAATGAAGAGGTTAAAGAGTGATGATACGCTCTATTTTGGGAGTTTAATGTGTGGGAGACTAATGTTATTTCATTTAACTTCTTATAATACTTAAGTTAAATACAATAACAAAGTCAGGTTCTTCTGTTGAAAACATCTGATCGCAGAGGCCAAGAAAGGAAAAAGAGGAGAGCAGGGCTTTCAAGGTCACTGCTTGCAGGCGCAAAATCTTTGCAGTCAAGAAACAATAACTAAGAGAGACACAAGAAGTTTCAAAGGGTTTTTGGTATATTAATAGATTAATTCAGAGAAATTCAGAGAATTCAGACCTTCCTGGGTTTCTCTGGACTAGGTGGATCCTCCAGTACTGCCTCAACCTCACTTGCTGAGATCCATGTGTCATAACTGCACAATAATACATGACACAAAACATCAATCAGCCATTAGGCATAATGCATGTTTGTGTGCATATGTGCATATGATTGTGTGTGTGGTATTACCTGTCAGGCCAGTAGCCCCAGTGTAGCAGCATCTGTTTATCTCTCTTCATAACAGGACGTACCCACTCCTCTGCACACACACAAACACTTTAACACTTGACAGGCCTAGTCATTCTGCAGTGTTTCAAAGGGCTGGGTATCTAAGACTGATATGCTCAATGAATTGCTATAATGACTACTGGATTGTGTGAACTAAATCACAGAGCATGAAAAGCAAAAGCAGTCAAACCGAGAGATTATAATCCTTGGCTTTATGATTTGTTGAATTTAAATTTGATGTTGATTGTCCAGGAAACAATACAGTTTAATTGAAAAACAACGTAGTAACCCAAAAGCTGATTAAGGCATGATCTCCAATTACAATAAAAAATAGCAGTGTGTGACTATTAGTCCAATGATTGTTGCATTTTAAAAAGGAAAATCTGTATCAAAACTAGGGCTGCATGATGCAGGGAAACATGCGATATGCGATAATGTTGTTGAGTGTGGCGACGGCAATATCACATGCGTTAGCCTTTATAGTGTTAATGTTTTTCTGCTTTGGACTTGCTGGTAATAAACTCAAGATGCTGACTAGTCTATGCAGAAAAAAATGAAATGCAGTATTTCCATTCCAACATGTTTTTTAAAGAATTTACTTAAACAGAGCATTTTAATGCCACCCATAAAACATTTGAACCATTGAACATTTTTGAATAAAATCTGAAAATAAATTTTTAATAATTTTAAATCTTAAATAAATGTAAACATAATTTAAATGATAGTATGTACTCAGCCAGAAAAAACATTAGCACATTTTTTGCCCTCTTCTCTGTGGCACTGGGTGAAGAGCTTTGGAAAAACACCATTTATCGCAGTTCTATCAGTCTTTCTCGATATGTATATTTTTTCGGGATATGTATATTGCGCATGTTGATATGGCAATGATGGTAAATTTGCGTTATACTGTGCAGCCCTAATCAAAACACTTAAATTGAGACTGGTGTCTTTTTAATACCAAGTAAAAAATTTTCAGCTTTAGCTGACTCACCGTCCTCCAGACTGGCAGGGATGGGCACTACAACATGAGAACTGGACTGTTTATCTTCTGTTACTGACCCCTAAAACACATACAATGCATAATTACAGCAAACAAAAACACATTCACAGACAAGCCCATAACACACTCCCTCTCTCCCCATGTCACAAACTCCCCATTAAACATACACACACACACACACACACATACACACTGTTGTACTAGTACCTGGTGTCGTTTAATGATGTCCTTCAGTTTTCCTAGCAGCTTTGGCTCAATCTCTGAGCTCAGGTAGATGACAGGCCGAGACAAACAGTTATTCTACAAACAACAGACATAAGAGTGCATTATTCTTCACCTCTCAGCTCTTACGCACGCACACATGTTTATATATTTGTCTTCCTTATCTTCCTTCCGTCTTTCAGAAAAACACTAACTTGAATGTGACAGAGAACATCAGCAAAATCACTTGATGATTCATAATTTAGCAAGTTGACTAGCGAAAATCATAGATTATAATATCACTTCCACTTCGAGTACCAGGGCTTGTCATACTCTCACACCCCTTTTCCACTACACTGGTGCTGGTGCCAGGAGCCAGTTCTGGTGCTCGGCCGGTGCTGAACTGGGAACCAGCCTAGAATTGGCCCGCATTTACACTAGACAGGAGCTCAGCGGGGGCTGCATGAGAATACGTGACAGGTCAACTCAGTTCCTGCTTTCTGGTTATTCTCCAAACTTTGAGAATTTATTTCAGTCTCCAAATGCATCTTATTCAGTGTGTTTTTACCCTTGAAAGAGATCGACATAGACAACGATTACGTGCAAGACCCCGTCCATCGCTTGTGACGTCACAGGTTCTCACTACGAGACCAGCAAAGTTTAGGCGCTGGTTCAGTGCTTGTTTTAGGGCACCAATTTTTTTTCTGTGGAAAAGTGCGGCACTGGTTCCAAAATTGGGAACCGGCACGGGAACCACTACAGTGGAAAAGGGGTAACAGTCTCAATGCATGAGTACCACTAATGTCTATTAAGTGCTTGAGTTTGTGTACTAAAATCACAATTTTTTATTTTTCCTGCAAATGTTATACTGTTCCAAATACATCCAAATACTGTTCGGTATCAGTACTGACCCTGAAAAGTGAAGCCCTAGTTAGAATCTTACCTAATAAAGAAAAAAGAAAGCTTGAGAGAAAGAAAAACAATGAGAAAGACAAATAAGAGAGTGACTTCCAATGGGACATTTCAAAGTAAGAAAATGGAATAAATAAAAAATATTAGAGAGAAAAAGGGCGAAACTAGGAAGATTAAAGAACTAGTCTGAATCTTACCCAATAAAGAAAGAAGAAATGAATGAGAGAGAGAGAGAGAGAGAGAGAGAGAGAGATATTCTTACCTGTACCAAAGACTTTTCTATGGTCATAAACATCTCAACATTCCTGTCCATTCTAGAAGGATTCTGGAAGTCAAACCTCCTCCTGAGATATAGTGAGATACAATATTAACCATAAAAAACATGATCATTACCACTGCAGAACTGTATGTCACAGACACAGAAAACCATCTCACCATCCTTGGTCACTCTTAAACTTGTAGGCAGCAGCGAGTATGTGACACAGGGCTCCTCCAGCTTTAAAATCCAGAAAACTCTTCATCTGAACCAACAGAAGGACAGGTGAGTTAGAGCCAGTCTTTTCTATAACACACTGGAGACATACTCAATGCAGATGTAAGACGTAAGTATGCCAATCTGTAAAAAGACTAACAATGTTCATGATGGTTGCTCAGGGATTTGTATGAGAATTTGTGTGTGTGTGTGTGTGTGTGTGTGTGTATTTGTGTGTGTGTCTGTGTGTGTACCGGTAGCTTGGTGAGTGGAGGGTTGCTGACATGTCGACCAAAAACTTCCTCTTGAAACTGCAGCAGCTGAACAACCAGACTCGACAAAGACTTGTTGGTGGGGGGCTCCGCTTGAATATACTATACATAAAAACAAAAAATACAATTAATTATCAAAGCAAGAGAGGGTTGAAAGAAATACTCTTAATAATAAGCCATGGTTGTGCTGGAACCTGAGATACAAGATAGGGGCAAAGTGCCTTGAAACTTATGTTCCGAACATTGCTTTCAAGCCTAGCAAAAACTCTTAACCACCGCTGTAGAAAAAATTGCCAGTCAGATTACGGTCTTCATTAGCAACTTTCACTTGTTTATATATTCCTTACATCTGTCCTATTAATAGAACACCACTGTGAATAATGAAATTAACTGAATGAACCCTAGTAATTCTGAGCAGATTATTTGTATTATTTTTTGGATGATCTACATCCCCTGCATTCATTTAAACACCCTGGTACTGCTACTTTGGGTGAACTCATTTGTGAAGGCAAAAACATCTGCAAAAGGCAAAGCCTTCAGACTGCTGTGGTGTGTTCACATATGACAGAATGGTCAATTTCACTTTCACTTCACTTATGTGGCCTCTAACAAATGCATTTACTCTTTTCCTCATTCACTCTTTTCCTTATGGTGTTACCTGCATGCGTCTATCAGTCTTATTAAACATTCATTACTGGTTATTACCAGGTTATTACTGTACATAGCTGGCAACTCCAGATAAGTTCTGCTGCGGTATGAATATATTTCAAGCGAACAAAGTCATTGGAGGACATCGTATTCAGCTCTATTCATACCTCTTCGTTTAGCAATTTTAGATACCAGTGTGTGTATAAGAGAGCAAGAGAGAGAAAGAGAGTGTGTGAGTGCGTGTTTTATCTAAATGTGGCTGCTGCACTCAGTCAGAGGTATCCCCCTCACGGCTGCACAGATCGATGCTCGCTTTCTTCCTCTCCTCACAGGTTATAACCATAAATTCAGACAAACCGAAACGATGAATAAGAGGGGAGGGGCAGACTCGCCACGAAATCACAAGACGTTCTCTGTTCACCTACTATAATTCGTGGAAAACGAAAAGGACTTTCATTTATTTGCCGTCTTGAAAAAAGTAATTAGGCTACAGTGTGAAGCACAGCAGTCCGGCTGAACATCTGGGCAGTATGAAAGAGAGGCAGCCGCTGCAGTGCCGTTAGCCAGCTAGCATTAGACCCTAGTCAGATAAAGAAAAAACGGTGCCCAGCCCCTTCAAGAAATCGCATTAAACATGGCTGATGGAGTATGAAGAAAATATGGAAACACTCTGAATGAGCTGAATGAGCGTTGCTGGGTTTGTCTCGGGCAGTGTGTCTGTTCCTCAAAGCATTTTCTATTGTTTTCATTTTTCCTCAGTGGATTTAAACAGCTGGATTTCTCTCTCCATCCCCCTCTCTGCCTCTTGTACAACCGCTTTCTGCCTCTCATCCTTACGAGCTACTTTACCACGACTAAACCCCGACTCTCCCCTCAGCTTCGGATGTGTGTAAAGCGAGCGGTACCTTTTTATAATTTTTGCCCAGCCAGACTCGAACATTGTCGAACTGAGAGACGGTATCAGACGCTTCGAAATATTTTACATTCGGGCCGCCGTCTTTCTTCCGTACCGCCATCTTTGTCTACAGCCAAAATTTTGGACACGGACGGAGCGCCTCTCGGTGGACGAGATATAATATTTTCCTCCGTTATTCAGAGAGTCCTTGTTCAGACTCAAGTGAAACTCCGTCCATTTTGGCTCACCGCTAGAACCTCCTGCTGCTATGGAAACCGATACATAAGAGCCAACATGGCCGACCGCCGAGCTCAGTAACCTGTGAATAACAGCCATCCCCAGAAGGGTACATTAATTAATTAATTAATAAGAAAAAGCAAATAAATAAATAAATACTTGCTCTAAAGTGTCGTCATATTCCTTCATAAGCGTGTCATGCCACGCTATAACTGGATTTTTTTATTATTTAGTCCTCATAATAATAAAAGACTGCCCCGTGAGGCCTGAGCAGACGTGTCATTAAGACTAATTAATTGATTAATGAATATATTAATTGATTAAAACTTGCTGTAGCACGTGGTCATTTTTTGCACCCGTGACTATGAGAAATGCCACGTAATGTCAAAACCGTGACGCTATAGCTGGTTTATTTTTTCAGGACAAGAAAGGATTGTACTCGTGCTCTGAATTGTCGTCGTATTTTTTATATGACTTGTGGTACTGTGACACGCCACGTAATTTCACATCATTTGGCGCTATAACTTTTTTTTATCGGTTAGTATTGCAAATAAGAAACGAATGCACTTGTGAGCCCCGAGCAAATCTTTAAGACTAAAGACTAAATAAAATTGTAATTAAAAAAAAAGAAAAAAGAAGTAAATAAATAAATACTGTTTATTTGTTTACTTAAAGAAGTTACCCTCAAAATAAGAAACTTGAGCAGAGCTGTCTTTGAGGCTTAAACAAACATAAATATTTGTGAAGTTTCGACATATTTATATAACCGTGGCACTGGCACATGCCACGTAGTTTCACGTAATTCGACGCTATAACTGATTTTTATGATTTTTCATTTTAATGTTAAATAATGTGATATTAACTGATCAAAATTGTCTGGACACACACTAACAGACTGGGGCAGGTCTTGAAGTTTCAGGACTCTACAGCGGTTATTTACAGCGTTTTTTTTTTTATTATTGTAAATCACCGTCAGGGGGCAACATCTGACAACAGATGGCCACGTGTGTCCTGCAGAAATGCAGCTTTATACAGTGATCCTTTCAAATCCATTTTAGGCCTAGACCAAAGTTCGTTTTAAACCTGAACCCAAACGATTGTAATTGTGAATCCCCACTGACAGTTGATATACAATAAACCGACCCTGATCTGGTTTACACCTGTAATGTTTATTTGGATATTGCATTCAATGTTTTTTTATTACTTTGTCTTTGCCATTATTTTTCATTTTATTGTAACCATATAATACAATCTCATGTATGTTTCAGGAGCACATTTCACTACATGTGGCAAATAAAGATTCTTGAATCTCTTAAATCTTGTAAATGCCCTAAACTAGGGAAACAAGTCTGTCAGTATTGATTTATGACAAACAGGTTAGTCTGTTCAATGAATTGTTTTATAAAATGCTTTATGCTGATTATGTGATGTAGACACCATTGCTTAAAAAAAGATTTTTGGGACATTTGTCTCGATTGCCTCATGCTCCTGACCTAGTGCTGTTGAACACAACAAACCATGTTATATTGCTTCACATGAGATTTCCAGGTTACTGGAAGCAGACACTAAAGCATCACAATGTAGACTAATGAGCGATAATGTCTGAATTCAGGGATTTATGGTTAAACCCACATCATTTATATGCTTTTTAAAATACTGTCACTTAAGGGACAATGTCTAATTTCTTACCAGCAGAAACTGACATCTATGCTTTTTTATGTTCTCTCATACCTTTCATATCTCTCATATAGTGTGTATTGTTCTTTCTGTCTAGATTTTTGGTCAACTGATAATGAGGCAAGCCTCTATGTGGACTGGGCCACAGTTTCCTCTTCTCTTTTCCAGGGCTTGTTTATGTCACAGTTGTCTTCTGTTGTGCAGCTGTGTGTTTGTTTCTGTCTCACCAACAGCAGCACTTTGACCTTTTCGTTATCTACCCTCAAATGATACTCGCAACCATTCCCCCTCATTACCAAGGATACAAGGGTAAGTATGCATGTGTGTGTGTGTGTGGGTGTGTGTGTGTGTTTGTGTGTGATGTGAATATATGTGTATATCTAGGAGATGGAGACTGAATAATGATCAATACTGTCAGTGGCTCAGTGACTAATTAGCATGTGTGTGTGTGTTTGAGAGAGAGAAAGAGAGACTAAGAAAGACATATTTTATTATCTTCATGTTTCATTTTGTGTTCATATTAATAGAATATTAGGTCAAATTCATCTTTTGCACTGGAGTGCTTACAGGTTTTGTGATAGTTTTATAAATATACATGTGAGTATGCGTGTGGGGTGTGTACGAATGTGTGTGTGTGTGTGCGTGCGTGCATGCGTGCGCACATGCACACGCCTTGTATTGATTATTGTAATGTGTGTAAGCTTGTCGGAATGTGTGTGAGGACCTTTCTCTCTGGCCTTCAGCAGTAAGATTACTAATGGGGCCAAAAAACACACACACATGCACACAGACACACACACATAAACACGTTCTCTCTGAAATAAAGGCTTAATTGACTAAATGCAGCTACAGTTTATTATCAGACTACATACTGTCCTCTGAATTGGCTCCAAATGAAAAAAGTCTAGTTCGATATACAGTGCACTTTGTGGGCTTTAGGGACCATTTTTTGCACGTATCATATATAGATCCTTGCAGAAGTGTAAACAGCCTTTAATCAGACATTGCAGTTGCTTGCCCTGATTAAGCTTCATCTTATGCGGACCAGTTCTCCTACATGTGGGGGAGAACTCTGTTTGTTAGGGATATAAAAATATGTAAATGCGTTGTGATGTGCCACTCTGAGGGCATGCATTTAGTTTACACTTAAACAGTTCATAATAACTTAATCATGTAATAAACAGGCTAAATGAGCTTGATCCCTGTGTTGCCATAGCCACCCGTGGCCAGGGGCCTAAGAGAGCCTTGGCCTGTCTATCTGGGTGGGTAGGATGATCATCCCTCTCCTCTGTCACTCAGTGTGTTGCTAGCCAGTTCAGGTTATCTCATGTAACATCTAAAGAGTGTTAAATGATGTTGTCCAATGATGTTGCATTAGCTAACAGATGCAGCTTGAAAAAACGCAGTGGCTAAACTCGCAGTGGTTTATTACCCTTTTCCCTGGGATGGTCTCATGAGATTGGAACCAAAGATAACAAATATTCACATTAAATTAATTTTCAAACATGAAAAGTAAGAGGAAGTTTGGTATATTGTTTTTGAATGTTTGTATTACATTTACTACATTTATGCTGTTCCTGAAAGATCATTTGTAATGAAAAAAGTAACAACATGCGAAGTGCCATCATACACAGGCCTTGAAAGTTATTTTTATTCTCATATACTGTTCGATATGGTCAAATAAATGTCTATAATAAAGAACTGGGATTGCAAGGCATTGCGACAACAATCAGTCCATTACTAGTTACACTTTAAAAGCTCAATTCACATACTTTATATTGGTATATAATCACACAGTGTAACAACAAAGATGCATATTGAGGGTTTTATGTTACAGATTAATTGGGGCACAGTCTCTCTCACACAGACTTATTAATGAAAATTGTACAGTTTATACTCGATATAGTCTATTTTTGGACCTGTTGGTTCATTTGTTACTGTATAAAGCAAGGTTAATATACTGTACATATTAATAAGACATCTGGAAACAATTTAGTATATGTTCATGCTATAAAATGCATACAATTATGAACATCCTTTCTTACAATATGGGCATATCTTAAACATAAGCGTTACTGTTTGTAATTGTGCCTATCAGTCTAACATGACGCGTCTGTAACATTATAAATTCATTCAAGATGAGGCTTAATCGGTGTCCTGTAAGGCAAAAATCATAACTGATCCAGCAAAGTAAACAAGCCTTTTTTTTACCTACCACTAAGAAATCATTGTCTTCCAAAGAAAGAGTAAAACATAGCAACTCAAGCCCAACATTTAGGGAACAAAGGACTGATAATTGCTATTCTTTTGCTTTTATATAGGCAGGACATCTCACCAGACAGGCAGTCTCACAGAATCTCACATTAACATTTTAACAAAAAATGGAAAAAAAAACAACCCAACAACTGCTCAGTGTTTAGTTTGTGTGAAATATAGGATAAGGGCCTGTAGGCCACAAAGAGAAACAGGTCCTATTAAAGAATGAAGGAAGTTAAAAACAGTTTGACAGATAAGTTTATAACATTAAAGGAATTTTTCAGTGAACTATCACGCATACACATATTTCCATTTACCCCAAATACAGTCAGCCTGCTACTAGAATTGAGTAGTCACCCTAATAGCCTTGTAAAATCATTTCTGTAACAATACATCACCAAAACTTCTCTCGACCTGATCAAACCCCATATAGTTTTGTGTTAAGGCCACGCAGTTTATGTGCAGTAGTCCTATCTCAGCAATATCACTACTTATGTTACTCTTATGTGCAATAACTGACTAGGTCTGGAGCACAACTCCAAACCGCTATTTGTGTTAAATACTACTTCAGCAGTGATTTTATTTTTTTATCCATAATATTTACATCCACTTTCCCTTACTGATATGATAGCATGGTGTACATAGTATAGGAGAGTTTCTGGAGAGTAATATTTTTTGTATTGGGCTCAGTTCTCTAATTCATGCCTGATTTGTGAATGACAGCTGTGTTAATGTTTTTTAAAAGGATTTCTTTCCTTCTTATAGCTCACAGTACGGCATACAGTGTCCAAGTCTGCTTCACCTTAATGAAGAGTTTGAGCAGGTTTTTGTGGTTTTTACAGAAACAGTTTGGGCTATATGGGTGACTGCTGAGTTCCAGTGTTGGTTAGCAACATTAGTTTCACAGCTGCAGTACTATAAAGAAACATTTGTACACTGCAATCTGTGTTAGACAAAGAGTTAGTCATTTCCCCCCCAAAACTAATCCTTTTAAAGAAATACTCTAGTGTTTTTAAGCTAATTCCTGACTCGAAAAACACTTATAATACAAGCCAGTGGACACATGCTTAAGTTTAGCACACTAAAGTATGTTTGTCAGTTTATTTACTGAGAACTCTAAACCTGTCAGTGGACTGTGTGCTGTACACTGCTGAAACTCAGCCTGTCAATGTCTTCAAAGAACTGATGAGACATGTTTTTACGTGTGTGTGTGTGTGTGTGTGTGTGTGTGTGTGTGTGTGTGTGTGTGTGTGTGTGTGTGTGTGGACAGAGGTGGTTTATTTGAGTGGAAGTAACGACATTCTGTCAATACTATTACTCTACAACCTCATTAACAATGTGATTAACACGAATGCCTTCAGGGCAGTGTGTATATAGGTGTATGTGTGAATACACATGTGTGGTTGATCCTTGCGTTCCTCTGGGTATTAGCATGGATTGATTATGAGAACAAATTCATACAGATGTGTGCACTCAGAAATATCATAGTGATGGCATTATGTATGAAATCAGATCAATTTCTTCATTAAGTTTCACTTGCAGTTGCATCTGCAATTCATAATTCATACAGGAGAAATGTGTATGTGTGTGTGTGCGTGTGTGTGCATGCTTGTGTATGTGTGTTAGTCAGGGTAGATAAGAAATCCGCTGAAGGTGCTGTATTTGTTGGTGTTTCCTCCGTGCACCTTTCCGCCATCCAGCTGCACACACACCTCATCCCCCACATCTAAGTGCAGGATCACACTGTTGGAGGCGTAGTCATAATTCTGATCTGCATCCTGTGCAATGGCACTTGCCCTCACCTAAAACACACAAAATGAAGGTTTGAATAGTTAAAATGCAATACAGTACACACATTCACACACCAAACTACATGGAGGACTGCTGTGACTCATCTGTAGTTATTTATATTCTAGCTCTTTTAGTTTTAAGCCCTCTTTATAGATATGCAGTACTATTTAGACACACACACACATACTAATTACTATTTAGTGCGTCAAATGCCACATTATGACAAATTTATAAGTGAAAATAAACACAGCGTCCACAGAAAACACACATCTTCCTATTTTAACACATTTACAGTTTGTTTGCTAAATATAACGCATATGAAAAAATGCCTATACATTGTATAAGGGGGCAGTTCATATGGGGGCAGTTAATTTTTTCACAAAATGTTAAACTCACCAAATAAATAAATTAATTAAATCTGCATTTCCTTCTCACTGTCATTGCGCACTAAACACACATTAATGTATCTACAAATGTCCTGAAATGTATATACAAATGTTAAACTCACCAAATAAATTAATTACTTAAATCTAAGGGCATAGCTCTGAGGACTTTACACTTCTATATTACTGTAGCTGAGTAACAATTAATCTACTCATCTGCTACTTTTCTTCCAGCAAGACACATGCACATTTTACCTTTCCAACCTTGTCTTGGATTCTAACTTAATTAAAAGCTTTTACACACAGCATCCCCTTCATGGCAGGAACGTTTCCATATATGAATAACGACTGCAGCTGTAATGTTGATCAAATGGTAACATCCTTTCCCTGCTCTTTGCTTGATCCTCCTACTCTCTCTCTTTCTCTCTCTCTCTCCTGCTCTCTCCTCCGTAATGCCATTTCCGTTTCTTCCTGTCCACTGGGCTCGGCTCAAATAGATGAGATGGGCAATGACCTTAGACCCTCAAATCTCATTGGACACCGGACAACTCTCTCTCTCTCTCTCTCTCTCTCTATCTCTATGTCACACACACACAGTGTTTGGCGATTGTACACTACCTAACCTGTTGCTGGTCATTTGTAGATACATTTCAGGACATTTGTAGATACATTAATGTGTGTTTAGTGCGCAATGACAGCGAGAAGGAAATGCAGGGAGAAATAGAGGGAGAGAAAGAGAGAGTGAGAATTTGTGTGCGAGTACACAAGTCTGAGGTCTAAAGGGATAAGGCTATTGATCCATGTGTTGCATGTAATTTATAAGAAGGCCTTCCTCTAATACTTGATTTGGACACACTGGTTGCATTCTATAACATGCCCCAAGGCCTACTGACTCACAAATGCCCTGAATTGGATTTTTGATTCAGAACACACGCACACACACACACACGCACACACACACACACACACACACACACACACAGACACACACACACACACAACTTTATTTGGCTTCACAAATGTGTGATATATAGAGGGCTAATTAAATCTGTTTTTATACTTCACCATTTTATTTGCCAGAAGCCTGCAGTTTATTGTTTACTCCATTTGAGAACAACCCCCCCTCAGCCCTTTAATAACTTAAACCCAAAAGAAAATGGTACGATTGTACTGAAATGAGAAAACATTCAGGTGAGACAGACTCAATTCCGGGAAAAAAATCAACCTTGCTGTTGCTAGCTTGCATTACTAGATGCAAATACACCATGGACTCACTCACAGCATCGCCCACTCTCGGGACCTACCATGTCAGGATATAGCAGAAAAACAACACTGTGTACCACAACACTTCTGCAACATAAACTGTTAATTAAGGAAAATGCAGCGAAAAGAATGAATGTGTGTCTCAAAGAAGGTTAATGTGTTCCAGAATTTATTATTGAGCATAGCATGAATGCTTGAGTACCTTTAGCACTGAGAAATTGCTGTGCTTCTCTCTGGTCTAATATACACTTCAAGCATTTTTCAACAACTGTCTCTGGCAGCAGGGGCAACACTGGGCACAGACATCCCATCACCAGGTCAAACCAGTCTCCCTAGTCAACCCCTCCTGCATAAGAAGTTTTGTCAGTCACCCCTCCTATCCATCAAACAAAATATTCATCGCCTAGAGTGCCAGAATGTCCAGGAAATGATATTTTTTTTCATTTCTGACATGGAGAAGTATAGCTTACAGATCAAAGCAACATATGCGTCACACTTTCAATTTTTTCTGTATTGTTGGTGTAGGATATGTGAATTTGATGTCATGACACGTATTTATGAGCCGTTTGGCAGTGTTAATTAGTCAAAGCTGGCTCAGAATAATTGAATGAATCTGCCTCTCCTGTCAACTTTTCTTGGTTTAGCTTGATTTGTGGCCCAAGGACCCATTAAATACACTTGGGGGAGCTGAATGTTATGCTCTGTACTGTGCAAAAGTATTTGGCACCAATTCAACTTGTTTAAAGCCATTTTCTCAGTGTGATATGTATTTCTGCTACCAAAGGCTACTGTAGAATAAACGCAAACAAAGCAGAAAGCAGGATAGTGGTTCAAGATTTGTTTGTAAAAAAGTAGTTGATAATTTGTAAGCTTGTAAGGTTTGGTTCCAACCAAGTTTCTGATGGGAACTGGGCTTCCACAGGGATCACTAGTGTAGGGTTTACAGATAATATTACAGGAAATAGTATCACCAGTTCGCCAACTCAGACCAGCAGTAATATAAATTAGGAATTACATGAACATTGTAAAATGCACCGTGACAATAAATCACACTCACCACTAAATGTACAAAATTTGATTAGATGGTACATCCATTTATTAATTTATTTTGCTAAGAAGCAAACACAATTATATTTCATACACTCAACGTTTCATGAGTGGGCTATATATTGTATTTGCCAGGTATCATAATCACACAACAGGGTTTTGTTCCATGTCACCATTAATGTCAAATAATGGGCAGTTCTGCTCAGGCTTCAGTATCGTTTGAAAAAAGGCTTGTAAGTATAGGCCTTTGTTTCTTTTGCATTATGTTTACATTTGTTACAGCAAGGCCGCTCTTGCATACGCGAAGTACGCATCGGTGAGGGGGTCCCAGTCCAGAATCCCGTCAGCACCTAGACACTTCCTCTCGGAACGACCATGCGAGGGGCACAAGGTGAGTCCAGCACCTAATCCCGTTGGCAACCCACCCTAGACCAACGGCAAAAGGGGGCCCCGGCGCGAAATCCTGTCAGGCAAACCCCACCCCCGGACTGACAGCCAGAGGGCCTGGTTCGCATCATGTACCAACCCCCCCCCTCCACACAAACAGGGCCCTCAAGCTGCTACGAACGGCCCTGGTTACAGTTAAATAAATAAACAACTACAGACATTTTGAACTGTAGTGAGTGCTGGTGGGCACAGCTCCTACAGTGCACTGTTAGTTTGAGTAACATGGTAATTGGAAATGAAAGATGTATTTATTTATTTATGTACTTAGTAGAACGTGTGAACATGTGTAATGTTGTGAGCATCACATATGGATTTTTCATGGTTTAACAGATTTCTCCATTGGACCAGAAAAAGGAGGAGTGACAAATTTATCAGAGCTATGAAGCTATTAGTTGCGTTAGGCTATTGTGGGAAACAGCCATGGTAATAAGATCTGTGCTGAAACCAGCAAACCTGTCCTGCAATACCACTCACATCGTCTTAATAATCTCTCTCTCTCTCTCTTTCTCTCTCTCTCCAAATCTCTGCCTCTTTGTCTCTCCCTATCTCTCTCCCTGTCTCTCTCTCTCTCTCCCTCTCTCTTTCTTTCCATCTCTCTCGCTCTCTTTCCAACCCGGGATCACGTATCCATTTTTCGTGCTGAATGAAATGCAGGTCACGCGCATGTCTCCCCCCCGCGCTCGTGCTGTCCGCTCTAAATCAGATTGATTAAGGGCGCGCGGGTGGCGCCTCCCGCGGGACGGTAAGCGCGCGCCGCCGAGCTGCTGCTAATGGAGCCCGGTGACCAATAAGAGCAGCCCAGGACAATAAACGGAGAGCAGGAGCACGAGTAGAGCGGTCAAATGGAGTCATGAAGTCAGGAACTGAGAGAGTATAGATGGAGAGAGAGAGAGAGAGAGAGAGAGAGAGAGAGAGAGAGAGAGAGAGAGAGGGAGAGTGAGTAGGACAGAAAAATGGAGAAAGGGAAAGAGAAACTGAGAGAGAGATTGAGAAAGAGAGGGACAGCAAGGGGGGATTAAGAGAAAGATAGAGAGAGAGCGAAAGAGAGAGAGAGAGACATCCTACTTAATAGAATTGGACGCTTTGGAGCAGCCACACATGATCCCACAGTTATCATTGCCCAATGGAAACCTTAGTTGGAAGGGAATAATATAGTATAACAGGCTGTGGAGCAGTGCTTCTTGTGTTCCCTATAGCGATGTACCTACATCCTGTACCTCTGGAATGAGTGGGAGTAGATCTAGAACTAATCTTCCAACATCAGTACCTGGCCTAGCTAATGCTCTTGTGGCTGAATGCAATCGAATCCTCATAGCAGTGTTGCAATATCTAGTGCCTAAAGCCTTGTTAGAAGGAGTGTTACTGCAGCAAATGTGTGTTACTATAGCAAATTGTTAATACCCTTGATTAAAAAAAAACACCTTAAGCATGTATCTACAAACAGATAAAGTGTAGATAGAGATGGACTGAGAGATAGAGAGGAAGAGAGGGCAAGAAAATAATGGCTAACCGTCTGTAAAAAGCACAGCTGCACAGGCATACTCGTTTATTACTGCTCTCATGCTTAAAATGTGACAAATTAGCAAATCAGCAAATGGGACTGCATTGAACCTTCGCACATTTACAGATTGTGTCTGCTGTACTGAGATGCACAGTTCTCACTTGCTCTGCCCTCCATACAGAACCTAATGAAAAATTTGAATTCATTCCCAATCTGTGAACCATTAAACTGGGTTATTTATAAACAAATCATTTCCATTATTTACAATTATTAACACTTATTGTATAGAGCTATTTGTTCAGAAAGTAGATGATGACTGATTATTCTTTTATGCACAATTCCCACTAATAACTATTTATGTTAAGATAAATGTTGGGTGAAATAATAGTCAATATTACTACAATATCAGCTCCTATAAACCAGGAAATGGCCAAGAAATCATATGTTAGCAACATTTTGTATCCTAATTATTGGGTGGGAATTTAACATGACTACATTTAGGGGGAGAAATATGTTTGACATTGTTTTAAATTTATGGTGAATGTTTGGTACCCTGTACTGTTGTTATGCTGATTTGTCAGTGTTCTTTGTCCGTGCTTCCAGTTGTAATCTTTTCAAGACGATGTACAACTGTACAGTTTTATTGTCTGAACCTTTAAACTAACTTTGATTCCTAGATTAATTACCAAAAATAATCAGTATATAGTATGTTGGTTACTTATAATCAATAGTGACATCAGTGATGTATAATATAGACTCTGATGGTAGGGCTTACAAGCTTTAATCTATTCTAAACATCCCTGACATTTAAATATGTCAATCAGCTCATTATATCTGTCAGTAGGAAGAGGGGTAATGCCATATGGCCTCTTCAGAAGTATAGAAGCATAGCGAACATTTAACCCATTAAAGGGGTGTGAATATCTATCAGTAAATGTCAAGGCAGTGATTTATGAATTCATACATGATTCATTCATGTGTCATAATTCTGTGTTCAGCACAAGCCCATGTCCTAGAGTAACATTTAAAAAGATAATTGGGAAGAGGATCCTCCGCTGGCCCTGCTTGTGTGGCTGGGAGCGTTTCTTTATGGCAGACAGTTTGCATGTCATTCTGAGCCACTGCCTCGTTCAGAAAAGGCCAAGACTTGCTTTTACAAATAGATTTGTAATTGTGTCTTGCCACAAGCAAAAAGCATAGAGATCATTTAGCCATTCTGACTTTGACACTGATAGACAGTCCAGTTCCTTCTCTCTCTCTCTCTCTCTCTTGCTCTCTCTCTCTCTCTCTCTCTCTCACGGACGCTCACATATATACACACACAGACACACAATCCACTGCCTTAGCGTTCTAAAAATAAAGCAAAATATTAACTAATAAAACAACTCTCAACCAGCAAAAAAACACAAGTAAATATTCATGCATACATGCAAATTTCAGCTGATAACAGGTGTATACGTGTGCCTTCATTTGAGAAATAAAGTCTAGTGCAAACTGATAAACATCCACATAAGAGATGAAGATCAGTTTCATTATCCAAAAAGAGCTAATGTGTTTCAACAAGGGAGAGTCTGTGCCTGTTACAAAACTTCTGTACACAACTTCTGTGCTTCAGAGAAATGAGAAAGAGGAATAAAGGAAAGAGAGGGAGAGAGAGAAACAGTGAGAGAGAGAGAGAGAG
>JBBPDC010000109.1:12017049-12039035 GCA_037974485.1 Hemigrammopetersius urotaenia | reverse complement strand
GTGTGTGTTTGTGTGTGTGTGTGTGTGTGTGTGTGTGTGTGTGTGTGTGTGTGTGTGTGTGTGTGTGTGTGTGTCACAGGTGGAAAAGGGGAGATCTCATCTTACAGGCATTAATGATTTAACAGAAAAGGAAAGCACTAGAATGAAAAAAATGGCCTGTAATATGTGTGTGTGCGTGCGTGTGTGTGTCAGAGTGAACTGTTTATTCTGCAATAAAATGGTTTTGTTGTATGGGTGTCAAAGGAGCCATTCTGTTACTCCTCTAGGAGGGAGATTCAAAGAGAAAAATGGCAGAAGCTAAAAGTAAACTCTGCAATTTAAAGAACTGCCATATATTTTTACTGTAGGGGACAGTGTAACTTGGACATTTTATCTGAACTCACTATCATCAAATACAACATGTGTTTAGACATTCCACCCTATTACAGTAGCCTCTGGCAGCAGGGTTAGTTGTTCTTGCAGTCTGTTACAATTAACCACTCATGTAGGGTGGGTTATAAATTGCTTTCATGCTTTCAGTTTGGTTCTTTGCAAATAGAATCTGTTTAAATGTTGTCGTGTAGTAAAGATGTGTACATTCTTCATATAAAAACATAAAAATTGATCAATTGTACACAAAAATATTAGCAAAAATGAAATGTGTGAGGATGGGCGCCACTCTTCTCCAAATTATAGATAGCAGCTTTATTTCCATTTTGCAGTGTATTCTTTTACAAATAAGAGCTTGAGATGAAGGTAAGTCTCCAGAGAACAGCACTGCATTGATCCTTTAAGGCTGACACACAAAAGCACCCGATCATGCAACTGAATATGTTCTTCCTCCTTGGAATTTAAGGATTATATAAGTAGGAATATGTCATTCATTAGACCGAACTGTGCTTTGAATAAATTTGTGTGCTCATGACCAATAATAAAGAAAGCTTTGTGCCCCTTTTAAATAGAAGAATATTCAGATTTGACCTGCTGATGCGTTTCACTGTGGCCATTGTTGTAAAAGTGTTCACAGAATGGAAGACCAGTAAGGTGCTCGGCTGACTGGGGTAAATTAACATTTTGCTGCCCTGGAAAAATACAGTTAGGGTCCTATTCTAATTAGCAATTGAACGGATGCAAACATGGGAAAAAAATCATCAGAAAAATGTTTCAGTGTGATGCTATGATCTATGGTCTGATATCTATATACTCCAGGTTCAAATGTCACTGCAGCACACAAAAGAAACGGTAAAAAAGCAGCTTTGAATCTGACCTGGGCTTCCAATAGGTGTTTTGTCCATAAGTAAAACACCTGCTACGCCAAAGGATCCTACCATAGGCCAAGCTGGAAACCCTAAAAATGAGTTTACATTTTGCTTGGGTAAAATTCTCAAACCTATTTACCATCAAAGCAGCTTTCAAACTGTAACTTGTTCTCAAGCCAGCACAACACTGGTGATGTAAGAAAAGAAAAGAAAAGGAAATACTATTTATGCACCTTAAAAAATATATACGTTTTCTCTCATCACACATGAGCGTCACCTTATTTTAACATTTTGAAAAATGTATTTTGACTGGATCATGTTTGGAAATGATTTGAACACTCCACATACACAAATGATTACTCCACAATTTTGATGAAATAATGATTGATTCACATTCAGAGACAGTCAGAGAGCGACATTAACTACAAAGTCAACACCAGTTTAAATGGACTGTGTTGCCTATATCCACATATGGTTACGTAAGTGGAGATGCATCTTCCGAGTGCTGACTAAAAGGAGCCGTAAGTCAGCAGGCGTAAGAAGCGAGATACCACACTAACAGTGAGTTACCAGATGTACAATGGAAATGATGTTCCATTGTTCTGGGGGAGTGGAAGTTTTAAAAATGATATGCAAATAAGCAAGATTTTGCGGTGCATTTGTGAATCCAACTCCCTCCTTCTTTGACAACTTATAACTGGCCAACTAATTGCACTGCATTAAGGGTTAATTAACATGCAGTTCCAGCCTCTCTTCCCATCTCAGTCTGCATGCTGCACTAAAGGAAACTGTATGTGTGTGTGTGAGCCTGTGATAGGGTGTGTGCAAACACACATTAACAAGGGAATTTTTCATATCTCTTTGGATAATCCCTGCTTTTCTCTTCTCTGTTCTGTGACTCAAATCAAAACTGAATGGTTGAGTTGAGAGCAACTGAGTCCCCGATCCATGTCATGTTTCACCAGATGGAGACTTGTATTTTCTTCTGCTAGTTCTTTCAGACTTTATACTTATTTGCTTATTCAAAAATCCTGGGGTCCTATGAGGACTGCCTCCAGCTGTTGCATTTCGTTCCACTCCAGAGAGAGAGAGAGACAAAGAGAGAGCATATATATAATGGATATTCTTTTATTAGTTACTTAAACACTAAGACCCTGCATATGGGCCCGGACTTCAATAATAATAATAATAATAATAATAATAATAATAATAATAATAATCTGAACTGATATTGTGTCTTTCTCAGGGTTGCTTAAGAGTAAAAAAGAGAGAAGTGCGTTTTGAGGCTACAGGATCTTGCCCAATCGTGTCTCTCTGAGCTCCTGCAGCTCTACACACCCTCTCGCATCCTTAGGTCCACCTACAGGTCGACTGGTGGTCATTAACACAAGTCTGGCATCAGTAGGGAGGCTTTGAAATATTTCTCCCTGTGCCTAGAAACCCTGTGCCTATTCTTCATTTAAGTGCTTTAACTATAAAAAGCAGGACTTTCAGCTTAGTTCACTGGGTGAGGGGAAGCCAGTGTATTTGGTGGAATATAGTTGTACTGTATGCAGATGGCTTGGTGTGAATAAAGAGCACATGAATTTGTAATAAATCGCAGCCAATTTAAGGTTTTATCAGAAATGCATACTTATGAAAGCATGAAAATGGGTTTCAGCTCCTTTCAGGCTCAGTAGTAAGGCCTTAGATTTAGATTGATCAAGGATTGTGTTAAGATTACAAGTGTTTGTAGAGGTTTTAATTAGGGCTGTCACAAATAATTATACTAGTAATTAAATGCACTAGTAGTTTTGATGATAACTGTTATACACACAATTTATAACAGCAGTTTTAATTCATGTGCATTAAATTTGTAATGTGCATAAAAACTTGAGAGCCAACCGAATGTTTTACAATGACCTGCAGATACTCTGTCGAGCTTCAGAATATATCGTCTACTAATCATTATCGAAATATTGGTCTCTGCATGACTGATATTGCAGAAGACTGCAATATGCAAATGAGCCTTACAGTATTTCTGACGGTGCAACCGACTACAGCCCCAGCTGTTATTGTTATGAATTGAGGTCTTCATGTAAATCAGCAAAAAGTCTAATTTTTAACCATTAAAGGTGTTGGCAAATCAGTGCATTAATGGGCAGGGCTACACTGCTATGGCCAGTATAAGAATATATTTTTAAATATGGTAGGTTTGTGACATGACAAAACTATGACGTGAAAATGGGCTGTTTTTGTAGCCTTTTGTTCATGTGTGTGGAGTGTATGGGTAGGGGAGAAAACATACCATTTGACTTCTTAATTCCAAAGAAGTTATTATATGGCCCTTTAAGATTGTGAAAGGCAGCAATCGCAATATTTAGCAGTATAATCGCAATACTGATATGCTACTCAAATTGAGCAGCTCCAATACCTATTTATCATTCAGACTGCAAAGCTATTACTAAGTCAATTAATCAAGAGCATTTATTTTAAATTGATTATCTTCTTAAATCCAGCATAATTAAATCAGTTTAATCAAATGACAGTACTACGCTTTGATTTAAAAAGCTGAAGATCATCCATAGGTTTAGATCATTTATACACAGTCATAATAACATGGGAGGAGGAGCTGTTTAAGACACAATATTAACAGTAAGAGTAACGTACAAAACACCTGCACAGATGTAGGAGCGCAGACGTTTTATTATAAATTAGCAAAAATTATACATTATAGTTCCAAAAGGGTTCTATGAATGAACAAAATCAGAACATCTTTTTGGTGTAGTTCCTGGATAATAAGCCTTACGTTTAATAACTGAAGGATAAACCTGCATTTTATTACAAAATTCTAATACCCATAATGTACTTACCATAGACTCAGTTCAAATGTCAATAAAAAGCCCAGACAAGCATCATCACACCACACTGCCTTTTAAGATTTTAAAATACATCTAATCAACCCCCCATCTATCATCTATCTCAGTAACTTCAGCAAAGCCTGGAACAATATGATGAGAAAATGGCTGTTGAATTATTGAAAGGCTGCTTTACCAGATCTTATCTGAATGTTAAAGCCATTCCTTAATATCATCTCAGCGAACAACAACTTGAAATTCATCCCATATTCACTGCATCAAACTTCGATTAGAGATGGCTCACCTCATTCTGTGTTCACATTCTATCCTTCCACATTGTTTTTATACTTTTCTGTGGAAGTTTTATTACGGTGAACTTAAATGTTGTGGGTCTCTGGTCCAGCCTCCACGATAACACTATTCTACCCAGTATTTTCATTTGTCAGCGGTTCATTCTTCAGTTTACACATTGGCACACAAAAAACATAGAACATGTATGTCCATAAGTTCCTCGTGTATAAAATACATACACAAACATATGTTGTGTGATGGTGTGCTTCATTCAAGTGGAAAAAATTTATATGAATTGAATGAATTGAAAACACTTACGTTTTCAGGGTTCATACTGATCATCTCATTTCATTTGCCATTTCAGAGACAATTTATTGTTTCCTCTGTGCCCTTTTAAGCATGGTTAAAGATAGGATTACGTAAGTTCTGGCTACCTTCTGTAGATGAACTGAAGAACTGCATGTGTTAAACTGATCTGTTTTCTGAAACAGTGAAACTAATTCAGCACACAAATCTTTTATTTTCTTACACATTGCAGAAAAAATGATAAAAACTTAACACATATATACTCAAACAAGCCATTTACTCCTACCTGACCATTTTTCTTGAGGTCCGCCCACATGCTGGTTCCATCCCCGCCCCTCATGAGGACATGGTAGGTGAAGTAGTAGATTCCAGGGAGTGGGCAGGTGAACTTGCCAGTGGTGGGCTCATAATAATTCCCCACATTGGTCACCACATCATCAAACTTGAGAATTTCACTGCCCTCGTGCTGTTTGCGCAGACCAGCGTAGAAGGCTATTTTAGGGCTGTAGAATGAAGGAACATATCCCCCTGGACCTGGACCCGGGGGACCAGGAGGACCTGGTTTGCCGGGCTCTCCAGGAGGCCCTCGTGGGCCTGGGGGCCCCGGGAGCCCTGGGTTACCACGGAAACCAGACTTCCCGCCCCCTCTGCGTCCAGGGACATCTTGCGGAGGCGGGGAAGAAGGCGTGAGTTCATTTGTGGGTGTGAGGGAGTCACACACCATCTTACAACTGCCCAGCATTTCATAATGTGTCGCTCCACCCCCTGTTCCCCCCAACTTTGTGCTGTGAACCAACAGTGGGATAGCAACCAGCAGTATGAGCACCATGGCCACACCCACTGCAGCGCCAATGACACGCTTCCTGCGGCTGATGCGGGAGGCCGCCAGAGAGAGGAAATCCTCCTCGCCTTTAGAGGTCACAGGGCCGGCCAGAATGAACTCTGGGAAAATGAGAGGACTAGGGTGAGAGAAAGGGGGATTTTCAGGGAGTGCAAAAGTGAAGAACACGTAAAATGGTGGGAGGAAACTTCAGAACAATCCAAGTTTTCTTGATTGACAAATAAAATATCCTCCCTGAAACATTTGATGCTGTCCCGTTTGAAACTTGCAGATGTACGGTTCTTCTGAATGTGAAAGTTGCCTGTTGTGTTATGAACGCCACATCTTTTCATTAATAAGACCAAACTACACCGCTATTACTCTCAGAGGCAGAAGGTGGCTGGACAAATTCACAACTGAAATGAGAAACATGAGGGTTTCTGTACATCAGAATGTTAGTCCTTTACTGGCAATCCTATCAAGGAGACATGTGGATGCGTATTTCTGAGTTATGTATGTCTACAGATGCAGAGAGATGATAAATAAGTCATTTTCCATAATTTTTTCATTCAGTTCCTCTGGTTGGCAGAAATGCTGTGTGTCTGGATCCTTTGCAGTGTCCATATCCACTACAGTTCTTTTACACTATTTTCTCTGTTTTTCCATTTCAGACCTTTTGTCCCAGCAAGTGTTTTTCCTTAAGTCCGCTCTATAAATATGCTTACTTTTTCATCGTATTCAATCGTATATCCAGGATGCATGTCCATTTGCAGTGCTGTGTTATCTGGACTGCAGACAGAAGCAAGGAAGATGCAGGAGTAAGAATGTAAAATCAGGATTACAGGGATTCAGTCCATGCGGGTCTTCCTTTTCAGTTCACTAATCATCTGAATCCTTTAGGTTCCAAGTGAAACTGCTTTAGACATCTTTGACACTCACTATTCTCCTCCTATGTTGAACAAAATTAATACAAATTAATAAAAAAATACTTTGACAATGATTTCAATGATTGTGGTGATTCAAACGATTTATGTTATTGCTAATAACATTATGTACAGTAAGTAATTACATATTGTCTTTGTTAGCATGTTTAACAGGTCAAGACATTAACCTAACCCTGACTCTGATGGAGACATTAACTTTTATTTAATTGGTATATAACTAAACACAGCATTACAGTGTGATAACTAATAACATCTTATAAAAAAACAACACAAATTCTAGAATGGTGTATAATATTTCTACAAAAATATTTTAATCTCTGTAGAATATTCCTGTACTGTTCCTGGGTGGTATTCTGCAGTAAACTAAAGCACCTGTACAACATTTTGATCAAGATTGTTGAGGCAGTCAAGCAGAAACTCTGGAAGCATCACTAAAGATCTGCAGACTGCTTACGTTTCCTTAAAAGCAACTAGTGGTGGTTTACTGCGGAGTTTTTTCGGGTATAAAACAGAAACTTTATCTACCAGGCACACATGTCTAGGTATGGGAGTTTTGCAGTGGATTACGACAGAACCACAGCTTTAGTTCGTATTTTGCTCTCGCGTTAACCAGTAGTTCTTACAAACGTGTTAAAAATTTAAGAATACTTTTCTTTAAAAACACCGGTTGGCTAATCTGTTGCCATTATAAACGGTCTCCCATCCCATCATTCTCCCATTCCCAGCATTGCTTACCTTTCAGACTTGGGTATGTGTGATGCTCCTCCGCCCCTCCACTCTACTTCCCTCAGGCTCGCCCGGACAATTCTGTCCCCTTCTTCATCTCGCTTTAGTCCTTTTCAGCAAAAAGTAAGTCCATCTTTCTCGCTCGAACCTTAAGTTATTTATTTACGCATTTATTAATGTATTTATTTTACCACACTTTGCCTTTCCTTGTGGTTTTCTCCGTGTCCGAATCCTAAAACTTCTTTTCCCTCGTAGTGCAGGCTGCTGTAAACAAACTGAAGGACCGTCGCGTGTAGTTTTAACGGAAATTGTTCTCTTGTTTACTTCCTAGTGCTGAATTCACGAACGGGCTGTAATTGTGGAAAATATACCACCGTTAAGTTTGTTGCACCATAGCTGAGAAGCAACAGTTCCCTCACTTGTGTGATCTGTGTGAGGGTCTGGCGTGTCTCGCGGTGTCTCTCGTTCCCCTCCCCGCCCCCCTTCGCGCATACACGGGGCTACCTCTCTCCGAGCTCTGCACTGACCTGTTAGTGTTTATGGCTAACTGACACAGCTGCATTGAGACATCACCACAGATACGCCGGAGTAGATGAGAGCAATATGATTAGTTTAAAAAACTCTTTGTTCTCTCAGAGACATTCATCCAGGTCCAATTCTGTTTGCTACTCTTAAGCATCAGTAATTAAAAGTGCAATATCCTGTATGAATGCACTAGTATGAATGGATGTTGTATTATATGAGTCATTAATACGACAGATGTTGTAATTTGAGAAGGGCATGTGAAAACAGGATACTGCGTAAAGCCAGAGAATCGAGGTAGGGAGCCCGCCGCATTGGATTTACCCTCACACAAAAAATCCAGGATGCTTTTTCTCTCTGTTTCCTTCTCTCTCCTTCTTAACCCACCTCTCGCTTCACTGCCATTCCCCCAGGAGCCCACAATCCTCCCACTATACTGGTATCAGGCTGATCCTTCCAGGTTGACTCACCTCTGCTTACCACCACCAATGTTCAAGTGAATGTGGATTTATCAATTAACTTTGCACACACAGACAAACACACATACACACAGACATACATCCCTAATCCACTCCTCTACTGTTTTTTTTTTCTTTCCATAGACTACTACGCAAAGAAAGAATGACAGAAAGGTGGAAAGGGTGAAAGAAGGCGAGAAGATGAAGATGACGAAGAGCAGATGAGACTGGAAGCAAGAGCTGGGAACAGGAGACAGGGAGAAAGAGTGACAGAGTGGTGTTCGAGGTTAGAGAGAGATAGGATGACAAAGAGACAGTTTAGCAATGTTTTCGAGCTTGTTGTCAGTGTGTGTGTGTGTGCGCGCGCGTGCGGGTGCTTGTGTGTTTCTCTTGCCTTCAGTGCTCATTAGCAGTGAAAGACACATTGCTCCTGACAGCCTCTCCCCTCCTCGAGTCTCTTTACATTTCACCTCTTCTTTCTCCACCACTCAGTCTTTCATCATTGTTTATGACTCAATCACCTTCTCTGTGGGTCTACTGCTATTAAGCTTCGTTTTAACAAAGTGGCCTACCCTGAAGTGTCCCTCCCTTACACACGCAAACACACACACACACACACGACTGTTACACTGTCCTCTCTGCTTTATAATAGACTGGACAAGCTCACCTCTGTTGCTTAAGCTGCATGTGTCAGAAAATGTCAAAAATGATCCCATTCAGAATTTCATGAAGAGCTACATTTAACATTAAACGTATAGGAGCTTCTGTTTTTACAGTCTGGAATTACCCCAAATAACACAAGCAAATAGTCAGTTTCTCTTATAGGAATCAAATCTGATTTTGGACAAATTATCCAATGACAGGAATATACAGTCCATGATGAGGCTGTCTGGGAAACTGAACCATAATGCATATGAAGCCACAAGAACACTGACATCAGAATCCCATCATTATGTTTTCAGGGACCCCTGGCCATGAAAGGTGAATGACACGTTTGAACTTGAAGTCATACAACAGGGGTTTCCTTCAGCAGAGTGCACCTCTCGAGGCATTTACAGAAATACTAGTGGTAGCAAAGTAACTCACACTCATTTTAATCTTACTACAATGCAGCATTAATGTTACCAAAGGACCTTTGAAAAATGTTAAAGTTAGTGAATATGGCTAAAATCAGGTTGGTAAATGCTTAAACTCATGTTGTGTGCTACTATTTTGTGTTGTAGACCGTCTGAAAGTTGTCAATGTTTTTTGAATAATTTTATTGCTGTCATGGTGATCTGGTCTGGCTGAGGCTATGGGGAGATACTGTCACTGTTCTCATTTAAAAATGTGTGTGTGTGCGTGCGTGTGTTCAGAGTGAAGGAAGACTCAGGGGATGCAGGCAGTGTGGAGAGACAGTGGTGTTTGAGGCGCTGTCACTGCTCCTCCCTGTTTAACGCTCATCAGGATGAGTCCAGAGAGAACTCACTGCCATTCTGGCTCTTGATCAATAGAGCAGCTCCCATGATGTAGCCTGTTTACTGTCTTTACCCCAGACTACAGGGCGTTGTCCATGGTCACATTAACATATTTAATAAACACACACACACACAAGATTTTAAAATTGCTTAAAACTAAGAAAGAACTATTTAATACACTACAGCTTAATTTAATAAAAGGATTGTCTTTTTACATGTCCATACACTAAGTGAAACAGTGGGCAGCCAGCAATAGGGGCATCCGGGGAGCAGTATGCGCGGACTGTACCTTGCTCAAAGGTACCTGATTTTGCTGTTCACCTGACAAATTCCAAAATTCAGCAGTCACAGCCCTGAATGAGTCAAATCAGTCATGTGATCCTAAAACAATAAAGAACCTAATGAAAAGCATGACAACAAACTTGTATATTGTATATTGTTTACCTCGACCTAACAACAATTTTAATGCCAGAATACTTAAATGAACCATTAATTATTAATGAACATTTCCTCAAGAAAAGTGCTGATGCGCACTTTTCCACCTTTTCCACTTACAATTTGTGAAGGAGATGGTCGTGTGTGTGTGTGTGTGTTGTGCACATAGCCTTGTTTGTGCAATAGTGTGTTTGTGTGTCTCTGATTGCTTGCTGATATGGGGTGACATGGTGCAGATTGAGTTGGCCCGCTTCTCTAATTCTCTCTATTAATAAGGCACAGCTCCCCACTGTTGCAACGGACTACATCTATTCATCTCAATTTGTCATCCTCCCTCTCTCCATCTCTCCTTCTCTCTCCCACCTTCCTCTACACAGCCGCCTCCCAAACTCCTACTCTGCCTGTGTCCACCTTTCCGTTCTCCATTTCCTCCATTCCTTATCCCTATTCTCTGAAATCTTTCTATCCCATCTGCCCCATACTGAGCTCTTTAGAATGCAGTTCTGTGCAAAAGTCTTAGGCACCTGCAAAAATAATATTTTAAAACTGTTTAAATAGCTATGTTTTTCCACACAAATATTACTAAATTTACGAAATAAAATTACAATGAATAAATGCAATTAACATAATACAATAAATAGTGGTTTTATGTACAGTATATCAATGTGTTCCTTGTGCAAGTCCAGTATTGGCTCAGTATTTTAAACAATTTGCATAGGTGCACGGTACTGTATATCAATATTCAATGACAAATTTGGATCACACTCTCAGAAAAATAGCTTTAAACAATTTTTAAAGGTGCCTAGCTCTTTTGCACAGTAATTTATCACCCCCACCTCTTAGTTGTAACTCAATTGATAAACTGTTTCAATAAACCATAATGCCTTACACTATACTCCCACTCACATCTGTACTGTAATTTTATCACAAAAATCAAAATGACTGTACAGATACTGTACAGATGAAAATGTGATCCTTATCTCAGTGAAGTACAGCTCTTCTGCGTTTGAGTGGTTATTTATATGCTGCCTGTTTGATGCTAAAATTGATGCTAAATTTTTGACAGAACAAAGAAAAATATTTTTATAATTGATAAATAATACAGCAGTGAAGTCATGCAGGTTTTGTTTCACAAGAACAACATTTAAGTTTGTGTGATGCTTCACATTAAGATTAGCTCAGAGCATGTGTTGGTGACGGACTCTTCTGGATGACGCAGAAATAAAGAAATCGTTTAGTCAAATAGTGCAAACAACAGTATTCTAATTTAAAACTTCTACACATTATTAGCTATGTTAGTATGTTTAGCCAAACTGTTCCAAGAGTCACAGCCAGTCAGACAGCTGATCGGTTCCTGTCAGGTTTTTAAAGTTAATTCATTCATTTTTAAATAGGCAGACTGGTTTTAAAATTGCGCTTCCTGAAGGAAGGTCTGAGAACCATCTTTTAATAGCACAGCTCAGAGATGGGGACTCGAGTATGAGACTCAGACCCACGTATGAGACTCGGACTCGAGTTGCACTTAAGTCGCACAAAGAAAGACTTGTGACTTGACTTTATAACTTGCCCTCAACAACTTGAGACTTGACTCGGACCTGGGTGTTGTGAGTCGTGAGTCATAACTCGTAAACAATGTTCATTTCATGGAGTTATTTATTTATATCTTGCACTCTTTCCAACAACCCCTCATTTGCCATGATAACCCAGAAAACCGTTCACCTCGCCCCGGTGTCCCATTACTTCTGTGAACCGTTTTCTGCTAATAACGGTTTTCTGCTAATCATTCTGCTAGTCACTGCAAAGGTATCTAACTGTGAAGTCTCATATTTAGCGTGAGAGATATATTTTTCATATATAACATTTAGATTTAAGATAATTTTAGGCAAATCCTCCATGTTGGTGAGTGCATATCACAGCACACAGTCCAGCCCCCTGCTAAGTAACAGTCAATTGTAATCGCGGGGCATGGCCAATTAGCATATCTTCTAAACATTTACAGCTCAACATTTACAGCTCAAAAATCCCACATTTGTTAACAACGACGCTCAAAGACTTGAGACTTAACTTGGAATCGAGCACAAAGACTTGAGACTTGGTAAAAATGACTTGTGAATATCTCTGACACAGCTATAATCAAATCCATTTAACCCAGCAAAGACTGTGTCCTGATTTGTTGGAAATTGGACAAAATGTGATAAATCATTTATGAAATCATTTATGAAAATTCATTGGCTGCCCAATGAAAGCAGCAAAACACAGACTACAATTTGATTGTGGAAGACTTCTATTCTTGACATCACAGTTAATCAAAGTTTAATTCACTGCTTTGTGTTTGGTAGATTTAAATAATAATTTGGGTTTTTTATTCATATGCATTAAGAGCTGACATTAATATTTAAAAAAGTCTGTAGAATGTGCACACGTTGCATCAACGCGTGGGGTCTGTTGGGAGCACTGGCGTCTTAGAGCTGATTTTCATGTGCAAATAGCAGTCACTGGAGCCAGGACTTTCACCAGCTGAATTATCATACACACACATACATACACATGCACACACACACACACACACACGCACGCACACACACACACACACACATGCATACATACACTCCTGAATAATTGAATGGTTAGTGAGTGATTAGCTGCAGGTCACAACCTTTAAAATATAACAGAAAAGATATCCAATCAGCCCACTCCACTGCATGCATACACACACACAGACACACACACTCACACAGACAGGCGCACACATACACACACGCAAACATATACATACACTTTTTCACTCTTTCTCTTTTAAATTTCGTGGTCATTTGATAAAAGATATTACTACAAAAATCTGTTGCAAAAGTTACACAATTCAGGAGGCAAGTGATTTTCAAGAAAGAAACAGAAAAAGTACAAACCCTTCTCTTAGACCTAAGCATGTTAGACTAAAAGTGTTCAAAAAACACTGTAAAATCAATTACTTGATTAAAAGCGCCCGTATTACAATTTTTTAATTATTTCAAAAGCCAAGCACACATTTGTGTTGTTGTTATTTGTTTGTTTGCTTTTTTTCAAAAGCAGTTATAATTCAATCATTTTACACAACTGTTCTAGAACCTCCCTTTATGTCTCAGAATTAAACTTGGTTTTGTTTTTTTCCCCCATTGTATTGCTCCCCAAAAAGAAAGGGTAGTTTAATCAGTTTGGTGAAGAGATTTGTCTTGTTGTTTATTCTGAGTGTCTGGGGTTAACATCATACACTGGAAGGACAACATAGTGGAACAATAATTAAACTAGACATTGGAACATTGCTGTGCTGATTTGCATTCAGCAAAAATGCGAAGAAAAAAAAACTGAACACAATAAATGGTATATTGCTCAATTACTAATATGATCAGTAGTGATAGACCTGCTTTGAATATATGTGAGTACATACAATCCTTTTGAGTAACACCAAGAGAAAGTAAATGACAGAATGTAGGGAGTGTTAGGGTAAATAAACAAAGAAAAAAAAAGGGATCCCTATAGCATGACGAGGAGAGAGAAACAGAGCTAGACAGCAGGGGTGCAGAGAAAACGAGGGATCATCCAACAGGAATGACAAGAACAACAGAGAGACAGAAACACATCGATCCCCATCCCCCAACCCCCCCAAACACGCACACATACATTCACATTCATACACACACGCACACACACTTCTCTCTCTCTCTCTCTCTCTGTCCTCTTGTCTTGCATGCTGTTTATTCTGCTATACCCTACAGCGTAGTGTAACTTACTGTAAGTCTTATAAACACACATCACACATATAAAAAATTTCCATTTTCCATCACTGATTAATGCAGTGATACATACACAAATCCACATACCCAAGCACACATGCACACACATAATCATCTTCAGCTCTGTAGCTCGTTTTTTATTTCACCCCTATTAGTAAACAACACAAACTGAAAACTATTGTTGTAACAGATATCCCTCCATTATTATCTCTCCTCGCTGTAGAGGTGGCCTCCATTCTTTTTATCTCACAACTAACAAGCACTCCTTTAACTTCCACAGAGACATACCTATGAATCCAGTTGCGTATTGCTGTGTGTGCATGCGTGTGTGTAATTCTCATTTTTTGTATATTTGTTTGCTTGTTTCTTTTTGAGTTTCATGCAGGGACTGCTTGTTACATTTAACTGAGGTTGCCTGTACTGTAACGGTACACTGACTGTTGGCGCACGCACACACACATAAAGTTGTATGCTGTCTTTCAGATCTCTACAATAACCCTGGAATGATTTGACTGCTTTAGCACAGAGTTAAAGAGTGGTTATTCTGTTTGATTGTGTGCTTGTGCAGAATGAGACTGCCATGATGGAGACAATAATAAACTTGTTAATCCATATATAATAATGGAAGCTATGACTTGGAAATAATTCCAGTGGTTTGTCTCCATTTGTGTGTGTGTGTGTGTGTGTGTGTATGATTTATTCAGGACTTTGGTGTTGTCAGTGACAAAAGGAAACCTAGATTA
Source organism: Hemigrammopetersius urotaenia (assembly GCA_037974485.1). Lineage (NCBI taxonomy): Eukaryota > Metazoa > Chordata > Actinopteri > Characiformes > Alestidae > Hemigrammopetersius > Hemigrammopetersius urotaenia. The sequence goes on along the minus strand of JBBPDC010000109.1, from coordinate 12,024,488 downwards.
AAAGGGTAAGAATTACAGAGGTTGAGTTATTATAAACTGTGTTCAGCTACAAAGCTATAAATCCTGCCCTCCCTAGAGCCTCTCCTTTCTCTCTCTTGCTCTCTCTCTTTATCTCTGTCCCTCTTGTTCCTTTATCCTTGCTAGCCTGTTGTGTTGTACCAGTATCCAAAGACTCAATTAAAGCCCCATACTAAAAAGAAAAGAACAGCTGATTTGTGGTTCCTCTGGTCAGAGTGACTGGAAGTCATTACGTTACTTTATAGGGTGAATATAACGCAGATAGTGTATTTTAATACACATAAACATAGTTCAATCCCAAATCAGCGCTTATTTGTTTATAAAATGCACCTGATAAAGACATATAGAGCAGTGTGATGTCATAAGTGTGGGCAATGACAGGTAACACAAGTAACAGTGAGCAGAATGACAGCAGTCTGAGATTAAAAATGTTTGAGGTTACATAAACCTTAACTTCTGATTGCTTCATTACGATATTTTGCCATGGCATGTAATTGTGAATCACATAAATTCTGTAAATTAATGTTGTTTTACTCTCTCTTTTCAGGGGAGAGTGTCCATTGGTCTACTGTGAAAATGGGACACTGTCATTTTCATAAACAAAAGTATTTATTATAGGGTCATGATATCATGAAAAGAATGCCACCCTGATGGAAATTGTTATAACTGGATCAATGTTATTGATCCTAAATCCGCTATTAGCTAGCTGTGTCCCTCCACTCTAGCTAAACACAGCTCTGGAAAAAATAAGAGACCACAGCTATGTATTTTTAAGTCAGCATCTCTATGAGTATGACAACCATTCCATGCCAGTGTCTGTTAAATTCCTCATCTAATTCTGCATTATGAGGTACTGATTAGTGAACACCTAAATCAAATCTTATTTAATGAGGAAAAGTATAAAAAGCACTGCTGTAATCAACACCCTTCTCTTGAATGAGAGCAGCTGGATGGCAAAACACTACTAGAAGTACATCAAAGGTCACATTGCCATTTTGTTTAAGAGTTACTAAGAGATTAATTTTATTTGAGTTATTCATGTTCTGTAAATGCTGAATCATTGTCATTCCTTTACAATTATGCCTTAAAGAAAAATGTTTTTATCTGGAAATTAGCAGAAATATTGTCAGCAGTTCTTAAAAAAGGCAAATCTGATCAGTTCAATACTTGCACCTACAGTATGAGATAAAACCTGATACTGAACATTTTTGCATTTTTTTCTCATATTTTACATGTTCTCTTTCATGCATGTACATTTTCGAATAATAAAGGAATTCCCTGCATTTTTTATCTTGTGAATTTGGATTCTACCCCTACCAAATGTGTAGCAGTCATGGACACTTTCTGTTTTAAGTGAAGTGATCTGTTTGGTGTTTAATAACACCTTATTTTCCTCCATTTTAAAGTGAATATCAATTTGGGAGGGAAGACGCTGGGATGTTTCTGTAAAGTTCAGGAAAAGTTCAGGTATGTCTTTTTAACATACTTACGCCAAAATAATCTTGTCATATCAGAGTATTTAGGGTCACTTATCAGATTCCAGGTATTTGGTATGATCTGCAAGGTTAAAAATCACAAGTAAACAGATTACAAATTAAGTAATGTCTAAGAGGTAACATTTTACTACTAACAAAACCTCTATTTGATTCAGTTTCAACCTTAGACAGGCAGCCACAGCGCTGAATCTACTGGGTTTCACTACAACTAAATCTACTGTTTTGCAAACTGGTGGATTAGATGTATGTACAGCAGTGGTCCACAACCTTTATTTCATCACGGACCGGTTTAATATTAGAAACTATTTTCACGGCCTGGCCTTTAAGGAGTGGCAGATAAATATACGTATTTATACAAATAAATTATCCGCAATAAAATGGGGATAAGTCTTTTTTTTAAATTATTTTTCTGTGCAGCCCGTGGACCAGTACCACATGACCCACAGCCCAGTACCGGCCCGGGGGGTTGGGGGCCCCTGATGTAAACAGTTTTCCTACACTATCTAGTAGTTTTATTAATTCAAGGAGAACCCTCAGAACCTTCTAGACCTCTAGGCTGTAATTTTGAGTCTTTTTTTTTTTCAATAAAATAATCTTTTATGTCTCGGTTGGATGTCATTTTACGCCCCAGTTGGAAACAAACAAAACCAAAGTTCTTCTGGAAAAGGGAATGATAGCACAAATTTAGTCTGGCAGGCGAGACAGCAAGATTTTGCTGAACCTTTTATCCTAATAAGGTCCCCAGGGCCTTTGAAAGCAAGCAACATCAAATATCCACCATAATTCTACAAGAAAGGATCTGTACCTATCTTTTGACTCTAAACCTATGATGCTTATGACCATTAACCTCTGTTTTGTTCTTTTCCTTTACACGAAAAACATTTACCATTAACTATAATTATTCCTTCAATTCTGATCTGAGGGGGTCTAGCCCAGTTCTGTGGTTTGCATGCTTAAACACATCTGATTTAATTTCTGTTATATTTGCCAGGTCAAGGGGACTGCACTGGAAGAGGTGATAAAGGTGGTAAACAGTATATATGTATTGCATATTTGCACAGTGGTCAGTATTTCTGATGGTACTGAAAATAATTTATTCTTAATATCTCTTGACTAAAGCGTGTTCTCAAATGTGCTATATATACAAACAATGATAATTGCTGTGGGTTAACATTTTGTAGATGCATTTATTGCCTGCAATAACAGAAATAGGTTGTTAGGGGTGAAATGTCAAAAGTGCCAAAACTAGATTTGTTGTATTTCAGCTAGCCACAAACATAAATACGTGGAGTTCAATAGATGCAAATAAAACTCTGGCATTAAACCAGGTTTTAAAAAAGGCTAATTTGGTTATAAAGAAAAGAACCTCATCCTCGCTTCTAAGTATTGTGAATAATCTGTGATGCTTTGGGGGTATTTGTCCCCCAGAGGCCCTAGGAACATTGTTAGGACATATGACACTGTGGATACCAGGAGATTTAAAATAAAAACTGGGTCAGGGTTGGATTTTCGTGCAGGGCAATCATCCAAAACGTATGTCCAAATCAACAGAAAAATGGTGCAATTACCACAGCTTTTCACATGGCCATTCCAGTCCCCCAACCCAAACAAAAGGATACTACAATATCTGAAGGATTTCTGTTTTGAGGAGTGGTCTCAGACCCCTTGCTCTCAGTCTCATAAAGCATGAGAGGACTCATTGTGAGGCTGCAAAAAGAATTAAATGTACAGTATGAATTACATGACTAGTAACAATTGCTTGTCAACTAATTATCAAAAAAGCTGACGAGTAGTTGTCATTACCATAATGCTGTTTTGTGGCATTTGTGTACATAAGATTTTGTTCTATTATGTGTTTACAAGGTAAAAAAGACTGAAATTAAATGTACACATTACATCCAAAATAATGACTAATGCTAGGAAAAAAAATAACCCCAGATAATATCATGTGTAACGTCATTCTGAGTTCTTGTGTCATATCTGCCCCCCTTGTGTCATATCATCTTGTGTGCATTTGTTCATGTGCTTTTGTTTGTTGTGGTCCCCGTTTTAGCCCTGCCTCCTCATTAGTGTGCTCGTCTGTGTGTAGCTTATGACTCTCCTTTCACAGGTGTTTATGTTCTTGTCTACTGTATAAATACCTCTGTGTTACAGTGTGAAGCTGCATGGTGGTCTGTTGTTTATCATGTTTTTAGTGAGTTTGTGCCTGATTCCTGATAGTTTCTTTGTTTATTTTTATGTTTTGTTTCAGTGTTTTATGTGGTGCTTTGTTTTCATGTGCTCAATTCTTATTTGAATGCATTCTTTGTGTCTCAAGCACTTCCAGAATGACACCAAAGCAATGGCTTGAGTCTAGGCTAAGGCTAATGGCAAATCTAAATGTAAACAAAGGACAGTCAGATATCTAGATTGCTTGTGTGCTGCAGTGGACAAGGCAGATCCAGAGACAGGTAGAGATCCTGGATGTGATACAGATTGATCAGTTTGCACTATGAGTTTGCAGTTAGTCACGTAGTGCTTTACTTTTAAGGCATGGTTCAGGAGAGTCTATTTAGTGTGCTTTTACACAATTTATAGTGAATCTACTTTCATCTCCTGTAGTAAACTGCTGAACACAGCACCAACTGGTGGATTTAGTCAACTATTAGTCAACTATTTGATGCAACCCCCAATAAGTGTCTAATAACTGTTTTATTAATTAATAACTGTTTGAAAAAATTACATTACAGTTTTTGCATGCATTTTCAGTGTGAGGTCTAATTGGCTAATTTTCTAAAGTTATTTTTATAACCTATTTTAACTTCCTTTACCAAGAATGTCAATGTTTACAAAGTTGACAGTAAATGGAATTAATTACATAATTCTATAATACATTGCATTCACAATGTTTTTGAAAGATTACACCTTCCACTTCCCAGTCGATAAAAACCATGAGTAGTCGCCAGCACTTTCCAGACCAAACAGATGCCCATGGCCATGGGTTCCATGAGACATGGCTGGAGTCTCTACAGTACAACCTAGCACTGCAGTAATACAGCGTTTGCTATTTCCCTCTAGTGGACCCAATCTGTAAGTCAATGATTGTTCCTGACAAATTTACTCTGCTTTGCGTTTCCTAACTGAAGATTTGAGTATAAAATGAGAAATATATCTGAATAATGCATGCTGGTGTGCCAGTTGTTTGGATTGGTCTCTGAGGCTATGAATGATTAAGCATGTCTGATTAAAGTTTGGTCCTTGATTAAACCCAAGACTCCATGGTAGCAAGAGAAGGGTGTGAGCACTGAAATCTCTGTGGTTTGTGTGTGTGTGTGTGTGTGTGGTGGGGTGGTGGGGGATGACATGTATGGTATTATACCATACCCAGGAATAACACACATATGCCACACATGAATTATTTCAAATGTATAATATGAGGATCATTCCAAGAAGACTCTGAATTGTCCATGTGTGCATTTTTTTGTATTGTAGTGTTGGCTTACGTGTATATGTGTGTGTGGGGTGTGTGTGTGTGTGTGTGTGTGTGTGTGTGGGGAGTGTGTGTGTATGTGTGTGTGTGTGTGTGCGCGCGCATGTGTGTGTGTGTGTGTGTGTAATTGCCGTGACGGGACAAGATGTTGGAGGTTCATTAGTGCGTGGCGGTGGAGTGCTTGAACGCACCACAACAGGTCCAGAGAGAGGGATCACACAGAGACAGAAGGAGAAAGAGTAAGAAAAAGAAAGAAAGAGAGACTAGAAAAGAGAGTAAGATAGTACGTCAGGAGTGTAACAAGAAAATATAAGTGAGGAAACAGAGAACTGTTGTGTATGATGAAAATGAAAGACTTCCACTTGCAATATGTGTGTTTCTTTCACTAATATCACTCACTCACTTATGATAATATAATGTTCATAACACGGAATGGGTATCAAAATGTTGTACTCCTGAGGCCAAGTCGAGAAAGCTGTTTAAATTACATTCTTTATGTATGTTATATACATCAGCATTTCTTAGTCTGTTATTTAATCTTTAATTCACTGCAGTTAGTTAGTGTAGCCATTCCCAGCACCTAACATTTGTATCTGGTATTACACGATCCATAACTACTATTCTGCCTGTCTGAGTGGCAGAGAGAATGTCACAAAGAAAAATGATAGTAAAAATAGTAAAAAATAGTAAAAAACTATTTTTGTGTTGTCATATAAAATCTGTCATAGAAAATGTCTGCATGACAAATTTACATTTTGATTTACGTTTTGATTAATAAACATTTATCAATTTATTTATAATCCTTGACTTTCTAGTGTTGAACCACTGACTATGACTAAATATAATAAACAAATTAAATCAATATAAAATGAAAAGAAGTAAATAGTGTCAAAGTCAGGGTCTCAGTACAGGTAAGGCCATTGAGTGGAGCTTTTGCTGATATTACTGACTAATAGATATTTCCTTTTACAGGTCAGAGTATCATATTAATGTTAATATCAATATGAAAAATAATTAGACGGTCAGATATTAATACAATTATTAAAGTGTCCAAATATTTTGTATGTGATTTATCCTATTCAAATATTTTTATGAGTCTTTTTGAGGAGAAGAACTGACCAGAATGCACTGAGGCTCCTGTAACAGCACATGGGTGGAAATGTCTGAGACTGGGGCTGTTTTGCTTTCAGTGGTGTTGTGAACTTGTGTTTATTGACAGGATCATGACAGCCATTTTAAATGTAAACAAGTAGAAATCTGGAAGGAAACTGCTCCAAACAGTCTATAACACACCAGATACCTGAAAGAAGATTTTGCCAAAAATAAAAATTGTGCAGGTTTTGTGCTGCGCTGAATTATTTCATAGGAGAATTGTAATCAAACGAGATTTACTGAACAGCTAATTGTGTTATAATAATACAGAATCTACTGATTACACATTTCTTTCTCTTTCTCTCTCCTTCACACATACACGTACGTACACATTCGCACACTCACAAACCTATTCAGATGGTCTTAAATGGCATTCTGTGGAAACAGTTGTGTTAAACAGTCAGAAAACAAGAATGGCAGTCTTTATCTTTCCCTCACACCCTCATTCTTTAATTCCTCTCTTTCTCTCTCTCTGTCTCACTGAAGTGTTTTTGAAGTGGCTGACAGAGGGCCAGAGAGAGAAGGGGAGGAAGAGCAGTAGTGGAAGAGGAGGCAGAAAGAGGAATGACAGGCGGTGACGGTGGGTACAAACCGTGACCTTAAGAGTGCGAGCAGAAGAGCATGACAGAGAAAAGGAGAGATGCGCCGTAGCTCTTTTTCAAAAAGGACTTTTCAACACAACACTCCTCTGGCATAAAGGGAAAGACAGCTTCCCATGCTGAAATCAGCATTAGAGCTCAATTACGTATTACATCTTGTTAGCTGCTGACACATGTGATTCTGTGTTTGCTGATTGTGCAAGGAAACAGCAGATCTGGCAGGTTGGAAATAAGGCAGGGAGTTCTTGCGGATCCTAAAAATGATTCTAAAGTCTTAAAGTAGATCTAAAACATTTAAGGCCTGAAATTGTTTAAGATGTGTTACATTCTAAGAGGCTGTCTATAGAGCAGGCTGAAAAAAAGCATCACTGTACATGTTAAGCTTATTCACCAACCTTAGAACCTGACCACTGGTGAAGTTAAACCCCATATATATATATATATGTGTGGGTGATTCTACAGAAATTGTGTCATTTGTGATTGAGAAGGATGGTGAAAAAGTACATTACAAATTTAGATATTTTTTGATTTGATAATGCCTGATAATGTCAGTACTGTATAAAAAATACTTTTTCCCACCTAAACATAGATAATTAAGTTATTTTTTGGCGTATTTGTCTGACACACATCACATTTTAATTCAACCCCGTCACAGCCATTTTGTAATTCCGCTATTATATTTTACAATAGGCTTATGAGCTGCCA
>JBBPDC010000109.1:12003825-12016949 GCA_037974485.1 Hemigrammopetersius urotaenia | reverse complement strand
AAGGGCAAACAGAAAATAAGAACAGAAAACAGGAAAACCAAAAACATGGCACGGCTACATCAGCCCAAGCCGTGACACCCCAGTATAGACTGATCTGTAATTAATGCACTAGCATTTTATTTGGTTCGCCCTGTTGTTTTCTTTTGTATATAAAGGTTAAATACAGTAATAAATTAATTCAAATTACAGTAATAAAAATGCAGGGCTTGAAGAAGAACAAATTGAAAAACCCAAGAACACTAGAGAAGCTTCATGGGGGAAATTCTGGACTGCAACATCACAGGGCAGCAGCCAAGCAGCAGCAAGGAGAAATAAATAACATTTTGGGATTGATGACAGTAACCCCTCAGTTTTATGGATTAGCATTCGCAGATTCAGATTCAGTAAGCTGTGCCTTGTCTAAACGTGGGTAGAGAGAGTTATTTCATTGTTTTTTTGTGTACGAGTGGGAGTGTATTTGGGGGCATATTTAGGGTTTACACTATAAAATTAGGCATTTTGTGATCAAAACACAACAACGCAATTTTTCACTATATGCGGGTGCTCTTGGAACGTAAACCCCATAAAAAGTGGGGGATTACTCTACTTTCAAACCTCCCGTCTCTGAGTACAGCTGACTGTGACATCCGGACCTCGTGCGCCATGCCCCTCGTCCTCATGTTGGTTGTTTTATGTTTGGGGTGCCGCTGAGCAGCAGAGGTTCTTTCCGTTCAGGTGTCTGAGTGCCTTGGTAACCGCGTGGTGCGGCGGTTATACATTTGTATGTGTATGTTTGAATTTTCTGAAACAGTATAATTGTAACATTTACACACATACACAGTGACAGTATTGAGTCCAGTTCAGCCAGTTTCAGTTGGTCTGAGGTCTGAGTGATTGATGGCTGCCAGTCAGTGTGCAGGCTGGCTGATTGACAGTGACTCCTATGGCCCTCTGCACACTGGCCAGGACCTTTCTTTATTCTTTCTAATTCTAAAGAGTCCCCACTCATTATACACACCACAGCGGACTAAATGTTTTAGTCCGCTAATTAGGCACTAAACGCAGAAGCACACACACACATTCACATTCTCTCATACTCAGACGTGCTGTTCTATATGATGCACAGTTTAGCTTTGTGTGGAGGAATAATTTACTCACTGCTCCTGCTTTATGTATGCAATTACAGGAATAATTTACTCACTGCTCCTGCTTTATGTATGGAATTACATTTAATGCTTTACTGTGTTTCCAAACAGATATTGACCAAACAGGAAATTCCATGAAGATAACTCATATCAGGTCAGCCTGAGAAGTGGCTTACATTTAACAGTGGTGAAAATGAACAAATCTGACTGGACAAAAATGTGTGTTAATCCCACAAGGCCACAATCTGCATTGTAGTAGCAGTGGTAACTGAGTAGATAGGGGGTATCCTAAAGTGAATATTACTATATCATGCATGCATGTTCATATGATGAAAAATCATAAAGGTCATGAAATGACTGGAATGTATAATAAAGGGGTTCCTAAGACAGAGGCAGTGCTAGAAGCAAGGGGCATTTGAAGCTCAAGCCCTGTAAGCCTGCCACTCATGGCAAACCAGTTATCCATGACATTATCTTCATAACACACCTGTCTTTGGACAAGTTTTAAAAAATAAAGGCCCATGTATAATGTCAAATTGAATTTGTGATCTTGTAAAGTTTTGTGATTTTTTTTTACAGGAAACTAAATTTAATGTATGTATTAGACACACAACCTATGTGCTGCAAGCATTTTGATTTTGTTCTTTTTCAAGGGTACACACTTGTCAATTTTTGGTAAAAAACGCCATTTGAATCTAAAATAGGTAATTTGTGTGATTCGTGTAGATCCTATTTTTTAAATTGGGAGGTAGTTCATCTTGTGAGTTATCAAAAAAAAAGCTCCAGGCTTGGCTCCTGAGAAACGTGAAGACTGAAGCACTGCAAGGTCTGTTTTTTTAATGTAATCCCACTTAAGCTAGTTGACCAAATGGTTGTCTTATGAATTCCAAATGCAAAAGCAAACTGTTTACTTACATTGTGGCTATGATAGTATTAGCTTGCTAAACCACCAGGGGCTAATATGTTAAGTTGGCGCTTTGGCCAAGGCGCTCAACTTGTCTTATGGGGGTTTTCCACTGACTGGTACCAACTCAGTTCGGTTCAACTCTACTCGCTTTTTTTGCCTTTCCATAACTAAAATCTGGTACCTGGTACCCCGTACCATTCTTGGTACCACCTTGGCCAAGGTTCCAAGCGTGCTGAACCGAAATGAAATGATGACATGTCCATACTACGACGTCGTCAGGGCTGACGGGAGCGGTTGCAACGTCGTCTGGGCTGACTGGAGCGGATGCGACGTCGTCTGGGCTGACTGGAGCAACTGCGACGTCGTCTGGGCTGACTGGAGCAACTGCGACGTCGTCTGGGCTGACTGAAGGGCAGGCTTGACCGGCTGGAGTGGCTGAGAGGCCAGCTGGAGTAGCAGGAGAGACGGCAGGACCGGCTGAACGAGCCGGAACGTGGGCTTGCCCATCTGGAAGGCCGGCTGGCTTCTCTGGAAGGCGGGCAGGAAGAGCAGACACGCCCCCTGGCTCATCTGGCATGCCGGCAGGACGGGAAGACACGCCCCCTGGCTCATCTGGCATGCCGGCAGGACGAGCAGACACGCCCTCTGGCTCATCTGGGAAACAGGCAGAGTGAGCCGGAACGTGGGCTTGCCCATCTGGAAGGCCAGCTGGCTTCACTGGAAGGCCGGCAGGATGAGCTGACTCGCCCCCTGGCTCACCGAGAAGGCCGGTGGGACGAGTGGACTCAGGTGATGAATCGCGCGCTGAACCCTCAGGCGGTGAATCGCGTGCTGGACCCTCAGCCGGTGAATCGCGCGCTGGACCCTCAGACGGTGAATCGCGTGCTGGACCCTCAGGCGGTGAATCGCGTGCTGGACCCTCAGGCGGTGAATCGCACGCTGAAGCCACCGGTTGAGAGAGATGCGCTGATACCTCGAGGTAAGAGGTTCTGGGAGTCGCTTCCTCGATGGGTGATCAGTGAGGAGAGGAAGCCGGTGGTGAAGGGGGAAGCTCGACAAAGGAGTCCAGTCGGAGGCTTAATTCGATCGCCTCCTCTAGAGTTTCTGTACGTGGGAATTGAGGGAGTCTTTGGTATATCTGGGGCTCTTGTCCCCCAATATAGGCGTAAACGAGCATCCCATCCTCACAGGGATCACTCGCGGCCGCGACTCGAAACTCCTCCGCATAGTCAATCACCGGCCGGTACTCCTGCAGTACATCGAAAATGTCGAGAGGAATGGACTCGGTAATCGGCCCCGTGGGAGAACTGGGTGTAAATATCCTGCTCGGGGGATGAACCGCGAGGAGTTGAGGCTCGTCCAGTCCCCCGCCAGAGCGTGGGCTCTGACCACAGTCCTTGCGACCATGCTTGAGATGTTTTTTCCCCCTCCGTCGCCGGGAATGTGACTTGGTGACTGAGGGTGTGTCTTCCAAAAAACACCGGTCGGGTAGAATGGTATGCTCCCCGGGCCGGCAGTTCATCCCTCCCGAAAGAAAGGAGGGGTAAGTCCCCTTGTACCCCGTAAGGTCTCGGCACGGGAGTAGGGAATGTCCTCCACCTCACCATCAGATGAATATTCCCCGGGAGTAGTCCATGGTTGCCGGATCCAACCAAACGTGTAGTCCTCCACCTCTGAATCAATGGAGGAGCTATATTCCAGCTGGCCAGCGGTGCAGTCAAGACGGAAGCATTCTGTCACAGATCTCTCCTGCGGTGGAGGACCCATACTGACAGCCATAGTATCTACACGTAGTTTATTAACTCAAATGACACTACAAACAGAGAAGATCACAGGCATGACTAAACTAATAAGGCGGAGAGAGTACATCAGGTAAAGTGTGAGTGTCTGCTTCCGTGGGGAAGCAAGGAAAAGGGGAACTCTAAATACAAGACATACAGGGACAAGGACCAATGGGGAGACAGGGCCAATCAAGGAACAAGTAGGGCCAGGTGACAGGAGGAGATAGGTGAGACAAGACGCAGGTGGGGATAACCAAATAGGGAAACAGTACAAAGTCCAGTGGCGACATCTGGTGGTCATGAGGGGAGACTGTCCCAGGTGAGACCGTGACAGTTATAGTGGAAAACTGTAGGTCCAAAGCCAAACTGAACAGAGTAGAACTGAACCAAGCTGGTACCAGTGGGTATCAGTGGAGAACCCCCTTTATACAATAAACCCTCAGTTTTACGCAGATCAGCATTAGCATGACTGCTCTGTGTCTTGTCCTCGTATTTTTAGTGTTCAGCCCCCCTCTCCATTTTCAACAATTACTAAAGTTTATTAAGCATTAGTAAGCTGTGCCCTGTCTAAACATGCGGGTAGAGTTATTTTAACGTTTCTTTTGTTTACGAGTCTTTGCATGCTGCTAATGCTTACCACTAATGCTAATAGTTTTTTAAGCAAAAAAGTTTTCTAATTTTGATTATTAATCTTTAAGGGCAATGTATTACACTGAGTTTAAAATTAAATTAAAGTCTTCTGGGAGCATAATTGGGACATATTTAGGGTTTATACTATAAAAATAGGCATTTTTATATAGTGAAAAACAATGCGGTCCAAGGCTTGATAATACTCTTAATTAAGGTTATTATAACACTGCTGAAAGGCATTATTACATTATGTCATGCAGACAATCAAAAACACCCTGTCTTTCTCTCTCACTCTCCCCACAATCCCGCACTTTGTCATCAGTATTCTGCTTATTTAGTAACAGTTCCAATTCTCTAAAAATTGGACTTTGTCAAAATGCTACGGCAAACATCTGCTTCAATGCAGAAGCTATTGAAAGTAAGGCATACATTGTCTACAAACATTTTTTCATGTCACCTACGGCAGAGTGCTTTAGCCTAGTTTACGGTTATTTTTCTTTGTACATCTCAGCTGCATTATTTCAGTTATGTCATATTTATTGGTGAAAGTTATTTGCTAGCTTTATAAACTGATTATCATGTCGGCTGAGTGGAAGGACACAGCAGCGGGCAGCATACGGTTTCTCAAAAAGGTTTCTTTATTTTATATGTGAAACTTCAGGCTCACAAACACAAAACAACTCAAAACATACGGAGTGTCTATTTTCCTTGGAGGACCTTCTCTCCGCAACACTCCTTCATTGCACGCTAACCCCTGGCTTCTCCAGAGGACCTTCACAACGCAGAGACCTGGATAGCTCACACCAAAACTCAGCCTGAGAGCTTCTCAATTTCACTCTTGTCGTGAGCATAGGAAGACCCACTCCGTGTGAGACTGTGGCTTGCCTCGTCACTCCTGTACGGATTACAGACAGAGAGAGAGAGACAGAACAAAAAGGTCAGTATCCGAGCCACTCGTCACACTGGCACTGCCCGGCTCGCTGTTGTACCTTCTCCACGAGACCTGTCTGCTTGCAACAACAGCTTAGTTTTGAACCCGCAGCACATACCTGAGTGGGACAGTTTCTCTGGTAAGTTCACAAGCACAAAGCAGTATGATACAGTCTCTCTTCCAAAGCACACAGAAAAGCAGCAGAGCGATACTGTTTCTACCTTGATCTCCAAACACATTCCCTCCAACCTCTTGCTGTTGTTACAGGGCAACCACACACTGGCTCTCTGGCTCAGCCAGGGTTTAACCACACACACAGGCATTCACACGTCAAAGACACTTACAGCTTAACTCAGACAACAACTGTAGACAGGCGGACATGTTGTTAGGTACCTAGCAAGCCAGCGCCTGCTAAACTGAAGCTCCTCTACACCTGGGCTGCGACCACACTCCCCTCACACTCCCACACACACACACAAACTCCACTGATGTGTCCGAAATTGCACACTTATATGAGTGCACTGAAATGCGGTACGTAGTGCGCACTGAGCACTTCCTTCTGTAGTGCACACTACCATGGGTAAGTGCTGTCCTAAATGGAACACTAACATTTTGCACTTAGCGGAAGTGACGGACTAACATTTGCTCGCAATTCTCCAGCCGCCAAAAATATCTGCCAGTTATACTGCAGTGTACATAAGTACAATCGCTTTATTAACGTTACTTACATTTATATGAATCAGTTGTCTCCGATTGGGATTGCATTTCAATGTTGGCCGCTATTATTCAAAATTTGTTGAAAGTCCCGCCCCCTCCGCTACGTGGTCAAAATGGCACAAGTGCACAATTTCGGAAACACTGTATGTCCAGAGCTAGTGTCTCATAAAACTCTGGGGACTGGCTTCTTAACGGATGAGGTATACCATGAGGTATACCAACGCTGATGAGCTATACCATTAAAACCACTGACAGGTGGAGTGAATAACAATGGCACCTGACAAGGGTGACAAAATATATATTATGCAGCAAGTGAACAGTCCGCTTTGAATTTAATGTCCGAAGCAGGAAAAATGGGAAAGTAAACTATTAAGTGACTAGTGCCAAATTGTAAAGTCTAGATGACTGGGTCAGAGCATCTCCAAGCAGGTTGTGCAGGGTGATCCTGGTATGCAATGGTTACCTGCAAAAAGTGTTCCAAAGAAGGACAAGTGCCCCAGTTCTCAACCCAGCTTAGCATCTTTGAGATGTGCTGGACAAACTAAACTGATCCATGGAAGCTTTGCTTGGCAACTTACAGGACTAACAAGAATTCTGCTGTGAATGTCTTGGTGCACATACGCAGCATGCCTTTGAATGTCTTGTGGAGTCCACAGCTTCACCTAGAGTCCACAACTATAGGTTAGAGTTGTTTTGGTTGCGTGAAACAGCCAGGAACTGTAAAATAGGCAGGAACCGCAGATCTGACAGCCCAACTAGTGATGATAGCGGAGAAAGTTGAAGTGTTGTTGCACTTCAGTAGGATCAATGCGGACAGTGCTCATCGCCAAAAGTGTAAAGGTGGAAACACAAGCAATCTGCCTAAGCATGTATTATTATAATTTTTTTTTAAAATATTATTATTATTATTATTATTATTATTGCTGTTGTTGTTATTGTTATTATCACATCCAGGCAGAAAGATGTGTAGTTTTAGCTTTGCTCAAACTTCATCCATTTTTGTCCCCGGTATGTTATGCAACCATGGACACACATGATTATCTAAAATATGAGCGTGGGTTAATAATTAAAAGTAATATTAGCTGGTTTGCTGTCAGGGGTATGCACATAATCAGAACTATGATTCAGAAATTCACAATTTCAGTTTCAAATAAAGCAATGTTGATTATGTTGTTAAATTGATTTTTCCTTCAAAGAATATCGATAAAGTACGACTAAGAGCAGTAGTACCCATCCCTTGTTAAATGGTGCGTACACAAGCATTGTAAGTTATTTACTTTGATTTCATTGTGTTGTAACTCCCTGTGCAGAAGTTGTAACTTTTCCCTATGAGGTGGACATTTTCCGTTTTTGTCAGAAATTATTTAGGGCTGCACCTTGTTCTGTGCTGATTGGTTGTCTATGTGTATAAAATTTGTAACTTTTACTGTCTTTGTGTGAGAAAATGCAGTGGGAGAGCTGAGCTTTTTTTGAAAACTGATGTGTTTTATGAGTGCTGTGATGAATGCAATAAATGCTGTATAATAGATGAAAACTGTAATAGGTGAAGACTTCCTCAGTGTGGCTAATGAAGTTGAAAGTGCAACAGGCTGCTTCAGACTTTATCAGACTTATTTCGTCACTGTTCTGATCTCATGTTGACGTGCAATTCTTCCAGTCGGAGCCAGTCATCATTCTGTCTGTGGAGAAGCCACAGAACCTCACTAGAACCAGGGCATTGTGTCAGTGTATAGGTTTTAGAGTTCTTTACAATGAGATTTATATGGTTTGGAACATTAAAACTAATGGTATTTGTTTGTTATCCTTGATATAACATGAAATAACTGAATGAGATTTGTATGTGTAGAAGTCTGATATTGCAATACTGAATAAAATATTGATATGTTAACTTCAAAGGAACATATATGAAGTAAGAAAGACACGTTTGTTTATGTTCCAATACTGCATGACTTTTCGAAACAAAGACATTTTGAATTCAGTATTAATCTGCAGGTCTTAGAAAGACATAAATCTCCTTGTGTTGTGCCGGTCCAGATAACACCTACGTCTGGAGACAGTAATGAACAAGGCCAGTACCCGGAACTGAAGCCCCAAAGTTGTGAGGCACAATGCTATCCACTGCATCACCCTGTGACCAGAAAGAGCAACCTTGGAAGAAAATTCATTCAAATCACACCAGTTCTACCCGTCTGTGATAGTGGGAGGTCAAGCCACCTCATTAAGTTGCTTTTATGCTTAGTGATAGGTGGAGCAAAATTTAGCTTATAAAGGCTAATCAGATCAGCTGAGATCTTCAGACCTAAATAACTAAAGCGGAGTTCTGTCCATTTGAAGAGAAAATTTGCCAGAGCCTTCCTCTTGCCAAAGTGGCGGCGACAAAGCCTCAGTTTTATCAGTTAATTTTACATCGTGAGAAACTGCAGACATTATTTTAGTACAAGAACCTGAAGCTTCATGAAATGGGTTTCCATGGCCAAGCTGCTGCACACTAATCTAAGATCACTGTGGGCAACCTTAAGCGTCAACCTGGAGTGGAACAAACCACAAAGCCACTGAACTCTGGAGCAGTGGAAATGTGTTCTCTGGAGAGATGAATAATGCTACCGCAGGAATAATAGTTTTACACTATTAGCTAGAGACGTTATTTGCTAAATATATGAGTTACAATTGCTGTGATGTTTTAAATTCATATTTTGAAAGAGTGAATATTCCCACAGGCAGCTGGTGTTTAGGGAGTTTGTCCTATGATCAGAAGGTCATGAACTACCATGAACTGATATTTATTTTGCTTGTACGTGACAATGAGGTGCTGTTACACACACTCTGGTGTTCCTTTATTTCAGAGCATCAACAATGAAGCACATTGGCCATCTTAAACTGTTTTTTTTCTTCTTATTTCTGATTAAGAATAAGAGGCCGGTGGAGAGCAGGTAATGGTGGTGTGCAGTGGTCACTGTCTGGTATGGAATTTAAGGTTCATCACAGAGGAGGTGGAGGTTGAGAGGTGGACACTGAACTGAAAATTCAATTCAACAGTGCTCTATTAGAATGAAACATGTGGCAGCTACTTCCACCCAGTAACTGTTTACAGATAAACACATTTAGTGGCAGTAAAAACATTCATAGACTGGTGCTGATTGGTCGAAATTGGTTTGTTGAAACAAAAACATCAGTTAAAAAATTAACCAACATTCAGGTGAAGATTTTGCTAATGTTCTGCAATAAGCAAATGTTAATACAGTACTTCCAATTTTTTCATTCCTAACAATGTAAAATATGTTTTCATTTGGATGCTGAAACATCATAACTTGAAGATATTCAGATGAAAAACATCTCAAATGCTCACCTTGTACAGGGTGTCGCTACTTTTACTCCACTGTTTCAAAAAACATTCAGGAGGTTTTGAAAACTTCTGAAGCTTTGGAAGGGTCAGAATGCCCTAAATTATTTTCAGAGCCAGTTTTTCTGTGTACTGTGGATTGGACTGGCTCTGCCCAACACTGTCTGTGTCTTTCTTTTCCTGCCTCTAGCTTTCTTTTCTTTTTCTCATCCTTTTTGCTGTCTGTATCTCATTTCTCTCCTTCCTTGCTCTCGAAGGTGCTGGACCTCTTCTTGCTTTTCTTCCTGATTGATTCCATGGGATCAGGGTTTACTCTGCTTTAGAGGATCCTTCACCTAAACTCGAGCTTGTGCCAGACCTACGTGCCTCCTTTCACTGCTGACAGATGATTAAATCGACTAAAACACATACATCAATTTACTAATACACTGAGTGCAGATTAGCTTTTTTGGAAAATATTTGTTTATTGCAGGCATTACCCAAAAGAGATATAAAAGAGACTTTAAAAATGTCTAAAATGCTTACTTTGCACTGGGAGTCTTGGGTTCCTCCAGTCTGGGCTTCTTTTGCTCATTGAGGGTTTTAAGGTGATTACATTTTATGGGTTTAGCAACTTTTGGGATAAGCTTATGAAAGACTGAATGTCCCGCATACATTTCTGAGCCAGTCTCTGCTCGGCTGTTGTCTTTAGGCTAGGCTGGCTCTCCTCAGCACTGTTAGTGTTTATATCTTCTTCTCTAACAGTGTTGATCTTGTCTTCCTTATTGAAGCCCTGGTGTTTGCAGAGGCCTCATCATTTTCATCTCTCTTTTTCTTCCTCTTGTTCTCACTGCCTGTCTGTCTTTTTGTTCTTCTAATTCCCTATCTCTGTCTTTTTCTTCTTTTTTTCGCATCTTTCTTGCTGTTCATATCTCTATTCTTTCCTTGCTGGTTCTTTTGGCTCCCTGACCTCTCCCTGTTTTTCTTTCTGCTCAGTTCTTGGAGTTCAGGGGTCACTCTTTTTGGGGGATCCTTCACCTGAACTCCAGCCTGAACCAGATCTAGCTGATGATCTGGCTCAGATCTGTTTTTGGCCTTTAATAGAATAGAATTTCTGATTCCCCATAAAACATCAGAACTGTTTGTTGCAACATCTGTAAAATGTTTTGCCCAGACTCAGAAGGGAGGCACTGTTTTGAGTAATAAGGGTAAGACATGGATTTCCTGTTTTTAATCTAGAATATGTCTTGAGTCTGGAGAATGACAGGCACAGTTATGAACTGAAAGCTGGAAAAGACAAGGCACACCTTTTCTCTGGGCAGCTGTATTGTTCTTATTTTGGTTTCACTGTGCCAGATAAACTTGGACATACATTTGTCAGTGTCAGAGAAGATTACCTTATAGGTACTGGTAGTCTTTACATGATGTAGAGCAACCCACTCACTCACTATTACCACTTATCATCTCTAGGGTTGCGGGTACCCAGAGCCTGTCCCAGGTCACACAAATCACTCTCTAAAAAGAGTGATTTGTGTGACCGTCACACTGTTGAAATGTTTTGTAATGTTTTGGTAACCTGTATCCAGAGTTTGTAAAGCTAATAGAGCCAGGCTGAAGTTTCTGTCACCCAGCGTTAATGAAAGTGAAAATTCGGTGATACAGCACACACTGTGAACAGCACGAAATACGCCCTCTGCGTTTAACCCATTCACCAAGTGAAGCAGTGAGCTACTAGGAACACAGCGCCCGGGGAGTAGTGTGTATGGACGGTACCTTAGAGGTGCCTAGCAGTCTTGGGAATCGAACCCGCAATTTCCTGTAGCCTGTAGCCACTAGGCTACCAGCAGCCCAGCTAATGGTAGCATGAATGGTGTCTCAAGGGAATGTTCATGTTTTGATGTTTGGATTTCGATCAGATATGTTGTAGCCTACTGGTTGTGTTAAGGTATGTGCTCTCATCAAACATCTTGTATATTGTATATATTTTTTAAGTTCTGTTTTTGGTATAAAAATTGCAAACTGGGGAATATCAGGCAGGCGGTTATAATTTTTGGCTGATTGTTGTAAATGCTTCATGGTGAAGGAAGTAGCAGGGCTGGTAGGGTTTCTGTGCATTCTGTAATCTGGTTGATGCCAGTCTTGCCATTGTTTTGCATCACTGCATTGCAGAAACTATATACCAAAGAAAAGTCAATTTAGGTGGCCTGCCCAGTTTTCCACAGGGCTATCAAAAATGTATTCCTGCCTAAACCACAGAATAACAAAAACTGTATGTTTGAATTATAAACAGACAGAAGAGTGATCTTTAATTTTAGAGAGGGAATTTTATAGGGGGGGAAGCAAAAGGTCAGTAAAATCAAACAAGGACAAGAGGAGGAAAAAGGGAGAAGGGAGGAATATTCAACAGGAACTGGAGGTCTAGTGAAGACAAATGGTGGAAAAGAGTCAACCATAGAGGATTGGAGAAAAGGCTGAAGAGGAATTAAAAGTGACAGGAGACATTAGACATGGGGGTGAAATCATTTAACATGAATAAAAGAAGGAGAATGAAAAAAATGTGTTAAAAATGTGGGAGGGGTGTCACAGAGGAATATACAAACATGGTGGGGGTAGGCAGGGTAAAAACAACAGAAACATCACTCAGGGAATCTCATACACTACGTTCTTCTCCTATTTTAGTTTTTCTCTGAAATCTCCTAAATACATTTGCACTGTATTGTGCACCAGTTTGTCCAAACCATTTTTTTCTCAACCTTTCTTTTGCTGTGCCTGTAAGACTGATATACATTATGATCTCTGTTCTGGTTGATGGATCTGTATTGTGCCTAATTTAAAAGCAGTCACAGCTGAAACAGTCACCATAAAAAAAAAAAAAACTACAGCCTACTCAGGTCTCCAGTCACAAAGTCAGCAAAGCAAAGTTCTTGCTGAAACTGTCTCTCAAATTCTCCACCTAACTGGCTGAATGACTCATGCTTTTAAAGTGTTCTGGATCCTCCCTAAATAGGAGCACCTTGTTAAGGTGGAACCATGCACAGAATTCCAGGGTAGTCTGGATGTAGTCTAATTGTGTCACAAAATCAATGAATTCCAAATTTACTATTTTTGCAGATTCATTTCCATATTTTAAATGGATAGTGAGAATTATATTTTAAAAAATGATGCACGTGTTCTGCAAGAATCCCAGGGCTGCCAGTGGCACCACTGAGGTACCCTTAAGCAAGGTACCATCCACACACACTGCTCCCTGTGCGCTACGTCACTGGCTGCCCACTACTTCACTTGGTGAATGGGTTTAATGAAAAGATTTTCACTATAAGGGCCACTTTATTTTAAGCAGTTTAGTTGCTTCTAAATAGCTTTTTTAAAAGTTTATGTCAGGCTAATGTCAAATCAAAGCAAGGCAAATGCGATACTTTATTTTATACATAAATGAAAAGACCATGTTGAGAAGCTGATCATGCACCCATAAGAAGCTTTTTGGTTACTATCTGCAATATAAATGCCAAGAGAAAGTCTCATGCTGCACAGTCTTTAGATAAAATTATATAAAAGATTATTTATTCAGTGAGTCTATTAAGCAGTTTACTTTGTAATATCCATCCTTTGACATTCATTATTGTTAATTATAAAAATACACCCAGTTTTCTGTCTCACACATCATTCTGACACATCATACATAGGAAACTGGATAAACATGCAGATTACTTAAAGA
>JBBPDC010000109.1:11993468-12003725 GCA_037974485.1 Hemigrammopetersius urotaenia | reverse complement strand
ACAAAAAACTGGATAAACATGCAGATTGCTTAAAGAACAAAAAACTGGATAAACATGCAGATTGCTTAAAGAACAAAAAACTGGATAAACATGCAGATTGCTTAAAGAACAAATCCCACTCAACAGGTGTTAAAGTCATATTTTTATTAAACCACATTAAACCACATTACAGTTAATGGTATCATTATTGTATTACAACCTCTGTTTCATTACACAATAGCCATGAGTCTTCTCTCATAATGCTTGATTAGATTGGAGAATATGCAGCAAAGTAATCTGAGACCACTCTTCAATACACAATCGCTTCATCTCTTCCAGGGTTCTAGGCACTCCCATTCAGCTCACTTCACAAGTTATCACCGGTTTTCAGCAGGTCATGTTTCTGTGTTGGCCAGTCTAATTGTATGGTCACTGAATGATTTTTGTGTTTTGGCTGTTTTGCTTATGAAAGCAATATATATATATATATATGTATTTGTACATTGTCAACAAAGGTATTCTGCTCCATTCTATTAAATTCTACTCTTTTGAATTCTGCTCTGTTCAAAAGGTAGAAAAAAAACTTGACACACAGAGAGTTTTACTCATTTTAGTTCTAATTGCTTAAAAATGAGAGAGAGAGAGTGTGTGTGTGTGAGAGAGAGAGAGAGAGAGAGAGAGAGAGAGAGAGACAGAGAGAGAGAGAGAGTGTGTATGAGAAATTAAATGTGGAAATCTGTTGTAAAGTGTGCCCTCTAGCTTTGAAAATGTACACGTACACGCCGTTTAAATCTATGACTTACACAATCACATTACAAGTTGAATACCTTAAGCAGAAGAACTAAGACCTTCATACAGAACAGAAATCCTTCAGAAACAAAGTTGCACAAGACAGAAAAGTCAAAGAAAGTCATCGATGAAGATTTTGTGCATGGCTACCAGTTCACCTGGCTCTTCTGCTCTTCTGCTCTTCTGCTGAAAGAGGAGACTCAAAGGCCCTCAGCAGAAAGCGAAAGGGCAGAAGAGGTAGCAGGAAAATAAAAGTTCAGAAGAGGGTGAACAGGCTTCACAAATAAAATGTCAGAGCTTGAAAGCAGATGATTCAAAAACGTTTGCTTTCATGATCATATTTCTCTCAAGGGCGCTACAAAAAGCACAAATACATTTCCAAAATAAGTCCAAATATATGTCAACATTTAAGTCAAAACATTAGTTAATTAAGATCTTGACTGAATTATATGATAGGCATGAGTGTTAATTACTATTATTCTATTATTCTGTTGGAAATAATTGGGTGGGATGGACCAGTAACAGAAGACAGAAAACAATGAGAACAGTAAATTTACAGCAGAAAATCCTATAGTAATCTACTGTAAATTCAGCTAGAACCATGTCCATTCTGGAAGACAAAAGTCACATTTAATGCTGAAGACTTTTCAGGTTTTGTAATAATTACCTAGTATTTGCTGATACAGAGAAGACCAATTTTTAGTTTGTGCTGTTTTGATAAGCCTCCCTCTCAATATAAGAGCACTGGGAGCAGAGCTTTCCAGCATTCCTAGCAGTTTTGTAGGTTTCTGTTTACAAGCTGTGATGTGTTTGTATCTTCAGTTCTTTTGACATGAACTTTTTTGTTTTAATCAAACAGAACGAGTTCCACCAGATGAGGGAAACACAAGCCAGGTCTAACAAGCAGGAAAAAAGTACAAGACAGATACACTTATAACAACACAGGGAAGCACAATGGAGAATGGACAGTGAGATCTTGGTTGAGCTGGGTTTAAATAGGGAGAGGTAGACAGGGGTCAGGTGAAACCAGTTGAGTTTGTGGGAGAAATCAACAAGGGAAATAAAGATGTAGGGAAGCCTGAGCTCAGTACTCCAGTGACAGAGAGCCATGGGCAGGGCACAGGCGGTGAGACCCTGACAGGATTAGTACCCAAAGTGGAGCAAGAACGAATGGAGACAAGACTGTCTTGGTGCTCAAGGGCCCAGCAGGTGATGGGGAGACTAGGAGGATGGACTGGGATGAGGAGTGTGCCGACCCTGACTCAGGGTGTCCTGGTCCGAGACCTAACTCCACTTCTCGGGACGATATTCCTCCCATTCCACATACCTATGAGATCAAGAGCCATCTGGCCCAGAAAGTCTAAATAGTGGCACCACTCCTCCTATACTGCATTGATGACAATTACACTTCGCCTCGGTGAAAAAGGCACAAGGCTTACCAGGGCTGCCATGGCAATGTGACAACAACGCCACCCTCCAATACGTCAACCTGTACCACAAACTGTCTGGGTAGGTAACTAGTAAATAGAGATTTCAGTTTGTGGAATTATTATTAACCCCTATAGTCATGCATGAACACACCACAGAAATTCTTTCTCTGCATGTAACCCATTCACCAAATGAAGCAGGTGGGCTGCCACCAACAAGGGACATCTGGGGAGCAGTGTGCAGGGACAGTACTTACCTCAGTGGTGACACCAGCAGTTGGGATTTCAGACAGGCGTGCACACTGAACTAATGAACCTGCAGTAGAAGTTGTTGAACCCCTTTCATTTATTTTGCCAAACGGGGTTCAGGCCACTTGGATGCAGCAGACACCTTAGCTTACTTAGCTTATCTTACTTTACCTGTTTTTATACACAACCCATGCTCAAGCAGATGAGTGAGGACCTTCTGCATTGTAACTGTTATTTGCAATATCCATGCTGTATATAAACAGCACTAGTTAATTAGCTAACTACAGCCATATTGCTGGTACAATTTTAACATTGTAGGTGGCAACAGAGAAAAAATGAATTTAGAGAATGTGAGCAAGCCACTAGTGAAGCTATAAAATGGCAGAGAGAATACAGTGGGAGGTGGAGAGAGAGAGAATGGAGTCTGTGAGGAAGGACTATAACCAAAAAAAGAAAAGGACAATTGTAAAAATGTGGCACTAAAGTTCTGAAACCTCACACCAAACACATGAAGGACAGAGAGAGTATTAAAGAAAGTAAGAATAAAATGAGGGACAGGAGAGAGAAAGGGAGAGGGAATTGTAGGACAGGGAGAGAGAAAGAAGATAGAGGGAGGTAGAGAGAGAGAGAGAAAGAGAGAGAGAGCACATGTGAGGTCAGATCTAATAATACTGATAAGCCCTGGTCATGGCCACTTTGCCGCCTCATTCTGGTGGGAGTAATGGAGGCGTTGTGGGACAGGTGTGTGCGTGTCTGGCAGGTGTGCGTGTCCATTTGGGATGTGTTTGTGTCCGCATGCAAGACGAGTTTGTGTTTGCTGGGATTGTGTGTGAACAGTCTGGAGCTGGGTTTACGCCTGGTCCACTGGATTCCACATATTGCTCTGGCCGTCCTGATCTGGCGCCTCACTCGCAGGAAGATTCGCTATCATGCCAATGCTGTTCACGGTATGAACAGTTGCGTGTGTGTTTGTGTGTGTGTGTCTGTGTGTGTCTGTGTATCTGCTTGTATATAGTTCATTTCGTATTAGGCTTTGTGTGTGACTATCCGAAGACACTATCTGAAGGCACTATCTGAAGACACTGACTGATTGATTGTTAGGTACATGTTCCTGTAAATGTTGTGTGTTTGTGTGTAGTGTTGGGTTTCCTAAAATTTTGCTAGACACAGCACTTACTGGTCACACAGCTGGCCAGTATGATCAGGGGAGGAACTATAGGGGAGTGGCTTTTTTGAACTTGACTTTCTCCTGCCCTGCCATTAAGAATGTTAATAGATTGATCGACATTGACTTTAAACCATGCTAGGAGGCTTTTTTGGTCCATATATAGCACATTTGCTGATGTATATACCACTAGAGTAAAAGCTCCTGTAGAGTATTAGTTAGTTCTAAAGAGGTTTATCTTGACACCTTAAGTAACTCTTTAAAGAGCAAGAATTAGGCTCATGAAGATGTCAATCAAAAACATTAGACATGTTAGAGCTAATGCAGACCATCCACTCTAATCCAGATGATGGAGTTACTCCGTTTCTGATGTGTGAGGCGGAGAACAGAAACAGCTTGGTCTAATGTGGCTCTTTGATCAGTAGAGAGCTACAAGAACAGGGACAGTGGTCTGGACACATTGACTTGACCCAATTAATTAATTACAGATGGCACGTCAGACCATGTTAGACAGCTGAGACAGTGAGAGAGTGTGAGAGAGAGAGTGTGTGCGTGTCTGTGTTTTAAGGAGCTGGAGAGTTGTAGATTACAGACAGCTTAATCTGCTCTTGGTCTTAATCACATTAGGAGGCTTTTCCAGCGGCCTGGGAGATCTTCACCTTTAGTGCTGAATTGAAAAGCATAATGACACCAAACTTGTTTTATTTTACACTTTTTATATTCTACTAAAGACATGCTTTACTTCAAAAATATAGTAAAATAGCATCATGTCAGATGGAATATCTGCTCTACAACAATTTGTGCCTTGATTGTCCTCCCCTGCACAAAATCCTTCCTGTAAGTAAAGATCATTAACTGTCTTGTTGGAAGGGTTTCAACAAATGGAGACAGACAGAAACACACTGTGAGGTCAGAATTTTAAAAATTACATTCACATTGAACAGGGACACACATTACAGCATAGGTTAAATTATGTACTGCATTCACGAACAGCTGAATCAGGTATGACTAATCAGGTATGACTGAAAATTAATTCTTACTTGAAAATATTTATGTTGCAGATGGAAAACACTATTCTGAAAACTCTGCATTTGGCTTCTTCAGGGGTCTTTATGGCACAGGCAATGGACAGCATGGAAGTAAGTGTAAATGTGCCTGGGTTGTGAGTGTCCGCGTGTGTCTGCTTAGTTCACTGTCTGACAGTACTTTCCATAACATTCAAGTGTGTAAGTGTGTGTTATATGTGAGTGTCAAACTGAGCGCCAAGTAGGTTTAAAAAACATTAACCCATGCAAATCCATAAACAGAAAGAGGTACTAACTTGGATGCACAAGATACATGGGAAGACAAGGGCTGACTTCATGAAATAATAGTTTCCACATGCAAATAGTGCTTTATACGTGTAACAGAATGTCATTTATATTCAATCTGAGCAGCAAAACTGAAATGCAAGCTGAATTTAGAGCACTCTTTGAGTGATGAACCACAGTTTCATGATGCAGCACTTTATTTAGGAAGTAAGGAGCCTTTTAAGATTCAGTCAGAGCAACTATATACAAGCTTCAGTAATACTTGTAATACTTGTTAAACTGGCAAGTCTTAAGAAAAAAAGAAAAGGTTTCAATGGGCAGCAGAAGAGCTGGGATGAGAAAATGAAGGAAAATAAATATTGAAAACACCTTCTTAGCCTTTTGTCTCATCAGCCTAAACAACAGTGAAAGAGACAAGAGACAGGTGTCAGGCAGGCTAATGTATATTGGTGCCCAGATGAACATGAACAAGCAGAAGCATGGAGGCTTCATTAACCCAAGAGCAGCCACATAAAAAAGTTTTAGGAATGTGTAACATTGTTTCTACATCACTGGGAAATTCTGGTCATTACACTATTTTAATTATTATCAACAAATATATATATCATGGTGAACTTTTTTCTATTTTGTGATCGCTAAACCATTGTGACTTGTTTCATGCATTTTCTAATATTCTGACTTTTTAAAAAGTATGGCTTGTTTTAAGTCTCTCAGAGAGCCTAGAACTCATGAATTATGAATAAACAGGACAGTATCTGGCTGATGCTTTTATCCAGAACTATGTATATCCATGTTTTCTACAAGAAAACATACACCTCATACTTGTAAGCCTAGAATTAAAACTTTTGGTCATCCTCACTCACTCCAGGTAAAAATACTCATCTGCAGCACCATCTTCCTGTCGTCCCAAATCCTATCCATGATGTTGGAATATACCATGTGCCACTGTTAGTAGTACTAGTCAGCAGTCCTAACTAAGAACCTGTGCTCTGAATCCGCAGAGATATAGGAACTGGAGATGGGCTGAGAGAGATTAATCTCCATAACATATTTGGCAAAATCTGTCCTGATGAAAGTCTAAACCTGATATGAAGAAGGGCGAACTATTTCATGGTCTTGTTTTCATTATTGCCAGAGGGAAGCATGCTCACAAGTTATACCCATGAGCTGGTACATGATGGCAGCTTAAACTTCAAGAAGTGGCATTCATAGCATCCACCAGGACAAGTATCTTATTCGCTTGCAAAATTAGATGGGATTCCCATGACGAAGGTAGCAGAAGCAGGTTCATAAAAGCAACCATTTCTGGGGCGCTGGCACCTGCTGCACCAGTTTTATATCTGCCTATATAAACTTGGGTAGAGATAAAAATGAAAGCTACTGTAACTTCTCACCAGCGCCCTCAGCTGTGTCACAAATCCACCTCCAATTCAACATGAACTGTTCTTGACTAAACACAGTAGCACAAGTAATATCTGAGAATCCCCAAATATTGATCCTGCCCTCTTATGGAAATTATTTTCATAAGAATAAAAAATAATTTACAAATAAATGTAATGTGTTAGTTTACATGCTGTTGTCATGTCTTCAATAACTTAATGCCCTCTTATGTAATGGTAGGTTGCCATTGGACAACCAGTTTGGCTCATAGTAGCTGTGCATTATATCCCATGGGCCCCAGTGTGATCAAAGAACAGGTGCAGGTGGTTAAGGCAGAGCTGACAATGCTGTGCAGTCTTTCAGGGCAGAGACTTTCTGAAAGGGTGTGTGTGTGTGTGTGTGTGTGTGTGTGTGTGTGTGTGTGTGTGTGTGTGTGTGTGTGTGTGTGTGTGTGTGTGATTGCATGAATGAAGGTATTTCAGAAAAATAATCAAAATCAGAATCAGAAACCTTTATTGATCCTGGAGGA
Organism: Hemigrammopetersius urotaenia; assembly: GCA_037974485.1. Taxonomy (NCBI): domain Eukaryota; kingdom Metazoa; phylum Chordata; class Actinopteri; order Characiformes; family Alestidae; genus Hemigrammopetersius; species Hemigrammopetersius urotaenia. The sequence goes on along the minus strand of JBBPDC010000109.1, from coordinate 11,996,897 downwards.
AAATGCTTATGTTACAACTGTACACCCACACAGAGACACGGAGACAAGAACAAGATACAAGATGAAGTCCAAATGAAAGCATATGTGTTAATTATCATTTATTTATATATGTACTTATGTCAGGATATAAGGTTTGTCTGCTGTATATGGTGTATGAAGATTGGCTTGGGGTTGGGATAGTATGTGTCACTGCATGCCAAGGCGAGCAGGGAGGGAGGGAGGTTATAGGGTGTCCCCCATTGCCTAGATTAATTACTTTTCCCCTGAGTCTTGGAGAAAGCAGCCCAACAGGCAGAGAGAGTGAAGTTCACCCCTTTTCCCACCTGTAGTTTTTGATCCTTTCTTTTTTCTGCCTCAGGCCAGTCCTTCACAATGCAGGCAACACCGGTGGATCCCAGCACAATGGGAGTGGGGAAGGCCATTGCTGTTCTTACCTCTGGAGGAGATGCACAGGGTAAGTGAAAATGCTTGATCTAAGAGGGCAGCTGTGAACATCTTTCCCAGACAAAGTGAGCATGACAAAACAAGTGGGTGTGTCCTTATATATTCATAGACTGATAAAAAATATAGTATATGTAACCATGCACTTTTCTATTATTTAAATAGTTTATGAAATGCTGCTTCTCATATAATTATGACTGTTCTTTACCAAATATGTTCTGATGTTTGTTATTTATGCTTAAAGGTGGGTAAAAAGGGCAGTTGCACAGTCTCTCATGCTCTGAAGTCAATTGATATAACACATCCTACAGTTTTCTTAAATAATCAATGAACTATATTTCACAGTAATATAAGTGTTTGTAGGAAGCTTACAGGGCATAAAAAGCCTTAAACTACTGCTATAAATGTAGTCAGTGAATGGGATAAGAAGCAAACGTTTTGTTCTAGTGCCGCAAATGCAGCCAGGCAGCTCCAACACTCTGATTCCTAACCTGAAAGGTTGTGAGCGGTCACAGAACTTTCACTGTGACCTTTTAGCCAACCTTTAGCTAGTGGACCTTTGACTTTATCTGGTATCATCTGGTAACCCCAAAGATCCTCCAGCTTTTTTCTCAGTCTGTCTCGCTCTCTCTCTCTCTCTCTCTCTCTCTCTCTGTTATATTTAGCTGAATGACCTTTGCTGGGGTTGCAGTTGAGAGGTGGGCAGTGAGGTTTGCTCTCTCCCGTGGCTCACTCCTAAATCGACACTTGAGCTGCCCAGCTCGCCCTTTTCAATGGGCCTTAAGCAATGAGTGGGTTAGATTAGCAGGTGTGTGTTTCTGTGTGTGTACGTGTGTTAGACCAGATGACCTGATAAAAGGTTTGGACCAAGGCCAAGTGTAAATTGAGTTCACACTCTCTGTGACTGGTTAGCTCTACACTGTGAATCTAAACCAACAGCACGAGGCAGTCTGTAGCTAATCCTCAGGCCTATTTTGAACAAGACTATGAATTTCCATTTTAACATGCAGTTAACGGTGTAATCAATTCTTGAATTCTGGAAAAATTAGCAACTGGTGCAATAGTGGTTGTATGACTATACTTATGAGGAAAAAGGGAACCTAATAAGACGAGAGTTGTGTCAGAGGTTCTGTAATCTCTATCTAATCTCTAGGTTCATGCTCAATTTTTGTGGGAGATAATAGACATAATATAATACCAAATGTAATGTACAATACGTATTATGGATATTTGGAGACCACTAACTTATTCAAGCCCAAATACTTAAAAACTTAAAAACAGATTACTAATGTGCTTCTTGAGAATAAATGTAAATGTAAAATGATGAAAAAATTCCAACTTCAAACACTACTACTCAACCTGAGTAAAAGTCTAGGGGAACTCTGTAGCCATTGGTGTTGGCAGTTGACAGCAAGACATTCAAATGTTTTAGCCAAAGGAACCTTTTAGATCCTTATCTCACAATTAGGTGACCAATGTAGTGCCAAACAAGCAGCAGGAGAAACATAATGTGGGAGCATTAATCCTATACTCATTCACGGTGTGCAGAGTAGGTCAGGAATTATAAGTAAGATTTGGGTTATTTAAATGACTTCAGGTCCACAGTAGGAACGTGGGGTGAACTGAAGGTCACACAGTGTTGGTTAAGTGACTTTCATCTGAAAATAATAGTAAAAAACAACAGCAACTATGTACCTTCTCACAGGTATGAATGCTGCTGTTAGAGCCACAGTACGAGTAGGCATCTACACTGGGGCAAAAGTCTACTTTGTGCATGAGGTATCTCTCACACACACTCACACTCACACCTACACACACATACACATACAAATACGCTTCTGTAACTACTATAGAGAGTGAATCTCCCTGTGTGTGTGTGTGTGTGCGTGTAGGGATATCAAGGTCTAGTGGATGGAGGAGACCACATCCGTCTAGCAACATGGGAGAGCGTATCTATGATGCTGCAGCTGGTAAGACATCATTTCAATTTCTGTGTTTCCCTGCTCTCTTACAAAATCTTTATAAGGCAGTTTTTACACATCCCAACAGACTCTTCTGCTGAATAGGACAATTATCCATTGTTGAATCCCAAGAACGTCTCATCCAAAAGAACATGGTGTAGTTGGTGACTTTGTAATGAGGCATGTGATTCCAACAATTGGTAATAACTGACACCGAGGGATAATTGGGCAAAAATGCAAAAAATAAAAACATTTTTTGAAGAAGGAGTGCAATAGTGGTGGTTTAGGTGGAAGGGCTATGTTGTTGTGATGTAACATGCAGTAATGTTGGCGCAAAGAGATCCACTTAATGAATTCAGTCAAAGAGCACCAGTTAATGGACCAGTCAAGTATTATATACAAATACAGATGACTCCTCACTGTTGCAAGACAGGTCTCAGCTCAGAACACATATGTTTGCTGTAGACTATGTTCTTAGGTAATGCAACTGAAATAATATTGAAATAGCACAGGGCCTGAACCTTATTTTTCAACAGCCAAGATTTTGTCAGACAAACGGTTTTATCAACACAACAGTTCAACTTAATGAAACATCACATTTCTACCTTCCGTTTCTGTATTGTGTCATTGATTACAACAGACAGTCATTTCCATACGTCTGCATGTACATGTCAACTCAGCTGTCATGTATAATAAAACTATAGGGCAGTTGCAGAATTCCATGAATAAATGTTTGCCAAAAAATCAATTCTGGTAACTTTTTCAGTTTCTTAAATTGAATTTACAGTATATTTACAAATTTTAGATTAAGAATTTAAGAAAGTGTTTTAGACAGTTAAGTTTTGCGTATTTGTTTATAGGCAAAATGTGTTTTATTTCAATGAGTTCTCTTATTTTGTGAGTTAAAGCAGTGGTCCCCAACCTTTATTTTGTCATGGACCGGTTTAATATTGTCAGAATGCGGGCTGCTGGGCCCACACTCTGATTTACCTCTTGGGACTGAGCACGCTGTCAGGCAGGACTCCAT